>VZSR01003183.1:632111-683128 GCA_013398615.1 Brachypodius melanocephalos | reverse complement strand
GTTTTGAGGGTTTTTTGTTTGTTTTATTTCTCCTAAAGTGTGATTGCACAAATTATACAGCGATAGCTCTGCTATGCCAAGCCTGTCTGCTCAGCTGGCTGTCCATAAAGGCTCAGAGCAACCGAGTGGAAAAGCTGAGGAATGCATTTAAGTCATCCTGATGTTACTACAGAATTAACTTTGGGGTTTTTTTGGCAGGGAGCTGCACTGATTGTGGACGTTGGAGCTTTGTTGCTCTTGCTGTGTTAAAGACGTAGTGATTTGTTCAGCATGCATATTCCATTCCAGCAGTTATTTTTGGTGCTTTCAAGCTCTCAAATTAGCCTTAAAGCTGTGATGTCTGCATTGACTGACTCACAAATTGGGAGTTTGGGAGGCTAAAAATAGCAACACAGCTCATGAACCCACTGCTTTTGCTAAAACAACCTGAGGTTTAAATTAAAATTTTAGAAAAGGATAAAGCTGAGGTTACTGCATTAAACCTGGAATTTTTTAGATCATGCTGCTTTGCCTTGGGGATGGAGGGCTCTGACCAAAAGGGCAGGGACAGGACTCAGTGTGGCAGAAGTAGACCGTGGTAAATCAGAGCTGTAAATTTCATGTTGGTTTGGGAGTTTCATTTGATCTTCTATTTTATATTAACACAGAACCAAATCCTTACATTTTTAACTTGTCCTTAAATGTGTTTCCGTGGGGAAATCTTCAATTGTTCGAATAGAAATTATTATCAAATATCATTGCATTAGTGGGATGCAGTGTGCTAAAAAGGTTTAGTTTGTTTAAATTGTGCCTGCACAGTGTTTTCATTACATGGGGCATATTTTGGGTACCAGCTGGCCTCAGGGTTGTGTGCTGTCAGCACTGCTGGATCAAATTATGAATTATGACTAATCAGAATTCAATTTATTTGTGTCCAGTGCAGTCACAACACTAAGTCCTTTCACCCACTGGATTGATTTAAACATCTCATCAAGTTTAACCTCTTTATTGTTAGCAGCTATGAATTTGAGGGGGTGTAAGCATTTCTGGAGCAGGTTGGTTTTTTCCCCCAGGTGGCATTTTTAAATTCAATATGATAAGTAACAGGAGTAACTGTGAGTGTTTGCATAAAGAGTCTTGGGACCTTCTTGAGCACTCAAGGCACATTTAAATGTGAGCTGTCAAGTGAGCTGCATGTCATTCTGCCAGATGTGTGACACACACAGTCAGCACTCTGAGGTGCCTCATTTCCCCACTTCCAGCAGGAGCCACGCTGAATGACTATGAACTAACTGTGTGCTGCACATTTCTGGGCAGACTCTACTGCAGACTCCAATTGCTGCACGTAAATTTGAAAGAACTCTGTGATTTGATCAATATTCCCAGAGATATCACTGTAGTTAAGGACACTAAGAAGAAATAACACCACTGCCTCCAAATACTGTGTCAGGTTTGATGTTTACTTCAGCTTCTTTGGCACTGTTCAGACTTCTAAACATCAATACTGATTAATTTTTTGTTAATTAAACATTTACCTGTTAGGATTCTACTGTCCCTCCAACTTCATTGCTCTCCAGCAGTTTTCAGCCTTGTTCCTATGGAAAACTATTCCCCACAGTCACAAAATGTTGGAGGTGGGAAGAGACTTCTGGAGATCATCTAGTCCAACCCTTCTGCTTAAAGCAGGATCAGCTAGAGCAAGGAAAATATCTCATGATACTTTATTTTCCTATTCTGTCCATAAAAGCAGATGAAGCCCAGTTCACCCTGGGAAAGAGAAGAGCCCTCTGTGTGGGAAAATCAATGACACTGAAGTAATTCCATCTCTTCCTGAATTTGCCAACTCCAAGACAAATACGTTGTCTGGACAGGGGTGAAGAAAAGTTCCATGACCTCAGGCCCATCTCTTCCCTAAAAGGCTGAAAGCTCTCCAAGACTTGAGATAGATATAAAAGAAACTCTAATATTTCTGTCACCTCTTCTTTAGAGGAACAAACCAAGCATTAAAGGTAACCATAACCAAATAGCATAACCCATGAAAATGTTTCACCTTCAGTATGAAACAGTGGCAGCTGTGAGTCAATAGTGTAAATAACTGTGAGGGATAAACTCTGGGTGATTTGGGATAACAGGACAGTGACCAAAGCTCTAAATTCAGCTAGGCTGGCCCAAGGATTTCAGTCAGTGCCTAAAGAAATGCTTTCTGGGTAACAGCCATGAAATGGCTTTAATTAAATAATGATTATATCAGGCTTTAAATGCAGAGCAGCTTCTAACAAGTCAGAGAGACTTGTTTGAAGTTTGACTACTCTGTGCAACAGGAGAGTGAATCTGGTGCCCAATGTGCCATGGAGGATGTAAAGTTTTATTTAGAGAGTGCTCAACACCATACCAGGATCAGGTACATCAGTGTGATTCAGCATCTCAGAGGAGGATGTAGCCTGTCACCTCAGCTTCTCATTCATCTCCCAAATTGTTCCATGACTGTTGCAGGAGCAAAATTTTCTGGCACCTCCTTTTAGGGCTGATGCAATTCAGTTGACAAGGAAAGGGCTCTGTTGGCTTGAAGCACACAAAGAGATTTCACATGGAATGATCAAGACCGTGGGTAGTGTGATTTTAACAGCTCCACTGTCTTCCTGCAGTGAATCTGGCAGGTGCAAGTCACAGAGTGAGAGTTGCACTGCAGACTGACAAATTGCTGCCCCAGATTCTGCCTAAGAGGCTGGCAACAGTGGGCTTGGAGAGGAGCCTGCTGAAGGAATAACTTGTAGCTGGCTGTAGTTGTGTCCTCCAGGTGTGTGCCAAGGGGAGGTCTGGACCAGCACTTTGTTGACTGAAAATCTGATGCTTTACTTCAGTCTGGTTGAGTTTGGGGGGAAAGCACAAATTAATGTGGCTTTGGGTCAAACTCAGCTCTGCTCTCCTGGGGTTTTGCCACATTTGATTCATGTCCCAGGTCACAACAGCCCAGCTGGGACCAGGACAGGGTGTGAACTGCCTCTTTCCTGAGCTCCTGCACAGGCTGGCTGGGGTTTGGAGCTGTCTCTGGCAATTGGGAGGGTCACTGTCCTCCCTCAGCAGAGTTTGGGATGGATACATGGCTCAGGACTGCATTTCTAGTATCTCCCCTTGGTAGTGCCTTAGCACAGCATCCCCTCTGTTATGTACACAGGCTATCGTGCCCTGGGAGGGAGGGAGGGGAGAATTCCATTCCACTAATTACTAATTAATTCCCAAACCACGATTTCTCCAGTGCATTCCCCTGCTACCCCTGCCCACCGAGGGAACATGTAGCCCTAGAAGGCCTGTATAGGGCCACAGATTTGTGCTTTAGGGCCAATCTGCACAAAATAATGCAAGTCACTCAACAGTTTGTTGTACAATAGACAATTGTAATAATCCTTCCTAGTGTTTCTATTCATATGCAAATTAAGAAGCTAACAGTAGCAATTGTTGTTGGTTTAGAACAATCAAAAGGATATTGTAAAATTAATTTACTTAAAGGAGTCCTGAAAAACCTGTTATTTATATTGCAAATATTCAGTGACTTTTAATTATGAGTGACTGATGTGCCTAGTTTTTGTATTAATTCTAAACAGCAAGACAGCAGGCTTTTCCTATGCTTTAAGTCTGTGTCCTGCAGATTCTGTTATGGGATAATCTTCTTCAGATATTAAAATAAAGCCTCCTAAGACAGGCAGAAAATGCAGGGAAAAATCTGACATAATCTTTCTTTGGTGCTGAAGGCAGCTCAGCGTCGCAGCCCAGTGGTACCTCGGCAGCCTGGAGCTTAGCAGAGCTATTTTAGCTATTCAGTGTTGTACTTGAAGGTCATTTAAACAGCCTGGGCTTGGACTTGTTGGTTTTATTTTGCTGCCTCATCCATCTGATAAGCTGCTACTCAGAAATCTGATCCTCTTCTGCTTGGCCTGTGAAGGGCCTGAGTTTATATCGAGCCTTCACTGTGTGATTGAATGGCCTAGAAACGAAATTAAATGAAATGAGTGAAAGTGGAGGGGTGAGAGGGGGAGATACTGTACCATTTGCATGATTAAGCAACATGCCTTTGCACACCACAGTATCTGCAGTTGCATTTCTTGCCAGGGTTTACAGCCTGATTCGTGCAAGGGGCACAAGACAGAGCTGGCAGTGTTGGTAGTTGTAGAAGTGAAGCTCACCCAGCCCAGCACAGTGATGCTTCCTCACAGCTAGGACAGTTCAATTAATGTCCTCCTTGACATCAAAGCAATTTTCTGCTTTTTGAACTGCTTTATTTGTTTATCTGTTCCTGGTTTGGAAAATCTTCTAAGACTTAAATACTCATGGTGAGAAATCTTGGTGTATGGCTGCTTCTAATGGCATTCTTCTTTTCACTCTTTCCATTAAAAAATGCTGTTAGCACTAAAGGTACATTTAGTGATAAAAATTTATTAGGTGATGCTTTTCTTTGCCCTTCTTTTGGGGGCCAGAAGAGCAGAAGAATCTCTGGGATATGAGCACAGTATTCCAGCCTGAGACATATCTCAATCTCACTTGCAGAGCTTTGTGAACTTTGCAATTTATTCATGAGCACAGGCAGGATCGAAGCTCCAGCTTCTGCATGAGGTCATAGTGTGAAGGATCTTCATTTAAATTCTAGATGTGACTTCTTTCTCTGAGTGTCATTTGCTGTCACCCTGAAAACAGTGGAGCCACTCCTTCAAGACATTTGGCAGGCAGGGAAAGAGCCTGCTCTATTAAGGCACATATATTTCTCCACTTGCCTTGGAGAGCTCAAAAAGTATTTCAGGGAAGAAATTTTCTTTTAGGATACAGTTGGGACGGATAAAACTTCATGAGCTCCTGTCAGTGTCTACAGAGAGAGGCCAGCAGTAAAGATTGAAACAAATCAGTTGAAGTGATAGGCTTTATTAGTTGAAATACATTATCTAGAGCTTAAGGCATAATATTTTTACTTTTTGTAGACTACTGTGATTAAGGATTTGCTTGGATTTTGATGCTGTCGATTTAAAATACGAGAAATTCTTTACTTCAGTTTAATGAGCTTAACTTGGTTTAAGAGGAAAAATACTCCTGAGTGTGCCCAGGTGGGAGCAGAGT
The DNA here is from genome assembly GCA_013398615.1 of Brachypodius melanocephalos. Lineage (NCBI taxonomy): Eukaryota > Metazoa > Chordata > Aves > Passeriformes > Pycnonotidae > Brachypodius > Brachypodius melanocephalos. Next base: position 678,046 of record VZSR01003183.1, on the reverse strand, counting down.
AACTTTCCTTTGTTTCCATGGAAGGGAGACTGCACCAAGCTGCAGCTCTCACCCCTGCCCACTGAACAGCCACACCACAGGCCCCCATCAGCACAAACCCAAAGGGAATTGTAGATGGCCTTTGCTCCTTTGTAAAAAAGAGAAAAGTTGAACTGTTGGTGACAGAGATAATCAACAAAAAATGGTAAATGTGCTCTTTGCTCTGGTGGTTATCAGTCATGTCTGCAACATCAGAATTCAAGCAGTCTCATTCATTAATACTCTGTTGTGAGGTTTGCTGTTAAGTCATATAAATCATTTAAAGAAAAGGAGATCACAGCACAGACACTTTATTCATATTATGACAAAGCAGGCAGCTAAACCTGACAGAGATTGGTTTTGTTGCAGTTTATTAAAAATAATGTTACTGAGCATGAAACCAGGCTACCTATAGAATTTGTCTTTTCTGTCAATGTAGGCATGTATGACATGATAATCTGAGGGAAATAGTGTCAGGTTTTACTAGGAAAAGTGACTGATTTTAACCTGGGAAAAGACTACAGAAGTACCCACTGAGCGGCTCGAGTGGTGGAGCTTGATAGAAGAACTGCTGTTTGTCACTGAAACTGCAGCACTGAATGTTCTGTGCATGGAAATGCACAATGTACCTGCAGGTAATAAGCTTTTAAGATGGTGTTCCCAGATAGCAATATCTCAGCTGTAAGACAATTCCTGGAGCCATGTGAGAGACAAAAACACCGAAGAAAATCGCCTGGGTGAGTGCTGTGCATCTGTGCTGAGTTTCTCTCGCATTTCTGTGTTTGAACAAAGTGAAGTTCTTTTTGTTTTGGTGTTGGAGGCCCTCTGCTGCACTGCAGAAGGTTTTGTCCCTCCTCACTGTGTTGGAACACTGGTGGTTCTCCAACCACTGGTGCTGCTCATCCCGTGGATCTCCAGATGGATTTTGTCCCTAACTAATTCACAACTTCCATGATATCCAGCATAAGACTTTCAGAGTATTATTATTTCAGAGAGGTCAGGAGGTCAAAAGTGCTGCTGAAGGAAACACTGCTAATAGGAGTGGGTGAAAACTTCAGAGCTTCCCTCTTGCCAAAGTGCTCTGACACTCTGGTATGTTCTAAGTTGTTACTTTAGTTTTAATTTGCATATTAATTTTGGCATTTCCATTGTACCTGAGGTCTCTAAGCAGATTCTTTGGCTGCAGGTGGTTTGCCATTTCAGTTTGTCCTCTCAAAGGTGCTTGCATCAAAGTCATTTTATAAACTTAGCTTGAGCTGATGAACTCCTGTGGGTATATTGTTCTTTGGGGTTTTTCTGTGGGGGAAAAATAAGTATGTCCTTGCTAGTAATTGAAAAATAAAACCACCAAAAAAGAGATTGTCACTAACCAGCTTAGGCTAAAATGTGTTGCCTCACTTCCATGTAGAAGTTTTAATGTCTTTATTTTATTATCTTTAGCCCAAAAATAACTGCATTTTAGATTTTTTTTTTCTTGAATTTGCATGTGTTGGTGTCAGTATGGCGTCTTTGGAAAACTGACATCAAATGCACACATGATTCTAAGAATGAGTGAGACTGGCTCCTCTGATCTTAGAAAAAGATTTTGATTCCTCTCAGTGAAGCCAGGAGAAAGAGCACGCTTAGGTGTTAAGAAATACCTGTAGGGAGCTGGGGACACTTCCAGAGTTGTACAGGAACTGCCTTCCTTTGTTCCTGTCACAAAATGATGAAAAATTACAGCACTTGTGGAACACAAGAGGAGTTAGAGGACCTCTGTATCCACAGCCATTGCTCACTGCCATACAAAATTAAACATGACAGGGCTGGATTACAAAGCAAAACTAAATGAATCTACAAACTGCAAACCTCAAACAAACAAACAAACAAACCAGAACCTCAAAACCCTTGAGATCAAGGTGTTTACTGTAGAGCATCTTAAGAGGGCGTGGCACTTGGTTGTAATTTGCCTTAATTTATCCTTTACAGACAAAAAAAAATCATCAAATTTAGTTTAGAAAATGTAATAGTGGTAGAAATAACACCATTTATTTTAGAAAACAATCAGAAGGTTATACTACTAGAAGAACCACTTCTTGAGGTGTGGTAAGCTACCTGATTTATCCCTGGCACTGCATCTTTTTAATTGTTATGCTTATTATTGCAGTTCTAGGCATCCCAATAATGACCCAGATGTCTTTTATATCAAGTGCTCTACAACCTCAGAATAAAACCTATGCTCTTGACTTGAAACCTACAAATAGAATATTACAAACAGGAGATTCTGGGAGAGAAGAGAAGGGAATGCTAGGAGGTACTGACAGAGCATTCTTGAGTAATGCTTTGGATTCATCAGCAGAATTAAAGTTACTGATTTTTTTTTTTTTCTCTCTGGACATTTGGGAAATTCTGTGGAATGGGTGGAGAACAGTGAAGGCTGGCAATTAGGAGCTGGATGATGAGCTGGTGATACTTGCTTGGCTGATCAGTAAAAAGAGGAGGGTTCAGAAGGGCTTTGGAAATGAAGACAAGCAGTTAAAGCAGCGTGAAAAACAGAACAAGAGGCAGGATGTTGCCTTCCTGAAAGGCAGCCTGAAAACCGAGTTTTCAGAAGCATTCAGGAGGGATTTGAAGTAGGCATGAGACTTGACATCAGTGAGGAAAACAGCAAGGGTCAATTTTAAGTGGAAAAGCTGTATTTTATTGCAGGAAAAAATAGGCTGCATGGCAAGAATTGATGACTTGGGAAGAGGTTCAAGGTGAAGGTGAGCATTATGTAAACACACAATTATCTGAACCTGACTGTGCCCATAGTAATCTGGAACTATGAAAAGATAAAAAAAAAAATCTGATTTTAATATTAATTGATGCTGAGCTACCAAATGCTTATACACAGATGGCAGTGAACTAGCTCAGGTTTTAATTTGCCTAGAAGTCAGCTCTGCTTTAAAGGATGGACCAGTGCATCAGCATGTGGAAACAAAGGCTGTTTGTTTCCTGGTGAATATGTGTTGAAGGAAAAGAAAACAAGGTAAGAAAGACATGGGATTCTTTAGGAATCCACAAGGCAAACTGTGAAGGTTCAAGAGAGATTCGTGGGAAAGGATGAAGGAAACCGCAGATAGGTCCAAGTCACAGGAGCAAAAACATGTTCAAAAACAAAAACAACAAGAAAAAACAAAACAAAAATCCCCCCCAAAAAAAACCCAAACAAAAAAAACCCCAAAACCAAGACAGAGATGCCAGAATGGGTCTGGATTTTTTTTTTACTGCCTTTTAAATTTTTTTTTTCTTGTGGAAGAGATGTGGAGATCTTGTGCAGAGAAAAGAGCAAAACCTGGAGAAGCATTAGGAAGCAAATCAAGTAAAATTTTAATTTATCCAGGACCTGTTAATTCTGTACTTACCAGAATTAGGAGAACTGTGGCAGTAAATACTGAGAGCATATATAAAACCCATGATTGACAGTTTTATTCAATTTAAAAAGTGGAGCTTAAGTAATGAGATTTTTGTTTGCTTGTTTTAAATAAAACCAAAGCAGAATACCAAAGTAGGCAACACCAGAATTAGGTATTCCCCTGCAATATAAGTTCATGAATTTAAATTAAAAAGAAAAGGTCTGGCATTTAGTACCTGTCTATTTTCTATTAAAATGCTAACATTTTTGTGTCTTTAAGCATGTATTTATAGCACCTCACTGTATTATTTGAAGTTCCTGAGCACCTCGGTTTTATTATTATCAAATATTGTTGCTCAGAGTTCAGGTCTTAATTAGTGCATGGACATGAAGAAGAGCAAGTAGGTCAGATAATCAGTATGCTGGTGCCTTGATTCAGTAGATGCAAATCTGAACACTGAAGTGAAATAGTGAGTCTTTCTTACATACTTTAATACAATTAAAATCTAAGTTAAGGTGTTGCTACACTTGGTACACCAGAGCTGTTTGTCAGCTCTTCACTAAGACAGGATTCATAGTTAATAGATCTTCAATATGGATAAATATCATCATAATGATTTTAAAGTTGAATCATCAGGCTGAAAATCCCTCCAAAAATAGCATGAATCTTCTGAGGGCTGACCTGTGGCTTAGGGGTAGCTTTCTGTAATTCTCAGCCCATGCTCTCATGTATTTCCTTCCTCAGCAGTGTTTTAGGGCAGCACAAGAAACAGAGATGCTGTTGCTACAGGACAGCACAGCCTCTCTCCTCTGTCCCTTCCTACATGGATAATAAATGGGAAAACACTTGATTTTTATCTCAGTGATGTATATGTTTGTGTTGCTCAGAGTGAACTTGGATTGTGTTGGGCATTTTCTTATCAGGGCTGGAAAGCTTTTTCTTTCACGTGAGTTTATGTAACAAGAAAGGCCAGAATAGGAATCAGGAACAATAAAGGCAATGGGAGCTAAGTCTGGATTTACTGGAATCCACCAGACTGCTCTTTAGCTGGAGTTACAGTCAAGTATGAATCTGCTTTGAGACTTTGGACCGAGTGTGTTAATATATTACTCCTGACAGTAAATGACTTCATGGATTCATCTGGAGAAAAATATGGTTCAAAGATGGAATAAAGTAGTGGTGAATCAGGCTTCTTATGTCTCATAGTTATTATGCCAAAGGCAGGGTAGCAAATAAATACTGCTGGTGGTTGAGCATTAAGTTTGCTCATTATAAATGCAGAGTCCAGTACCAGTCTCCAGTGTGATTTCATCTGGGAACATTGCCATAAGGATTACAAATGGCTTTCAGCCTGAAAATTGGTATGTATTGCTCTAAACTTCCAGTGGGGAGTTAGCAATTTATCCTTCAGATAATCAGCTTGTGTTGAGTTGAACATCTCAGTGTGACTTTTTTGCTACATGATAAACCAGCTCCTATGAATAGTTTACTGCAACTGGCAACCCACTTCAGCTCTGAAGTTTTTAGAAAGTGTGGTGGCTTTTCAAAGTTTAATAACAAACTTGGAGCCAAAAATCCCATTGCGCTCAAAGTCAGTGGAATTTCAGTGTTAATTGCAATGGGAATCACAAACTGACCTTTTAGAGCAAACTTCTCAAGAACAGAAGCTCTACATGACAAGACTGAGAGGCCAAAGCTGTGCATTTCTGTCCAAGTAAGCAGAGCTCATTTACCTTCCCCTGTACTCTACAGCATCATGGGAGGGTTGTGCAGATTTTATCTTATGTAGCTCTAACATTTTCACTGGCTAAAAAAGTGTTGGTTGAATTCCCTGGGGTTTCATTTCTCCCATGGCAGATTTAGGTGTGTTCTGCATTGCAGCACAGGAGCTGTGAGTCTTGCACCAAAATTATCCTTCCAGCCCTACAGGAAACTTGCCATGGCATTCAAGTTGGTGATTTTCAGAGAGAGCAGCAGCATCTCTGCTTGCCAGGCCCTGACTGAGTGGCTGATCTGTACCAGTGAGGTCTGTCCCAGCCTTTTGGTCTGGCTCTGTCTGCCCAGGCTGGGGGAGAGCTGAAGTACGAGAGGGAATTCTGTGGCTTGTGCTTAGCATCATCCCCCTCTGTAAAACAGAAGCAGCCAGAGCTTGTCAGAGGATCTTTAACATCAGCAAAGAAGTATTCTACATGCATGTGGCTAGGTTCCATATACGTGATCTCAGCTGTAACCCTTTATAAATCACAAACTCTGGCTTTCCAGTTCTGAGCAATTCTTGCTCAGCTGTTCTTTGTGCTGTGCTCCCTGCATGCCCCTGGCACGTGTGTGTGCTGTGCAGGGCTTTGCAGGGAGCACGAGCTGAGCAGAGGATGAACTCTTTGGCCGTGAGAGGGCTGTGCAAGTGATATTTCAAGATCACAGCTGAAAGCAGAATTTGTCTTGGAGGAGATGGGTGGAATAGAAGGGCCAAAAGACCCTTTGTCCTGAATGTCACAACTGAGATTTAGGAGAGGTTGTGACTCCAAGCATAAGCTCTCCCTTTTTTCTTCCCTGCTGATTTGCTACATGAGATTGCATCAGGAGAAAGAGAGAGAGTCCTGGCAATCCCCAAAAATGAGCAAAGGCATTGCTTGGTCCAATGACAAATAAAGGGTGAGGCTCCTTCTCCTTATTTCTGGAGTGGATCTGAGTAGCAGTACTGAATACAGCTTTTGTTTTCATTGCAATATTGTAAGTTTTCTTGATAGTCAAGCAAATTTTTAGAAAATGTTAAGCTTAGAATATTAAATAGGAAAAAATAACATTGAGCAAACTAGTTCACCTGAAATGCAGGTGTGGAGAACATTTCAAACACCTAATTTTCTCTAATTCTTCCCAGCCATTATGATGATTTCCTGAGAATCCTATGCAGCTCTCAACTACCACTCATTCATGTTCTCATCCTTTAGATATCTTTTTCAGGACTTAGGAAGAAAGGTAATTATTTTAACAAAAATACCTATGCCTTGACTAAACTTCACACCTTCACCTCAAATGAGGATTTGGGGAACCATTTTATTAGGTTTAATTATGTGATACCAATCTCAGTTTTCTTGTCTCAGTGTGAATAGAGATAGAGATCATTGGGTAGAGCAAAAGGAAATGAAGTGATGGCTTTAGATAGGACACTCCTAGGAAAATAAATTCTAGAAAGCCACAGAATAATTGGTCCTTTAGTTGGAAGGTGCCAGTTTACAGGCATAAGGGTATTTGCAGGCCAAGTTTCTCTGCAAATATTAAAAATACTGGAAACAATTTTCAAGAAATCCCCACATTGTACACAAATCCCCACATTTTCATAATCTCCCACATTACTGGGGGAAGATTAGTTATGAAGAGTTTAGTTATGAGGCTGGTCTTTGAGAACACAAAAGAGACTGGAACAGAAGCCTGGTGGCAGACACCTCTGTCGTGCTTTGAAGGCAACCAACATGCTTCTCTTCAGACCCAGGTAGGAGACCTGTTACTTTAATTTACTTGCTGCAAACCATTATATTGATAACACAGGGGTTTGTTTTGAAGAATTGCTTTCCCATCACTTTAATCTCACCTGGTGGGAGAGTGCTTGAAGGAGAGGTGGCAGTGCCAAAGGCTCAGGGCACGCTTTGAGACTTTGTGGATCACAAATCCTGCCCGGGTTTTCACAGTGTTTCTCACTGACAGTAGTGCTGAATCCTTGCAGATTGACTTGCTGAGAAGGGAAAGTGCCTTTTGTCAAACCTAACTGATTTCCTGAGCAGAGGTACTCCCTGCCACGTGCCCAGGAGACATAGCTGCACATCAATGCTGCTGTAGTGAAAAAAACCAAGATGGTAAAATTCTGTGGGCTAGAATAGACTAATGAAATGTAAGGAGGCTTATTTTCTTGCAGATGAAGGGAGTTGTTACCTGGTGCTTTGTATATATCCAAGCAAGATTGTTTCTGTGGAAATTCAGTAGCTCCTCCAGGAGTGTGTGTGTGATGGTGCTGTGAAAATGTGTGCTTGTTTTGCTAAGGAACCTGGAATGAATGCTGTAAATCAGCACAGAGCATGTGTCTTCAGTGGAACTAAATACATTTTTGTCTAAGGTTTAATCCCTTGAACAAGCACTGCTGTGACATTTGCTGTTGTAGCTCAGATGAAAAGTCCAAGTCCAATGTAAAATTTTCAAAGTTACCCCAACAACTCAGCAGTTCATATTTAGTGTTCAGTCATTTGGACTTCCAGGACAGTACTGGAGTGATTGTTCAACAAATCACTGCTCTGAATTACTGCAGAATTTCTGTCCTGTTGTGTTGGTTGATGGTGATGTTTGCAATATTGTAGGAAAAATGTGCTGGTAAAATGCATTTCGCCTGTATCTTTTCAAGTGTTTTAAACAAAAGTGCCTCAATTGCCCATTTTGTGCTGAAGTGGACTGCAAAACAGCTCGTGTGCTTGTTGATGCTTGTTAAAAGCATCCTCCTTAAGAAGGACTGCTGTGACCATTTATCTGTTCAACAGCTTGTTTAAATCACAAGTGCAAGCTGTGGGTTTATAGGGCTACAGGATGTTAAAGCATGAGCGTGGTTTTAATCTGCAAGGCCATACTTGACATGAAGGTCAATTTAAAATATGTTCAGTAAAAAGGCATAGATGTGTATAGCTAACATGTACATTTTCAGAGGGTGATTCAGTTCCTGTAACTCAGGTAATCTCCTACAGCCTGCTCCAGACAACTGATTTGTGTGCCATCCTTAAACAAAAATCCCCAAACTGTAAACCACACAAAAAAAAAAAAAAAAAAAAAAAAAAAAAAAAAAAAAAAAGGGGGGGGCAAAAAACCCACCAAAAAACAAACCAAAAAAACAAACTCAAAAAAGTATTTTGGAAAATACAAGTAAGCAAACAGAAACAGGAAGGTCTGATATGAACGCAATTAAAGTATTTTTAATCTATGAAATTATTTAAAGGGAGGCTTTACCATGGTTTCATGTTTAGTAGCTTTAGGTTTCAGACTAGAGCAGTAATCAGTGGTGTCAGTAGTGGTGTCATTCTCTTTTACCAAATGGATCTCCTTCCTTCATCCCAACACAGGTATTACTGTGTTCTCTCAATGCAGGGGCTGTTTCACTCTCAGGGTGGGGGAGAGGAACCAGGGACTGTCAGTAGGGTTAAAGAAAAGTTTTCTGGCCAAGTGCAACACAAACCAGTACCTCCCTGTTGGCTAAAATGCTGCTCAAATCGAATTTTTAGAGGTTGTGTGCTTTTGATGTGATTCCTCCAGTAGAAAAACACAGTGTTGGGAAGTCAAGCTGCAAAGTTGCGCAGTGTTTTCAGTTCGGAAGTGGATTAAGAAATGGATTTATTGTATGAGAGACTAAAATGTTTGCAATGATAGATAGAACAGTTAAATGTTGTCCACATTACTGGATAAGCAAAGTGGCATCTTGAAAGAGCCTTGCTGGACAGGCTGCCACCCTACCACGTTCTGTTTCAGCTTGACCTTATTTTTACCAGCCACTTACTGAGCTGAAAGGGGCCTTTCCCAATACTAGGTGAGAATTCAAGATTTCTCACCTCTTTTTTTTTTTAATTGGCCCACAATGAAAAATGGAGTGATATTAGCAGGGAGGCTCTCTTAATTCGCAACCTGCTAATTAAATCTGTTAAGCACAATTGTATTTGACTGTTGTGCTTCTGTACAATTTTGCCAACAAGCAGAATGGAGTAGTTCCTCCAGCCAGAGCCATTGTTCTGCTGCTGCCCAGAAAGAGGCTCAGGCTGAACCACTGCTGCTTTGACACCAGAGAAAGCTGATGGAACTGTAGGATGAACTGGGTGTGCTCTGTCCATCCAGAACTTTCTTTGTGCAGACTTTGAGCCATGGAATGCACTTCTCAGAGTTAACAGCCAAGCCTGCTCAGTTGTTTCCAGTGACTGATATGTATCACTAAGAAAAAAATAACCCCCCTTTATTTTCTTGTATCATGTTTTCTGTAGTGATGACGTGCTGAAGTGAAATATCCCATCCTATTAGCTAAAAATTTAAATAACTGACTATTTCCCTTTATGTTTTCTAGTAGCAGTTTCAGGTAAGAGGTAAATGAGTTGCAACAAAAAGTTCATCTGTTGGGTGTCCTACCAATCCCCTTTTAAGATCTTTTTGATCTTATTGCCTTGCTCACTACCTCAGTGAGCAAAAAAAAAAAATCATCTAAATAGATCATAAACATGTCTAAAATAGTTGCTCTTTTTTATCTAGAAAGTGCATTCTAAATGTTTGTTTTCTGAGGCATCAGTTTTGTTTGCAGGAATGTTAATAACCTGAGTTGTGGAGGCAGTGTGATCTTGTTAGTGTGCCCATAGCTCTTGGAGTCTACTTCAATCCTTACTTCAGTCATAACCATCCATTCTGGAAATGTGCTCTGCCAGCTCCTTTTATTACCCTGCTCTCTCCTGTAGGGCATGACTGAACTACTCAACTTTGCTCTGTTCAAATCTTTCACTCACTTCAGCCAGCTCAGGCTCGTTATCATTTCTGTGGGATGAAAACAATGAAACTTCATTAAGGGGGACAAAACCTTGGATTAGTCTAAACCATTAATGGTGACTTAATTAACTTTAATGCAGCTCTGTCAGGTTACATGTGCCCTGGCAGTGTTACAGGAGGGTAAACAGGGGTAAACACAGTCTTGTCCAAAACACCACCATTTGTTGTGATTGTATTCAATCCCTGCACTGACTGCTTCCAGCATTCCTTTATTTATTTGTTTGTTTGTTTATTACATGAAGCTTCTAAATCTTTTGGCAGACCTGGCTTGTTCTGCTTTTCTGCTTTCTCCCTTATTTTACCAGAGTTTTCACAAATGAGAATGCTCACACATAAAACAATTTACAACATCAACAATGAACAAATACCAGGAGATTGTGGGCACCGAAAAGATTCCCAAACACACTCAGCATAATTTCCAATTTCCCTTTTGTTCCAGACAAATAGAATAGCTACAGTGGATGACAAAGGCATTAATTTGGTGCTTCTGTCCACTCTTGTTTGTTGTGACTCTGCCACCCCTGAGTTATCAAAGGCTTAGCACCTACAGCATGATGTTTCCATTTCATCTTTCTCATGGTCCTTCCCAGAAAAAGGTCTGATTTTAGCAAAATAATTTCTATTTGTGATTAGCAAACAGGCAATCCTGGCATAGTTCTGTGTTACCTTCCTGGGCTTACATGTAACCTGTCAATCTGAGAGAGGACACCTCTGCTCCATCCTTCCCCTTCTTTTTCTTCCTTCTAGAGGAACCTCCCACATATCTTTGCAGTCAAACAGAGTAGAAGGAATTTGTATAACGTAATAAATTCATGTCTTTGGTCCCAGGTGTAATCCCTGAGGCCTTTTAGGGCCATTCCTGGCTAGAAATACAGAGCAGTGAGTGTCTGTCCCTTTTCCACTCTCGTGTCTGTGTGTATTGACATACAAAAAGTGAAATGAGAACAAATGCCCTGAAACATGGCCATTCTGTTCTCTCTCCTGCCTGTATCTGTCACCAGTTGCTAATAACTTTTGTTTGTTTGTTTGTTTGTACATAGTAGCTGCTTCAAGTGTGGGTTTTAGCATTTCTTTGTAGAAAACTTTCATTTATCTTTTTATCTGTCCTTTAAAAGATTGAGATGCTCTGACCTCCTGTGCTGCTGTTCTCTTTTCTTACCTCTCCAGTGAGGTGTTATCCTCAGATGAAATACCTGAGGATATTCTGATGGCCATATTCAAGCCAATCTCAGGGTGTAGATCTTCCTCTTTGAAGACCCTCAGTATGACCATAGAAAATAGAAGTAAAAAGGCACATGATGAGACAATAATCAGTTGTATTTGTATATTTCCTCTTAAATACTTAACTGTCATTTAAGCAATTAATTGTTAATTTAGTAATTTAGACCAACTTTTAAAATGTGTTGCTTCCTGCATGAAAGGAAATAATTTAAAAGCCACTATGGGGCCAGCCTGCATATTTATTTTTGCCATTAGCTTTTTTTGGGGTGAAAGTGCTGCTTCTGTGTAGAGGCCACAAATCTTGTTTGTGCTTCCTGTTGCAGAATGTTTATTACACAAGCAGTCAGCAGCTCCACGTGGGTGTTCTGAGCCCCACGATCGACGATGATGACAACAGATGCCTGGTGGATGTGAACAGCAGGCCCAGGCTCATTGAATGCAATTATGCCAAAGCCAAGAGAATGAAGCTTTACTGGCAATTTACTCAGGTAATTCTTACCCAGCAGCCATTTCAGAAAGTTTTGAAGCTCTGTTTCTGTGTTGAAGTGTGAATAAGCTGTTTACTAACAGAACAGAACCGGATTTATCCTTTATCTTTCTTTGCACAGAGCCAGGAAGCTGGTGTTTAATTTTGATCCTAATGTCAGCTACCTCGCTAGGGTACAAAACTTATATTTTCTGAGTTCACCATGAATAACTTGTTTCTAAGGCAGAGTACTGTTAAGGGGAAAAAAAAGGTTATTTCAGTGAAGTCAAATGCAAAGTATCCTACTTAGGAATGAGAAACAGAAATATTTTTTGTCTTTTTTTTTAGAAGTAGCAACTCAGAAATGGGGATAGTGAATCATTGGGTGATAACAGCCTCATAATGAGCTACTTCTGCAGTTCCTTTCTTTAAAAGGCTCATGCTTTTCCACATGAGTGTGAGAGATGCAGAGGGAGGCTCAAGGAAAGGCTGAGAGGTGCTTTCACAGTGATGAGAATGCTGATAGGACACTAAGGGCAGCCTGGTGTTTGCATTCATAACTGATTCAGAAGCCTAAGGGAGAGTAAAGCCACAGAAGTTCTGGGGCTAGAAAAGATGCTCTGCCACATAACACTTCTGGAGATCACCCTGGTTTAGCTAAGAGGAAATGGCAAGGTGACTCCAGGCATCTCAGTGTTTCCACAGAGGGATATAGGTTATCCTGAAGACAAAACATGCTCCAATGGTTGGAAGCTAGAGACAGTCAAATTCTGTTTCTCATGGAAAGATGAGTTTTTCCTAAGGTAAGCTTAACACAATGGAACTTTGCCATGTCAGGTACTGGCACACTGGTGAATCAAAGAAATGACTTTTTTTTAAAACAAGTGCATGATTTAGCTTCTGGGGGAAATGTCCTGTCTAGTGTGAGTTTGCCTGGTGTCACAGCTGCTCCTCTACAGTTTTGGGTCAACAAATCCAGTTGGGTACTCCAGCCCACAGGCTGAGGCTCACCATTAAAAGCAATTTTTTTTTCTGCATTTAATTTTTCTGTAACATCCGTGTGGGTTTGCAAATATCTTTCCTGTCAACAGCCATTTGCCATATACTTTAGGACCTTGTTAACACAGTTAGTATCAATCTTGGTGCAGACAGCATCTGGACATTAATCAATAAAGCATAATAGTAGCTTATTTTGTATTTATACTTGAAAGTCATCATGGTCTTTAAGAGGTAACTTTCATGCAACAGATCTTAAATCCCTAAATTGGCCCCTCAAGGGCAAAGTTTTAATTATATCTTCTCTCAAATTTTAACACTAGTCTTCTCATGCGGGGAGCCTCACTGTATCCATCTCTGTACTTGATTTTTTTATACCATTTCTAAAAAGCGTGGTGAACGTTAAAGAGTATTTCAGTAACATTTAAGCATGGTCCACCTATCTGATGATTGCACTGTATACCCCAAAATTTTGATGACAATTAATGGTTTCTACTCCAGGATACTGCCACTATTTCATAATACTGATTATGTCAGATTATATTTTGGGGGGGTGGAGGAGGGGGCAGCAGAAGGCCTTTGAAATTTAGCTATTAAAATCTTTAAAAATTGGATTTAGCAGTATGAGGTTTGTTGCAATTCCATGTTCCAGCTACAATCTTTGGATGAAGGTGCAGCGCTGGTAAACTCAACTCCATGGCCTCTTTCTTCCTTCTGCAAAGGAACTTCTCCCTGAGAGAAGTGAAAGCTAATTAGCTGTTTCTTCATGAGAAATTAAGAGGCAAGTGAAATAATGAAAAGTTTCCTGTTCAAAAAGGATTTTGCTAATACCCAATACAATTAAAATGTCATAATTGCTCAACATCCTGCCTGGTCCCCAGCCCTGGGTACCTTCTGTAAGTTAGAAGAAAGTTAATTAACGTAATCAAGATCAACTGATGATCTCCATTTGAAGTGCTCCCATTTAGTGTGGTGAAAAGATGTGTTTGTGTGACTGTCCTGGAAGCGCTCTCTCTCTAAAAAGACTTTTTTTTTATTACTTTTTAAAAACTCTGGTATTTCTTTTCCATATTGTGCAGTGAGCAGGACTACTGTGAGTATCAGGACTGTAAGCATTGAGGCTTATATAGTCTTGAAATTATTAATTAAACTACTAATAATTAATTAAAATGTAGAGGGTGGTTGTAGCCTTTTGTAGCACTTTGCTTTAGCTGCAGATACCTTCGACTTCTCTGGGTTCTTGAGCCATTCCATGAGAATGTTTGATGGTATAGGTAAGTGAAAATACAGCAGTGCAAGTGGAGAATTGTCTCAGAAAGGGAACAGGAAACATTGACCACCCAAAGCAGGATAAACCAATTGAACTAAATTTCCCTGACCAGCACAAAAATCTGTCTTCTCCTTTCTTCACAGACATTTATGTTAAATTAGTTAACACTGTAATCAGAGAGGCCCCACAACTGTCTGTGGTGGGACATGGACAGCATCTGATTGATAGAAAACTTACTGTAATAAGGTAGCCAAAACTCCATTTTCTTCATGCAGGAAAAGCCAATTCTTTATTCACATCACTTATTTTATACAGTTTTCACAGACTTTGTGTGCAACACCATGATGGTGTACTGGAGGGATAAAAGTTGCAACAAGCATATTAAACTTATAAGTAATTTAATTTATGAGAAAAACCCGTGGCAACTGCAAATTTCACAGAAACAGAAATTTAGTAAGACTTTTTAGAGTGCAGGGTTACTGAAAAAATATATAATAGCATGGAATTTGGCAGACTGCTGAACAGCTGAGTAGCTTCTCGTGATTGTATTTAGTGTAATTTCATCTGGCAATTTTGTTGACATTCTTGTTTAAAGAAATCAGACTATGTTGAAATCTTTGATAGGATCTTCATGTGGGAAAAGCCAGTTTTTTATTCACATAACTTTATACAGTTTTCACACACCACCTGTGCAACACCACCTATTAGATGATAGTTTTCTTTCTGCTTCATTTTTTTGGTCAGAAGGTGATTTGTGTGTATGTTCTAAAATTCAGGTTGTTTACTTTTTTTCTTTATGGGTTCTCATGGAACAGATCTCATCGTTTACATGGATGCACTTATTTTTCAACCCAAGAACAGGTTGTTGTGTTAACGAACCTTTCCTACCAAGATTGTTTTCGCATGGGAACTTGCAAACTGCTTAACTGCACTTAGAAGAGATGACAGGCTGGCTAGTAATGTAATAGAGCAGTCCTGATTTTATGAGGCCTTCCTCAATTCTTCTACCTGTCATAACAAAAACTGTATGGCTTAAAAAAAAAAAGAAATCCTTCAAGGTACCATTTTCCTCCTCCTTTGTACTCTGTAGTGATGAGCGAATTCCACAGGACAAAAGTAGAAGATGAGGTTATCCTCAGTTAGGGGACTCCTTGCTTCTGCAGATCTATTAAAGAATTATTTCATTAATTATTAAGTCACATCTTTTAGATCAGAAGTGTGTGTATACAAATATATCTACGCTTGTGCATATATATCAAACTTGATTTCTTTTTAAGTTTTAATTTATCTTTTACTTTGGTTTTAAAATTTTAAATTCCCTGGCTATCTTCAGTTGCAGGCAACTGGAGTCAGGCACCCAGATGATCACTGCTACCTTGTGGACAAAATTGTGGTTTGATGGGCAGGCACTTGGAGGGAATCACTGCCTCTGGTATCCTTGTCCTGCACAGAAACTTGCATTGAGCATTCAAAGCTTGTAGTACGTGTTTGTATAATCTATCTGAGCACATTTCCATGCTCCTCAGTTTTGTACAGCTGCCAAATGCAGTGAGACCCAATAAAATGTAGGCTGTGGTGGCATTCTTGCTTCCAAAGCTTCTTCAAGTGTTTATAACAGTAATTATGTCAAATTATGCAAATTAGCCCAGAAAAGACTCCCATCAACTGGGTGGTGTTCAAGAATTTTATTGTTCAGGCTGTTTGTCATGTCTTCTCTTAGGGAAACGTTTGGTTTGGAAATACTTTTGTGCTGGAATGTCTTCTAGACGTTTGACAGCTCACCTAGTTCAGTCTGTCTCACCACTTTTTCATTTAATCAGAACAAAGTTAGAGCTTGTAGCAAAAAAAACAGTAAACGATCAGAAATTAGACAAGACAGAGAAGACAGAGGCAAGAATTACATGGCAGTAAAAAGGTCGGAATTTTAGGGAAAATGCCATTTGAAACATGGTCTCAAGGAAGCTGCTTTGGCATCATGAAGCATGAGGAAGGCAAAACCTCAGGCTGTGAGCTGGTTTTGGCAAGGAGCAGCTGCAGACACGCTGGTGGCAGCAGCAGCTCCCATGGAACAGAGTGCTGGCACACAGCACCAGCTCAGCAGCATTTGTCACTGTCCCCGTGCTCAGTGAAGCTGCTGGGGCTGCAGCAGGGTCTGGTGGGTGGCAGAGAGGGGCTACAAGCTGTGGGAAATGAAGGCCAGAGCACCTGGACAGGGGAGGCCTCAGGACATCTGTTGGTAGAAACTGCTTGTGGCCAGCCCAATTCTCTGATAGGATTAGGTTTGTTGATGTTCTGGGGAACCAGTACATTCTCAGTGTTGCAGTCAGGTTTTTCAGAGGGCAAATCCCAAATCTGGGGGATTTTAAGAAGTCTCTCAGTCTCCAGTCTGATTTCTCAGGTTTATTGCTGATGTAGAGTCAGTTGCCTGCCCTACAAGTGAAATTGGTCTCTACGTACCTCACCGGGGTGGCAGCAGAGAAAAAAAAAAGTTCACTTACCTCATTAGGGCTCCTCCAGAAGCATAGCAAAGGCAAAAGGAGGAAATTTTTCTGTAATTACTCTTTATCTTGAACTATGTTCCTGTTTCTGTTTAGTTGGCCAGGGGTGTGATTATTCCATTCTAACCAGATGAACCATGCTCTCAGTTTTTGCTGTTGTGAGAAATGCAGCAGGAGAGGACTCTGTAAAAAGAGGTAAAAGAAAGGACACCAGGCTGAGCTAAAAACTTGGGATTAATCATTTACACCTGTTTCATACTTAGTTAATTTAAGTAATTCAGCTTTCCAGTGTGGTTGCCATAGAAAGATAGGAAGAATCTGCATCTCTAGGGATGGACACTCACCACATCCTTCATTGGAGGGAGAAGATGTGCAGGGCATGCTCTCAGCACTGTCCTGTTCCCATATCTTCTGCTAACATTGCTTGTGCATGGTGTGGAGAATTGTGATTCTAGTCACTGCTGAAGGTTTCCACGGGATGCCTTCCCATTTGTAAATGTTTGGAGGGAGTGGTTTATGCTATGGCCAGAAACTAAATAAATCTGTTGCTGACAGCTGTAGTTACAATATGTATTTCCTAAATGTCATAGTAGGAATTACTTGAGAAGGAAGAGGGAAGACAGACAAGCATATTAATTACTGAATTGTTACAGGTATTCCTCAGATAAATATGGTGATTTAGATCTTATTTAAATTGGTATTAGGTAATAGATAAGGAGATCTTCTGTTTAGCTGTATAAAGAAAAAATAGACCTTAAAATTACTGACTGGACTGAATCTTTTTCCTCCTGCAGACTTTGGCCCTTCAATTACTCTTACCCACCTTTATCTCATGAAAATAAAGGTTGTGCAGTACTGTGTTACCCATGGCCGTATCCCAGAGCAGCACGGGAGTGCAGCTGCATGGCAGCATTGAACTGCTGGGCTGGGAAGCAAGCAGAGAATCTCTGTACCAATTCCAGATGCTCCCTTGCTGAGCACACAGAGTGCAGAAGCAGAGCCCAGCACTGCTACACAGCAGCCTAATTCCAGTGTTCACTGTTTTCATCCCATCCAAGGGCATCAGCCTACAGGAGAGATTCATCTCATACACATCTCATACATATCTCATAAGGGAACAGTGGCCCCCATCCACTTCATCAGATTCCCCCCATTATGAGAGCCACGGGCTGGCAAAGCAGCACCAGTGATTTATCAAGAGTGTGGGTTTATGTGGTATTTCTAACCACAAAGGATGCAAATACTCTCAATATGTTTCTGTAGTTCAAGACATGCTGTACTGCTATAGAGCTGTGTAATTAGGCAGTGCTGTTTTTGCCTGGCAGCTCAGAACAGAAAGGGATGGTGGTCCTGTTAAAAGAGATACAGACTTTGATCCTGCAGGAGAAATACAAAGAAAAACACAACTTAATTACTCAATTAAATGAGCCAATAGACTAGGTTAAGCCCTCTATTTTTACCGAGGCAATCTGATTTTTAAGTAACCAGTGTTGCCAAGTGTGGGCATAAAAGAGCACTTCCACAAACCCCAGGGGCCCAGTGTTGGTGTAGGGGTCCAGTACATTAGCAGAATTTTATATTTAGGAGTTCTTTGCCCATTTTTTGATCAAATATTACCCCAGCTTGCCTGTACTTAATATTTGAACTAAATGGATTACAGCACAAGGTGTTACAGCTGGAGGATGAGGAAGCTGAACCATTGTTCTGCTCAGACATGAGAAAATGATAGTTAATGTTTCAATTTTAATTTTGCTCTAGTAAATTGGTCCCTAAGACATGTGTAACATAATCTTCTTGTCATATTTTAACATGATAATACTAATTTTTAAAAAAGTGTATTAAAATATTTCTTTTTTATTCACCATGAACTACATCTTACTATAAGCCTATAAACATTTTAGTACCCTTTATGCAGAATGGAATTGAGAAGTACAAAAATCTGAATGCATACAGGCTTTTTCCATTTTGAATACTTGACTATGACTTAAATATGAAAATGTATATGCAAAAAGCATGCATAAAAATATGGAATAGAACTATTACTATAAAATATTGTGTTTTAACAAATAATGTTAGATTTGCTTGGCAATTATTGCTAACTGATGTTAAATTTGCTTGTTAATTATTGCTGTAGCTAGTGGTAACCAAAATTTCATTGTATCAGTTTAGTTTTCTGTTTGGAGTAATTTTCTAGTGGCAAGTTTTAATCTTTGCAAATTGGTGTAGAACTTGCCAGCTAGAAAGTTTGTGTGAAATACAGCAGTAAAATGAGCTTTTAGTGGGTGCATTTCAAATCTTTTCTAGCATATCACATTATGCAGTATTTACTCTCCTGAGAACTACATTTAAGCTCCAAAGACACTTGTGCTGAATTAATTTAGAAGAAAGTTAACACATACCCGTGTTTTTCCTTCAAAACAGATACCCTATTTGCATATTTTAGCATCTAATTTTAAATGCCATTTTTATTTACAAAGAAGTTATTTGTTGGAGTTGCACACGATTCTTCCTCGTTTCAGCTGTCTGGATTGGATATTGCACCCAGCAATGGCAGATGGCAGCTGCTGCCAAGGCACTGCGTGGCATTGTCCTGCCAGGCATCCAAAACAGTGGCCAAATCCAGAATTTCTCCTACAACTTTAGTGATAAGCTGCACTCACCAGGTGAAGGGTCTGAGTTTCAGACCTGAGCTCTGCTTTTGCTTCCTCCTTTGCATTGCTGCACCAGTCTCTGCTTGGCTTCTGCATTCCCCAGCTGTGGGAGGGATGGAAGGAGTTTGGCTTTTATTATTTCTGAATTCCCAGCTGAAAACAGAACTCTGACCCTATCAAATGAGTAAAAGTTGCATCTTTAATCCCAATGGAGTTGAAAGCAGCATGTATGTAAGCAAGATTTGGCTACCAAGTAATTGTCTAAAGTCTGAGATAAGAAGATGAGAAAAATGTTCTCTTGGAAGTCAAACAAATCAGGATGAAAAAATTGACAAGAAATGAATGTTTGTTATTCAGTGAAGTGATCAGGCCATCAAGCATGATGTCCTGAACCCAAGAGTGGTAACACTCAGTATATCAGACAAAAAAATAGATTATTTTCATTACTGTCTGAGTAAAGTGCACAGGGTTTGTGCTGCAGCAGCAAGGACATTCCCAATATCAGTTATAATCAGATTTCTGTGGTTAGTGGGGAAAAAGCCATTTTCAATAACTAGACACTATGATCAGTGTCCCAAAGAGCCCAGCCTGAATTCCCATGTTAGAATATGCAGATCAATTGAAATAGTGGTGCAAATTCATTTCCTAATTTTCTTCACTTGGCACTCAATTTATTTCTTAGGCTCTAGAGACTGGTTTAATCATAAGCATATAATGATAATGCAAGTAGTTCAGGTTCTGGGTTAAAATGCATTAAGCCTCCTTCATATGGAGCATTCAGATTAGAAAACTTAGATTAATTAAATACAACACACACACAAAAGAAATGAAATTGTCATTCAGTATTTTTGTTTTCCAAGGGAGTTACTTCTCACAACTAATCTTGTCTAAACCCTATAAACCTTTGGAAATCTGCTAACATGTCTGTGAAAAATATAAAAATCTTAGGTTTCCTAGTTGTGCTGAAAGGAGTTTTTCATTTATCTGGCTGGAGAAGAGTAACTAGGTATAACCTGTACTAAGGCTGGTAAACAGCAGTGTGGAGTTGTGTTCTTCACACGAGTTGTCCATCTGTGCTATGTTAGAACAATATTTTCATCCATAGGGAGAAAAAGGGAAAGAATAAGGCAGTGTGGTGCTCCTAGGCACGAGCTACAGCTGCCAGATGTGGATGGGTTTGGCTCCCTCACTATCAGCAAGACATTGAGATGCTGGAGTGTGTCCAGAGAAGGGCAGCAGAGCTGGTGATGGGTCTGGAGCACAAGGCTGAGGGAGGTGGAGGTGTCCAGCTGGGAGAAAAGGAGGCTCTGTGGGAAAGGAGGTTGTGGCCAGGTGAGTGTTGGTCTCTTTTCCCTGCCATAGGATGAGAGGAAATGGCCTCAAGCTGTGCCAGGGGAGGTGTAGATTGGATATCAGGAAGAATTTCTTCACTGGAAGCATTGTCAAGCAGGGGAATAGGCTGCCTGGGGAAGTGGTGGAGTCCTTATTCCTGGAGATATTTAAAAGACTTGGTTTGGTTACAGAACTGATTGTGTTGAATTAATGGTTGAACTCCATGATCCAAAACGTCTTTTGGCACCAAAACCCTTCCCTAGTTCTGTATTCCACAATGATATTACTTGAAACGGGAAGGCAAAATCTAGGAATGCACAATTTGCTGCATCACAGAACACAAAATTAATTAACTAGATTAATTACCTCATCCAGAAGACTGCCCCAGAGAGTGGTCAGTGTTTGCTGTTTCACAGAAATGAGCTCTGTTGTGAGCCAGCAGTTCACTGTAAGTCCTGGAGGAAAATTCTCTTCTTGACCCTTGATGTGCTCTCTTCGAGAAGTTCGAGGCTTGATTTGTCTGAATGATCATCTCAGCGTACCTAAAAAGAGTTATCAGCACTCTTAAAATTAACTCAGCCCATCAAAAATATCTACTCAGTCACTGAACACTGATGTGTGAGACAATGAATTTAACATGTTTCCTGTACTCTCATAAATCACAATAATTCTAGCAAATTCTCTAACTCCTTTGTTCCTTAGAAACTTTGTTTACCAGTTCCTCACTGCTATTCACAGGTATTCATACTTTTAGGCACTAATTTTCATTCCCCTACTAAACAAAGTCCTGTTTTTATTTCATGTTACTGTATTTTGTCATTTCCCCACCATCTGAATACTCCATCACACTTCAAAACATCTTTGTTGCCTTTCTCTGACTTGCACTTCAAACATCTTGAAGCAAGCCTAGATCACAGCAGATGAATCAGGCCTGAGTTGTTTGCAGAAATCATTTATATGTAATCTCAGAATGAAAAAGGTAACTTTTTTGAGCTTTTCACAAAATGCATTATTAAAACATGCAAATAAAGCAACTGTTTCCAGCACTCCTGTCTTTTTCTTGGTTGTATCAAGATATTGTTTCACTACACAGGCAGCTCTTGCATGGTACAATCAATGAAAAGAAAGATTGTAAAAAATTCCGGGTTTTGGTTAGAGAAAAACTACCCTGCAGAAAACACTGGACAAAACATGAACTTTGGATATCTTCCATAGGTCATGTCTCACACAAGACTCCAGAGGAGTTTCAAACACAGGACTTACCTATATCCAACTCTTCTCCTACTAGAGGGAGTATAAAATGTAGCAGATTAGTTGTTGCTGTGAACTGACATAGTTCAGAAACACACCTTACATTCTAATTTAGAACTTGAGTATCAAGGTTGGAGCACGGAGCAGCCAGGAACGTGGTGGGCTCTGCACGTTTTCTGAATGCTACCATGTAGGACAGCAGGCAGATTAGGGCGAAGGAACACATGAGAGACATGTCAAAATTTTCATCATCCCCTTTAGCTGTGAGGAAAATAAAATCAGAAGTATCAATCTGTGACTAATCCCTCACCAACATGCATCTCTGCAGCTTACTCCTCTAAGTTCCCAAAAAGGCATTTTATTTCTGGGTGACCTGTCCTGTTACTGGTTACTCAGGACAGCTGTGGTCAGAAAAACCAAGCACATCATCCTCTGCTGAGGATCTAACCAGTTTTTTCCTTTCCCACAAAGGACTTGCTAGGTAAGCCTGGCTCTCAGAAGACCATCATGACACATCATCATCTGGATTTGCTGCCAGATAAAAACCAAACAATGCCTTCAGCTGTAAATTCTGCATTTAGCCATAATTATCAGGGCTATGTCTGGATAAAGGATTCCCTTTTCAATCTGCTTTCCACTCTACCACAGCCACCCCCTCTGCCCCAAGACAGTGTTCAATAATTAATTCCAAAAATCACATCATATTATCATTTTATTACCATAAACAATAGTTGTTACTGCAGATGTTCTTTGAGCATGTCAGGTAGATTTCCTGGCCACTGCTGATACTGTAATAATTCATGTTTACTTTCTGAAAAATAGTCTAGTCTGGATTATGTGTTGTACTCCAAAACTTCCATTTTCTTAGTCTTATCCCAATTTTCTGTAGTAAAACACATTTCTAGCTATCATATCCTAAAGAGCTTCTTAGTACTTCAATGAAGGCTTGAATTTAATTATTTTCAAGTTATTATTTTTTTAATCTTGCTATCAACAGGACTGCAACCTGTTATAATTCTGTGATAATTTTTTTATATATGTGGAGAAATGTTAGTGATAGATATATATCCACATGTTCAATTTCTGATTTTTTTTTTTTGCTGTATCTCTGTAATTTGTTTACTATTCCACTTACATTCTCTGTATGAAACTGCATTTCCTTGTACCAGGTTTAATTGCTTTTATTTTAATACCTTAATTAACAGTATCATGTATTTCTACATCCTGGAGAGAGTAAGCAAATCAGACAATCCAATCTAGAGTAAATAAAACAGAAAATGATTGCACAGACCACTAGTTACTAAAACCTGAGGATGTTTCACAGTATTTACACACTGAGTATCAGCAAGTGGATGCCTGGGTGGCTACCTGGCAACAGAACTTGAGTGCAGGAGGAGGGCAAAAATACACTTTTTCCTTAAGAAATGGTTTGGCTGATCCCCATTATAACACTACTTAAGTCTACATTGTACATAGTAATGAGTTTTGTTTATTATTGGGAAAAAAACCCTCACTTTTTAAGTGTGTCTTGTAAAAATTGTCATTTGCTTATCTACCCTGTAAATAAAGACATAAATAGCTGAACAGATAACAATACATTTTCAATATACAAACCTGCTATATATGATACTTCATATACATAAAAGCAGTTAAATGCATCTTATTGTCACAGTACTCATATAAAATATATTAGGAAGCATGTCTTTGAGTAAAAGCAGATAACAACAGACTTCAGGGAGAAATATTTCAGTTAAAATAGTTCAAATTAATTAATGAAAAATTTGAACAGCAAAAGATATGTTGTAGAGCCTGCTTTACTTACAGCACACATGTTAGACAAAGAGTTGGAAAATTTATCATACTTCTTTGGATTCAAGAAGGAGTTAATCAGTTACCTCTATATTATATATATATCTACATCCTTTACAAGCTAAAAAGTAGAAAATCTAAACTGAGTAACGTCATACAGTATTTCCAAGAAGCAGGCAGTACTGAAAATGCATTAATTACTGGATGGGATAAATTATTCCCTTATTGCTGTGAACATTTTTTTTACTGCTTCAACATCCATACAGAAGTGAATCACACAGAGGGGAAAAAAAAAAAAAAAGCCTTGTATAATTTGAGTAATTTTCTTTAGGATTAAATTTGGTGTACTGAAAATTTACCCCAGTATTCTGGGGAAATGCACAAGGAGATGAAGTGTTCTGTCTGGAGTGGAGATTATCTCTGTCTCATACACCTCACCATAATTCTTTGATTCCAATGTATCAAAGCAACAGCAGAGATTAGAGTTTCTGCCTCAAAGGCAGAGCAGACATGTAAATATTTGAGGTCACTGATTGAGGTCCAAATAGAAAATTAATAGACTAGAGAATGCAATGATCTATCCAGTGTGTGTGATAGAAGGCTGGATATGCTTATTAATCTTCCAAGACCTTTTTCTGAAATAGCCATGTTTAGGCAAGCAAGTAAGAGCATATTTTTTCTCTTTCAGGTAGAATAACATAAGCTTTACTGTAATGAGCAAAAAGCAGGTTTAAATTCTGAAAGGAAAAGCGTTCACTTTGGAGTAACTCCTTAAAAATAGCCATCAGTCTGATTTTCAGTAATGCTGACAACCTCCAGAGCTCATTTAACATCCCTCATCTCTACAAGTGATCAGGTCTGGTAACTGCATCCACCACCCCTGGTAAATCAAAACAAATCCCACAGAGCAGTTCAGCAAAAACTGTCGAATTACTTTGCACAACTTGGTACTGCAAGGGTTTGCAGGCATAATCAAACGGTGCTCTTAAGTGCCATATTATTGGATAAATTCTGCTTTAGTGAAAGACTGGGAGGGAAACCCCTTACATAGAGTAGAAATGCAGAAAGTGCAATAACTCTAAAGAAAGTCAAAAGCATTGCTTCCCACCCTGTGTACCAGGACGTTGACTTTAGACAATGTTAACATTAAAAGTACACTTACGAAGCACTCACCAGTTTTCTGTGTGTCTGAGTGCCAGCAGGAGCTGAGAACATTTGTGCTTCTCACAGGAATTGCTTCAATTTGCTCCACAAAAACCATGCAGCTTTCAGTCAGATTTGTTAGTGCTGACACGTTCAGTCTGTGTTTTACAGAACAGTTGACCTGGCTGCTTATTTATCCTCTTGAGACTTCTACTCCCATTGAGCTGCCTCTCATCATCGGTGATCTTAATCCTAATTCTGTTCAATTGCACAGAATTCCTCTTGAAACTCGTTTCAGCCTACAGAATTGTGTTTAAAGTCCCACGATTAAAGAGATTACCCTAGGCTATCAATTTTTGCCTTTAAATTGGAAAGTGGAGATCTTGCCTACAATGGGGAAAGGAACCCAGATGGGCAACTCACCTTTCACTGAGCCTGAAGTGTAGCAACACAATAAACCATTTTGCCTAGCATACAGCAAAACCAATTATGAGAGTTTTATACAACTGGATTACTGCTTACTTTAAAAAAAAAAAAAAAAAAAAAAAGGCAAAAAATAATTAACTTACAGGACACCTTTGCCTGCATTTGGCTTTAGGGTTCCAAATGCTAATGACGATGACAGACTGCTGAAACCATTCAGGAATGCTGTAATTTGGAGGCCAAGCCAGTTAGAGGAGCAAAATACAGTTTTAGTTTTTGATGCCTCAGTCCTGCTTGCTCAGTTCTTTCACTGGAGTTGCTCAGTTTGTGTGCTTTAATGTTTACACAGCTCACTAGTTCTTGCAACCTGCCTTAGGTGCCCTGCCAGCAGCCTAGAGCTGACAGGACAGTCCCA
The DNA here is from genome assembly GCA_013398615.1 of Brachypodius melanocephalos. Taxonomy (NCBI): domain Eukaryota; kingdom Metazoa; phylum Chordata; class Aves; order Passeriformes; family Pycnonotidae; genus Brachypodius; species Brachypodius melanocephalos. Next base: position 652,624 of record VZSR01003183.1, on the reverse strand, counting down.
CCGTCCCAGGCTTGTGTTGGGCATAGGAACGGGTGAAAACAAACTCAGTGAAGTAGAAAAATAGCAGGAAATTTTATGTGAGTACCATACAAACCTTCCTCCCTGTACTTCAGAGCAGTTCTTTCGTTTATATGGCTGCTGAAAGGATCTAAAGCTGTGTACACTGCATCCTCTCTGAGGGCTGAAGCAGTGGCTCTGCACAGGCATCTCTTAGAAACAGAACAGCTTAGCTCCTAAAAGGACCTGAGCCTTCCCGTTTCTCTTTTGTGGTTAAAAAAGCACGTCTTGCCAGAAGCATCTGTGCTCTCCACAGCACTGAATTCACACACATTAGTTACTACTTAACTTTGGTGTGTCTCTTGTCTATTCCGTGCAGCAGCTCCAATGTACTCAGCAGGGTGGTTTTCAGTACCCAATGCAGAGCACTTTCCACACATCAAAAAGAGCTTCCTTGGCTTTTTATCTCCCAGTTCACTTGTTTCTGTTAAATAAAAGCCAGATTTCACATGAGGGCATATCAGAAAGAGTGAAGGAGTGTGAGGGGGGCTCTTTATATGCTTTTTTTTGTTTGCTTGCTTGTTTTGTTTTTCCTTAGGAGTACACTTTGTTTGTGTAGCTGCCTGTATTACAGTGTTCCTCATGAATACACTTACTATAATACCTAGGTCTGCTCTACAAAATTTAGAAAAAAGGAAAAAATGTTGTCTCCACTGTGAACATCCTCCTTCCTCTACCCTCAGCTCCACAAGGCATTTGGGCCCATTCAAGTGAAAGAAACCCTTGACCACTGAAACAAACGGGAATTAAGCAGAAAAATTCCAACTCCACATGGCGGTTTTTAGTCCTAAACGCTGTGCCTTCCTCTACCTGACAGAGTTCCAAGTGCCATAGCTCACAAAGAAATGGAGAGAGGGAATTCTGTCCCTCTCTTATGCCAGCCAGTAAGTTAGAAATGACAGGAGAAGCCTGCGAGTACCATGCACAAAGTCACATCCCATGGCCAGAAATCAGGCAAGTAATGGACCAGCCAAGTTAGTTTTCTAACAAGACAAAGTGGGACAGCTTTCCTCAGCTTCCAGTGCAGGATCTGAGCTGAGAACGTCTCAAGCACCAAGAGTCAGACGAGAGACAACCGAGAAATGAAAGACACAAAAGTAGCTTATGTAACTAACAGCAACACAAAGCACCTCCACCATCAGTTGAAAAAACAAGGGAGTTCATCTCAGTTTTGGCTTTAGGCAGAAACATCTGTAAGGTGTAATTCCCGGTTCCCAGTTTAAGCCAAGAGAGCTGACCCTAGGTGCCGTGCAACACTGAGTGTGCAGTGGAAAACCACACTCCACAGCTTTCATCAAGAATAAAAATGTCATGTTATTCTAGAAGAGAACAAGGTAACTGTTCCTTTCACAACGAGAAAATACCCATTTGCCTCAGAATTTTACATGTGAATAACCTAGTTCAGAGCTCGTTAAATTAACTTGGAGGGGGGGAAAAAAAATAACCTCACTACAATTATCTCCAGAAGGCCAAAGTAACTGAGGGAGTGGGGGAATGAGAATAGTGGGGTGGGGATGTAGGGTGAGTGTCTAGGATAAGAGAAGAAATGGCAAATAATAAAGCTTCAACAAAATTTTCATCGTAGTTTCTTCAAATTTCTTGTATGTCGTGGAGTGTTATTGCTTTTGGATAGTTCGGAGTTTATGCTCCCACCAGACAGCCAAATTTAACTACAGTTATTAATAGAAATGTCAATAACAGTTATACAGCAGTGGGAAAATACAGTTCACTCAGCATTTCATTATGGAGGTGTATTAAAATGCCTCTGCAAGCCTGTCTGTCTAGTAAAGTCATCAGTGGAAATTGTATCAAGGCTGCACATAGGAGGGTTTAGGGAAGCCATATGTTTAGAAGTTCTGTGGATTATTCTAGAAATGGTCCCTCTTACCCAAAGCTGTATTTAAAAGGTGGAGCTTTCAAACCTAATTCTGTACTTCATTAGCCAGGCCCAAAATGTTATTTTAGAAGTCATGTCTTGGAGAAAATTCTTGCTGAGAATTCTGGTGGAGTAGGAGAGGACCCTCAGCCAGCTGTCTGAACGAAGCAGAGCCTGTGCTGAATGGCACAAGCTGCCCTTGTCTGGGGAACAGCCTGCTCTGAAACCCCACAGCCTTTCTGTGGGGTTTATGCCAATATCCTCATGATTATAACAGAAATCCTTCCCAGTTTTGACTTTATAATGCAAGCTATAACACAGACTTGAACAAAACTAGGAGGTGGTGGGGATTTTGTATGGAATTGGGTGTTTGGGTTTATTATAGCAATTATTTTTCCCCATGGCACATATAAGCAATTTAGATACTTCTGCTCTTTCCATGCTTCAGGTGTACTACTCTAATCCTTTGATTTGCAGACTAAGCCAGTAATTCTCTACACAAGTCTAAGATACTTTAGAGAAAGCCACTTTCAGACTTCTGTGCAATTACTCTACTCTATGTATCTCAGAAGAAACCTCCCAGACACTGATGTGCACAAGTTATCTGTTGCCTTCCTTAGACAGGAGAGAAGAGGAAAGAACCAACTGAAAACAGATTTAAAGGGGTGGAAAATGTAATTTATGTCGCCTGCATGACAATTTAATTGTAACTGAGGTCTATAGCTATCTGTGTGATAGCAGTGATTTAGAGCTTGATGCAACTCAAAAGTGAAAGCAGGGCTTTAACAAGGCAGCATTAAGCTGGGAATTGAACAGAATCAATACTGAAGATTAGCAACAAAAGGTTATAAAAGACATTGCAGTATTCAAGGAATAAACAGGTTTTTTTGCATTTTGTTCTTCATACAGCATACCCTGGCTGTCTCTTACCTTATTTTGGTGTTCAGAAGCGCAGCAGAGCCACAAAATCAGGGAGCTGAAGCAAACAGCAAAGCTTTGGCTCATGGTTAAAATGCATAGCTAGAAACACAGCTCAATTCCAGAAATCCCATTTGCTGAAATGGAAACCAGGCAATTGAGACTATTGCAAACTGCACCAGAGATTAAACCAGCCTGAGACAAAGGAACCTTCATTCCAAATCCAACACTTATCTCGTCTATATCTGGGAAGTTTTTCACAGTAGACAGACACTGGAATGTTTTATAACTTATATTACCCCACAGTAGCAATGCAACAAGGTCAGTGTTTAACACAAACTCTTCTTTTTCTTTTTTTCCCCCAATCTTTTTACAGGGAGGTCCTATCCAGAACCGAAAATCCAAGCGCTGCCTGGAATTACAGGAGAACAATGAGAACGAGTTTGGATTCCAGCTGGTCCTTCAGAAGTGCACTGGGCAGCGCTGGTCCATAACAAATGTCCTGAGAAGCTTGTCCTCATAGCAGACTAAATTTTGTACCCATTTCTTTTGCTACTGTGTAGCAAGTACCGCATTGTCGCCTGCTGTACTGTATTCCTCCCGCTTCCCGTCCCCCTCAATCCCTTCTCGCCCCTTTTTTTGTCCCTGGTTTGATTTTGTGTGTGGAAATTGGGTTTGTGGGCTGGAAATAAGACGTTTTTATTTCCCAATGATGTTTTCACGACATTTATAGGGACGCTGAATGACAGGTGGTGGGGTAGGCTATCCTAAAATATTTTACAACTGTAAATAGGAGGCAAATGGAGAATATTTATAACTCGAACTTTTATTGAATAAAAAAGTCCAAACACTATTACTGTCTAGCTGTCTCCATGGAAATCCATTTGGGAGTTAAGTGCTGGTTTCATTGCTTTCATTAACCCAAGCCTGATCTTGGCATGTTGCTGCAGAGCATCAGAATTCTCCAGACTTGTGATAAAAAGTTCTACCTGCACACCAATGGCTACAGGGAGGGAGGATTTTATCCATTCTCCCTCTCCAGAGATCTGTCTAGGCCACTGTAGCCACTGGTGTGCAAATAGAGGGGGAAGGTGTGGTGTGTGGAGGTGTACAATATGCCCCCAAGCATTTTTCCTCTCCAGTACCACTTAATAAAACCCCAGAGAGAACCTCAGGGCTCTAGTGAGGCAGGGAAGAGAATTTGTTAAAAAAGAAGGGGGGAAAAAAGCTACAAGAGAAAAGCAGCAGCTACTAGGAGAAAACTAAAATATAAACCCTGACATTTTGCAGTGGGTTGGCTTCCATTTCAGCAACTGAACTTTCTTTCCAATTCTTCATTGTTCTTACAACTCCTTTTTTTTTAAATGTACTTGTTCCCTGGGTACCACAGGCTTGGGTAAAAATGGCTCCATGCAAGAGAAAAAGTATGAATTCACTCTGCCTTTCTCCCTGCCTTGAAAGAGGTGTGAATGCAATTCCACATCACTTCATCTAAGACTGGTGAGGAGAGAAAATTTGATGAGGTAAACCAGAACACTGGGATTACTGGAGTCTATTTCCAGCTGCTTTTATTTGCATGTAAATTCCTCTCTCTTTTATTACTCTATTTGTTCTTTTTATTCTGTTTGCTACCTTAGGCAACAGTCCTAACCTGTTTTGGAGCTGGTGATGTGCCAGAATGTCTTTTACAGACCGGCTTCATGTTCACAGCATTGCTTCCTGGGGCTGTTCAATTAAGCCTTGGGGCACACTAATTACAGGTGTTCCAATTTCTGCTATATATATTTATCATGTACATGGATGTATAGTTACCTTACATCTGCTTCTCAAAGAGGAACACCCTGAGCCAACAACAGGAGAAAAGTAGAGGTGGTGATGGGCTGAGCATCTGACCTTTGACTGGCTTCGCACATTAAAACTGGAATTGGAATGCAGAGTTATTTTGAGTAGTCCCTAATCCAGCCATTCCAGATGAACAGGGAAGAAACCATATGTTCAGATGGAAAAAGCAGGGAACACATGCAGAAGAGCAGGAGACCAACTGAGCTTCAACAATGCAAACAAATGCTGTGGATCAAATCAGTCTCCTCTTGATATCTCCAGGCTTGCTGCTGTGGCCCTTCACTTTTGGGTCTGGGGATGTTTTTATTTATGAGCACTAGAGGGAGATACCTGGCAAAGACGTGAAAGAAAAGGTGCTGAGCTCTGAACTGCTATGTTTCATGCCAAAATGAGTACCCTGTGTCTAGAATCTGCCCAGAGAAGATTGGAGTTACTCCTGATCACATTGCAGCAGAGTGCTGAGGCCCACTGCCAAGAGAAAAAAAAAAAAAAAAAACACAACAACAAAAAAACCACATCCTACTTAAATGTACCACATCACAGTGCTAAACCACAGAGTTATAGAATGGTTTGGGTTGGAAGAGGACTTAAACATCTCTAGAACACCTCCCCTGCCATGGGCAGGAACACCTTCCATTCACCCAGGGCATTCAAGCCCCATCCAGCCTGACCTTGAACACTCCCAGGGATGGGGCAGCCACGTTCTCTGGACAGTGTGTGCCTCCCCACCCTCACAGTAAGAAAATTCCTCCATATATCCGACCTGAATTTCCCCTCTCTCAGTCTGAACCCCCTTGCTCCTTGTCCAGCCCAGCCTCCCTGCTACACACCAGCTCCAGGGCTGCTGCTTCCCTTGATTCCCATGGGGTCTGCACTCAGGAGCTCTTCCCTTCAACAGCCTTACAGGGAATCCCTCAGTGGTGACTGTGGGTTTAAATTTGAGGGCATTGCAATTCTAGTAACTGTAGAACTACCAGAATAAAATTTCGTGGTGGGAAACCCCATAAATCTCACCTTGAAACATGACTTTGTACTGCAGCAATTTGGCTATAGGTAAAATGCATGTTTTAGCCTGTATTTTGTCTTTGTTGTTTTTTTATTGTGGAGCAAACATTTTAATGTGATAACATAATAAAAGGGAAAGGGGTTTAAATCTGCAAAATGGGTACAGTAAAAATGAATGCACATAGGCATTTATATTTTTGTGCTCAGAGATCTCAGGTCTCTGCACAGAATTTCTTTGACAAGCCTCTCAGGAAAACACAACAGCACAAGCAGAACTGAAGGATGTGGCCACATTTCACTGGACACTCTTAGTCATGAACTGCCTCATCACTACTTTCTTTTGCAGCTGCACAAAAATCACACAGATACAGGAGCACTGCCTCACACTGTGAAAGACAAATAATCAAAAGTACCAAGTGGAAAATCAAACTCATCTTCACTTTCTGGAAAACCACAGAATCCTATCCAACCATCAGTTGCCTCAAAAGGTAAAACATATTCCCTAACAATAGTTGCTTGTATTCGGGGGGGGGGTTGATAGTTTTAAAGAGGAGAAGCTAGCAAAGAATACCATTCCAGAATGGTATATAACTCCTATAATGGTATATAACTCCTTATAACTCCTCAAACTGAGTCTGGTCAGGCATGAAGATGACCAGAAAGATCCACTCAGCTCCTTCTTCCTCCTACTGCTTGACAACTCTTCCCATATATTTTGATCAGTTTTCCTTGACAAATAACAACAGCACATCTCCCACATCTACCAGCTGGTAAGGACATACTGACAATTAAAGGAAACATCACATTTCAAGAAGCCCTAAGCCTTCTTCCTGCAGTACTTGCTTAAATATTTATGGCCAGCAAATATCTTCTCAGGTATCATTCACTCATACCAGGATATCACCTGCAGTCGTTTCCCAAGGTTTCCCACTGTATTTTCTCCCCACGTGGGACAAGATACCAGCACCAAGGAGGAAAGCAGCTGTGCTGGTGATGTGAGGACAACATGCAGAAAAGAGCAGCCCCACATCCTTAGGGATGGCTTGGCTTTGGCTTGCATCAGAGATCCCTGGGCAATACTTCTGGGGATGGGCTGCACAGGCTTCAGAAGCTTCCAGGAATTTATTCATTTATATGTTTATACACTTATTTTTACAAAGCTACAGGTGTTCAGGGGCATGGATTGCCAACACCATACCTGTTCATTCCCAACTGGAACTCTGACAGGAGAATTCAAGGTTATCCTGGCCTGCCTGACCTTTCCAGGCTTGCCAACATCTGTGCAGGGCAGGGTTTAGGATTGTCCTCTTCTTGCTGTGGAAGAGGCAGGGTTTTTTGGTTTTGTCTTTCTGAAAGACCAAAATTTCGCCTTCCAACGTCATGCCTCCTGTGTCTTTTATAAACAGAAGCTAATCAGTCAAAACCAATCACTGAGCCTTTTTATCTATGTTAATCAAGAGGTAGTTGCAAAAATGTTAATTAGCTGTCAGGTGTCATTTCATACTGGGTAGCACTGAATACTTAGCTGGAGGTATAAAGGGAAACATTTTATAAGGGCATACTTGAATAGATGGATCCAAATTATGTGTATTTGTGTGTATATATCTCTACATCATCAAATACATGTAAATTTATATATAAAACATAAGCACGTGTGTGCACAGACTTTACTGGCCAACCACAACAGAGGAAAAATCACATTAAAGTGCACTTTATCCAACTACAGTCTTAAGGACATGCAGATAAGACACCAAAATGTCAGGCTTGGTTCACAATTACATCACTGCTACACAGAACACCTTCAGCACTACATCTGCTGATAAAAAAAAAAAAGAAAGCAGAACACATCATCCTATTTCAGCATTTGTTCAAGTGAATGTTAAGTTTTCCCCAATAACTCCTCCAACCAGAATACAAAATAGCTGTGCTAACACAGAGGCTCAGGAGGCAATTATCAAGGCTTTTATCTAACTGTGTATTCTCTACTGATTTTCCAAATTTCCCCCCTGCTACACACCTTGCTTTAAAGATACTTAAAAGTGCAGAAGTTGAGTCTCAGTTATGTCATTCATGGCTATATTCTAAAACAGCAAAGCAATGTATTTTTGTTTACTGACTAGCATTAGCTTTGCATTGTCAGGTGGAAGTGATTATTTTACCTGAATTCAGTCTTGTTCTGGATAGTCTGAGGGGATTTTTTGTCATAAACCATCTGAAATCTTTTTTTAGCACTACAAAAACATGCTTTTCATGATAATATGTTATTTCCAGTGAAGCAGCTTCATTTGAGGTGCATATATGATAGCAAAGATTTTTTCAATTACAAGAATATCATCTTATGATATGAAAACAACAAATATCTATCAGTTGCAGAAGGCCAAAGGTGCATGAAATTTTCATTCAACTTTTAAAAGGAAGGAGACTGAGTATTCTAAGCAAATTGGACCACAGTTTAAAAGGTGGTGACTGCTCAGATCTAAAAGAATTAAGTGCAGCCTTTAAAAACTGCTGACATTCTTGACCAGAAGTCTGTGTGAGTGGAAGGTTTGGGGTTTTTTTTTTTGGTGATTTTTTTGTTTGTTTGTTTTGTTTTGGTTTTTTTTTTTTTTAATAAACAATAGCAGGCAAAAATTTCAAAATACTCTTTTTTACTCCCAGAGAACCAAAGAATGCTGTGAGCCTCAGCTTGTCATCTGGACTGATATTGCCTTACCTTCTCTCATTACTAAAGTCACTTGTATTTCAGTGTTTTATTTCCCCATCTGTAACACCTGCTCTAGGTCTGGCATACCAACAGCTAACCTCAGGAAGATCTGCCCATTTCCTGCAAATGCAGATAGGAAATACCTGTATTGAAGTGCCCATAAGTACCAGCTATTCTCGTGCCAGTTGTGAATATTTTGCTGCAGATGACAAGTGCACTCATTCCAATTCAAAACAAACCACCAGAGGCTACATTCTTCTTTTCAGCATCTGTTAATAAGGGTTTTCTGTGCATCGTATTTTTGTGATTTTCCATTATTTTATAGTTTTCTATATTCTCCTAGACATTGTTCAGCTGTATAACAAGAGGTATCACTTCAGTTAAATGCTCTGGAAATGCTCTCAGTTAAAGAGGAGCATCTAAAAATATGTCCCAAACATGTTGACAGGTCACCTTGGATAAGCAGTGACAATCACAAAGAGGATCCTGTGCACAAAGAGGATCTTGCCAGCAAAATTGGATGCTGAGGCCTTTCTGAACAGTAGGAAAAGTACAACACAAGCACTGCAGAGACAAGAATTGAAAGTTGTCGTATGGACAGCACTTTCCAAAACAGGTCTTGTGCTTTAAGCATTTTTGCTGGCCATATCTCATCAGATCTGGCAGCCAGAGAGAGCTTCTTTTATTAAGAGATGAAGGAAGATCATCACACTAGAGAAGTGAATAGCCTTGATTTTTACTGTTCCTCACATGCCTTGCTACTGAGCACTTTTTACCTGGGTACACATTACACGAGGGAAAAAAAATTAATAATAATAAAAAAATACCACCAAACCACCACACCTGTATCAAAGGCAACTTTAAATTCCTGGCAGGCATCACTTTTCTAATCTGCCTTGCTTTCCTATTCTCAGAAAACAGAGTCCAAACCTCAATTGCATTACTTGGAAGCCACATTGGCAATGTGTGAGATACCCAATTCTTCTGCCTGCAGCTGACTGCAATGTGTGCCACCTCTAACCTGTTTTTCTAACCTGTGTGCATTGTGCCTAGGCACTTAAATGTTAGATTTCTGTGTATTTAGCAATCAGCAAAGTGAAAGGAAAAGCCTCTTTTACACCTAAATTTTTAGCAAGAGAGACAGAAGTATTCAAAGTGTCAGTTCAGACTTGAACCAGTTCACGTTTAAACTATTTTATTGTTCCATAGCGTGACTTCCTCTGCTTGGTCTCACAATCAATAACTCCTGTCAAGGATGGCCAGCTGAAATAATTCTTCTTTGAAAGTAAAGCTTTCCTTGACCAAATTTTCCTGAGAGAGATTGAATCACACACGGCTTTCATCATCTAGAAAGATCTGAATTGAATACTGTGTATCATATCTAAGCTCCCACAGGTCGAGTTTTACTGCAGTTTCAGAAGCCTGTCTGTTCACTTAGGCTTTAGATTGCCTGTAGAAGGGGTCATTTACTTTATGAAAAACATTGGTGAAAGGTGAATATTACCTGAGCCAAATTAGCTTGAGAGCCATCACCTTCTCTTTTATATTAATTTCAGTGGGACCACTTGTAGTGACACCCTTTCCAGGAGGAATGTGGTTATAAAAATCTACCCTTTGATCATTAATTCCACTGTGCCCTATTGATCCAGGCTGTTCTTTTACCCCAACATAATGCCTTGCATTGTTTAAGGGCACAGTAGAATCAAGAGATTATTAAAGATCACTACATGAGCCAGGGGTACAGGAAAACTGAGTTTTCCAGCAGATTTTGCTGTGCCCAGTGTTTTACCCAGAAATAGCAGCTGTATTACTCTTGCTTTTTAAAAACTGAGCAGAAATTCCTGTGGCAGGAATGATATTGCCAACAGTTTCCTGTGAAACAACAGTGGTTTATACAACACCCTTCTGACCCCTCCTGGTGCTCCACCACAAAAAGAGTGTAAAACAAAGCTGACAGCTATAAAAGGGAACAATGAACTGGTACAAACACACAGAGGAAAAAAAAATGAAGTTCAAGTCCAAGTTTGGCTTGAGGCCAAACAAACACACACAAGTTTGCAGGCAAGCATCCAAATGCAACCCTGATTTCACAGCTGGAAGATGGGAAGGTGCTGGACTTGGGGGACTGCTCAAAGAGATGATACAAAACCTTGCTGCAGAGTGTTTTTGTATTACTCATCAAGCACAAAGGCAACAGCTTTAAACACAAACAGAGTCTAAACTTCAGCTGAATTGCTTGGAAGCCACACAAAACAGCACTATTATATGACATTATATGGTTTAAAGTATTTCTGGAGAAGCACTAATTAGGTCTCACAGTTTAAAAAAGAAATAAATAAATGTACAACATAGTATCAAACTCATTGTTTTGAATTCCCTCTCAGGCCTTGACAGGTGCTCAAGCCTGAGTGAAATATTTCCTCCTTGCCTTTTAAACACTCTTTTCTACTGGCCAGCTTTGCTCTGCAGGCTTTCAGTGAAGCAAACTTCTGACACTTGCAGGTGTTGGTGTGTGGAAAATGTTAGTCTACAAGGAGTTTCAGGGAAATTGTAATGAAAAACTCAGTAAAAGTTATGGTAGTACACCAGGAAAAGAAAAATTTGGATTATTTCAAAGGACCTGAAGTGTTTAATTTCAGTGATTAGTGGATTGAGCACTGAATCCTGCCATGATCGAGGTTTTGCTTAGCACATGCTCATCTTTGTAGAACAGCTTCTGTGTGCCTCCTGTCAGGTGTGTGGGTAGGATCACCAGACACTGAACAAATGACATGCAGCACAGAAATTTGACTGCCAGGAGTGATGTGTAAAGCAGCTGGCTGTACTTTCAGCCAGGCCTTCTGGGTGCCCAGAGCTTTGGAAAAGTGTCCTGGTGCTGTGTCTGCATTTGGGGGCAGCCCTTGCTTCCCCCTTCCCCAGGAAAGGGGGAGGTTAACTTAAAACACATCACCCCAATCCTCATCCTACCCCTTGGCAGTGGGACATCTCAATCTCCCATTCCTTCAGTCACATGCAGCTGAGCAAAAAGAGATTTATGCCTCTCCCCAACAGTACAAGAGAAATACCAGTAAAGATGCTGCAATAGTTGCCATAACAACTGCTTTTAACTGAAATAGGAGTAAGGAATACAATTGCTTTTTGACCACAAACTGACAATGTGTTCATTATTTCTGAGCAGATCCTTGTAAAGAGCTGAATTCTTTTAAAGCTGTTACCCTTGAGGATGTATTTTAGAGCTGCCTTTTACCCTTCAGAATAATAACAATTCTAATTAATACCTTAGGTTCTGGTATATGCTTCTCCAACTTCCTGCCCACATATAAAGCAAATTTTTTTTTCAGCAAAATGACTGAAATAGAGATAACATCAGCTTGCTTGTAGAAAACATTGCCTGTACTTCACAGGGAGTCTGAGTCCGTGTTTGTCTTAAAGATAAGTTCTAGTGATTAGTAACAGCAAAAGGCAACAGTGACCACAGAGATCAAAATATTTTTCTTTATCTCATTACAAAATAGTCTATGAAAAGGGGACAGGGGCTGAATTTTAGCATGAATTTTAATATGTTGTCACTTTTGAAGGCTGCGCTTTTCAGAGATTCACTGGTTTCCAATCCAACCCAACCTATCCAATCCAATCCAACCTATCCAATCCACTCTCCACAAACAGGACAAGCCACCATAGCAGCTGGTTTGGCCTGAAACACTCTGCTGAGAGCAGAGAAGAGGAAAAGGGTTGTTGGCAAAGGGTGCAAGACACCCAGGGGTGCCAAACCTGTGCCTCAAGGTGCAGCACCTTGCATGGGATACATGGAGTGAGAGACTCACAGATGGGAAAACAACTCACAATTCTTAAGGCAGGAGGGATTCTCCAGTTGTTCAGCCTTACCTCTTGCCTGGCAAGAGCATAAGACAGGAACTCCACTTTAAGGTGACTGAAAAACTTCAGGGAGTGCATGGTGGAGAGAGGAATTGCACACAGATGTTTGCAAAGTCTTGGAAGGACATAATGTGTTTAATAGCTGGTCACAGAGAAATCAAGCTAGCACAGCATTCTGCTTATTTGTTACGCTGTTCAAAGTCCCAAATGCAATTTTCTGTAATTATCTTGCGGATATTTTTAGTGCTGCACTCTCTCTATTCATAGCATCTTAGGAAAGGAGTAATTCCATGTCCCCTGGAAGCTGCAAAGCACCACAGCCACTGGCTATGCACAGTGGGGATCCAGCTGGTTTTCCCAGCTGTTACTGGAGACAGCAAATATCCCTCCTGACAGCTGGGTAATTTGGGGCCAGCCCTGCTCCCCCACTCCCCCAGATGCTCAGAGAACTTTGCACCAGTGCTGCCATTCCTCACACAATCCTCATTTTACGATATTTTCTGCTAACTGGTAATTTCACACAGCCTATGCAATCAAGTGCAACTTCCTTCAGGAGAAACTGCCCAGCAATCCACCCCAAGGAATTGTTTTATGGGCTATATTATAACTTATCACTGTATATATTTACATAAAGCTGTACCCAGGGAATAATTTGCAAATGTGTGGGGAGAGACAGCAGCAGAGCCTGTGTGAGCCATCATTTCCTACAAACCCCTGCTCCCTGCAGCCAGCCTGATGGACACCAAGAGCTGCTAAAAGGTTCCTCAGCTCGTCTGGATTTAGCCTGCCTGCTGTCCAAGGTGCATCCAGAGGCCAGATTGCTGCTGCCTGCTACAGCAAGAGCACTGCAAAAATGCATTTCTCTGTGCTCTAGCCACTGAGCAGCCAAAATGATCTGCTTCTAAAGCCTGCTCCATTCAGAGCAGCAAAGCCAACATAGATATTCCCAGCTCTTTCATCACATTTTCACAAATAAGCAATACACAAATCGTTGTTCTGAGTTTTCCTGAAGACAAACTGGGCAAGAACCCAGCTTGGACACAAGGATTCCATCTCTAATGATATTATTACATAATTAACTCTCTAATGATGTTATAAAATCATAAGATGAAGCATTATAGCAATTTGAACTTGGCAGTCATTTACCTTTTCAGAATTGATACCTTGTAATTGCTGATCATCTTGTCACAGCAGCAATTTCACCAAAATACTGGACCTAATTTCATACTATTATAATGAAGTATTTACATTTTCCATAAAAATTAAAAAATAAATTACCATTTACCAAACGAGAAAAGGGGCACATGTCAATGTTTCAACCTTGCAATCAAGAGATTGGATATAATTAGGCAGAGGAAAGGAAAAAAAAAGAGGCAAAAAATTACCTTTTAAACCTTTCCTTTCCAAATTAAGAGTGTTCATAAACCAGCAATATTATATGACATTATATGGTTTAAAGTATTTCTGCAGAAGCACTAATTAGGTCTCACAGTTTAAAAAGAAGTAAATAAATGTACAATACAGTATCAAGCTCATTGTTTTGAATTCCTTCTCAGACCTTGAGTGAAATATTTCCTCCTTGACTTTTTAGACACTCTTTTCTACTGGCCAGCTTTGCTCTGCAGGCTTTCAGTGAAGCAAACTTCTGACACTTGCAGGTGTTGGTGTGTGGAAAATGTTAGTCTACAAGGAGTTTCAGGGAAATTGTAATGAAAAACTCAGTAAAAGTTACAATAGTACACCAGGAAAAGAAAAATTTGGATTATTTCAAAGGACTTGAAGTGTTTAATTTCAGTGATTAGTGGATTAAACACTGAATCCTGCCATGATCGAGGTTTTGCTTGGCACATGCTCATCTTTGTAGAAAGAAAAATGTCTCTGCTGCACCTGGCTCCTTTCTAAAGCTTCAGCTTCACCAAAAAATTATTAGGTACAGAAGCATGGGATGTAATTCCTGAAGATCTGACTGGTTATCTTCTCTGAACCCTCATGTAAGTTCAGTCACTACTGAAAAACCATCATGATGAGAAGGTTTTCCTTTTTGTCAGCAGTCAACACCACCCCCACTGAAGTGGCAGTCACATTAAATAACCTTCTTTCCCCAGGAATAAAAGCCCATTTTTCCCAACTCTCAGGGGAGTGACTTTCCTAAACACCACCTTTTGGAAGCAGTCTGGCAAGGGTTTTCCTCTCTCCGGTGTAGTTTATTACAGTGATTCTGAGTCACTGCAGGGGGACCATTCTTCATGAAGAAAAATTGGAGCTGCTAAACCCCCAGGAGCTGGGTGCAGCACTTTGTCACAAGCCAAAGGTGTCAGGGGACCCACTTTAAACACACCAGCAGCACATTCCTGCTGCTGCCATGCCCAAACATCTGCTCATCAACCTGACTGATGCCCTGCAAGCAGCACCAGCTAGAGAACAGATCCCGTGGCACTGGCAGGTGGAGTGATGTGCTGGAGATGAGGAAACTTCTTCCTTTCACAAGGGCTAACGCTGCCCAGAGAAACAAGAATCCATGCTGAGGTGAATTCCCCTCTCAGTTACACTGTGCCTAATCTGCCCCCTCTCTATTGACATTTTCTTTGACCTCACAGTGCTTGTCAGTCATCATATTTAACCTCAGTCGTGACTGGAGTGGCTGCTGTGCTGTGCATACAATGCCTTTGGAGTGAGCATTTAGTAAATTCTTTTCCCCTCCCACTCCAGTTTGCCTTGGATTTCCAGCTGAACATCTTGAAACCACAGCATTAAAACTGCTGAATTTGCAGTTTCTGCACCACACAGCGGGGTAGTTGTCACGTAAAAAATAAAACTGTGAAGAATCTCACAGAATAAATCACTCCTAAGGCAAGCGTGGATCATATCCTCAGCACACATCCAGATCCCTGTCAAGTAACTTTAGTATAGCATACAGGATATAACAATAATTATATCCTATATAATTATTATTTAATATAATAATATTTAATATATTACATTACATACTACCATATTCAATAATAATTATATCATATATAATTATTACTTAATATAATAATATCTAATATATTACATTGCATATTACTATATTCAATAATAATTATATCCTATATAATTATTATTTAATATAATAATAATTAATATATTAAATATTACATTAAATAATATATAAACAAAGTATAATAATACTAATAATAATAATAATATATGAACAGGATATAATAATAATTAATGAACAGAACTGATATTTGAAATAGAAAGCATGCTTCATCCTTATCATGCAAGAAGCAGCACAGGCCAAAACATCTTCAAAACCCATCAACTACAATTGGTGGCAGACCTGCAGCTTGGATAAGCACAGGGCCCCTCTTGTCAGAGGATTCCAAAGCTCTTTGCAGATTAAATGCAGATTTGAGGTACATCATTAGTTTTGCCATTGGCAGAGGAGTTAAGCAGCTTCCCCCAGGTCACGTGCAGCAGCAAATCTCTACCCCCAGCAGCCACTGAAACATTTTCAGAGGCTGGAATGGCTGCTGTGCCCAAATACCATTTGGGCATCTGAGTATCTTCACCACCTACTTATACCACTGCTTTTAAAATCCTGCCTAAATAATTTACTAGTCTTCACAACATCCCCATGAAATAGGGAAGTAATTTATTTCTATTGTACGAGTTAAAATGAGGCATAAACTTTGTCCAGCAATCTGTGAACTAGTATAAGAAATGACTAGACAATGATTTTTGAAGTGTATGTTCATTTTAAATCACCATGAAGACCCTACCCCACTATTTAATGCTCCCTCCAAAAATGTAGGTGTTAAGGTTCATCTACAAGCAGTGAAACATGATTTTAAGAAAAAAAAAATCCCCAAGGTAATCCATCTGACTACTAAAATACATGCATACTAGAAACATTAATAAAATTATTCTTTGCTAGGATGAGAGGCAGAGAAGTTCATCCAAACCAATTGCACTGGGAAAAAGCGTAGCAGTACAGAATGATTTTATACTTTGCTGTTAGTGGGAACTAGAACCAGAGCACTAAAATTTAGCGAGCTCCTCCTTGAGAATATAGAAATATGTACCCCAAAGAGTCCTTATTTTTGGTTTTTTGGGGTTTTTTTTTTTAATTGCCTTTTCATTTTTTCTCTTCTAGAGCTAACACAACAGACAGAAGCTTTTAAATGCTACAAGAAGCACATGAGAGCTGGATTTGCACTGCAGACAGCTCAAGTTCTGGGCAGCTCCCACTCCTCCCTGGAGAGCCCTGCCACTTTCCAGAAGGGACAACGGTGTGTTATTCCTTGAGATTTGTCTTTTCAGGGCATTGAGCCCGAGGAGAAACACTTGTAATAAATATTGCTGCAACAGGACTCACAGAAGACCCACTCTTCTACAAACACATAAGGAGTCATCATCATCCTTCTCTGAGGAGCTCACAATTTGTGAGGCACATAAAAGCAGAGGCAAAGAAGAGCACAGGCACAAAGAATGAAGGGCATGGCTGGTCTCAGGAGCTCTCTGCATGCAGGAAGGCAAACACTGGCAAAAATCATCCCTGCACTTACACTTCTAAATAACTTTTATCACCCAGGAAATGGAATGAAAACAGAAGAGTATATCCAGCCAAGATGGTAACAACAACAACGACAACAAAAATGAACCTTTGGGAAGATGTCTCTGGTTCAAAAAGAAAGCAAATTATGATTGCAGCAGCCTGCCAAGAAAACAGTAGTGGTTCTACTGAGTGCAAGGAGGACTGGCAGAGATAAATCTGACAGCAGCAGCCTGACAGAGTCTAGAGACACTTGTGCATTACCAAGTCTTTATCCTGAGAAAGCCAGGCTGGAATACAAAGACACCACCAGCATTAAAGCAGGAGGAGCAATTCAGGTACTGGCATGATCAAAAGGAAATTTATTTTTCTCAGAGTGGGACTTTGGAAGAAAAGGTTATTTACGTCTTCTGCAATGGGGTGACAGGCCAGAGGATAAAGTGAAGGAGAGCTTAGATTAAAGTTCTCTGGTTTCTAGGGGTACAGGAGAATAAAAAGCTGAAAAGCAGAGGGAGAAAATTCCTTAGTTCCTGACCGCTTTTGTTGTTGTTTGTTAGAGGTTTTGTGGGGTTAGGGTTTTTTTTGAAGATGAAAAACCGACAAGGTGCCACTGCTTCTTAAAACAAAAGATTCTTTCCCCCTCTCTGTTTAAAGCCTGCCTTCAAGTTCCTTTATGTTTAAAAATTCCAAACTTGCCCCAAACCCACCCCAATTCTGGCTTCTGGCCCCAATTCAGGTTCTTGCATTTGCACTGGGCTCAGTAATCAGCTGAGAAGTAGAACAGCAGTGTGAAGAATGATGGCCAAGAATGCACAAAATTGATGGGAAAAAAATGTAAAAAAAAAATGAAAAGGAGCTGGAGTTGAGTAAAGGGAAGTAAAGAATGGAGCAGCTAAAGGAACACATGAGCTGTTTGTCCCAAAGAACAAGAGAGGCAGGAGCTCAAGGTGAGGGACTGGGCACAGAAATCTGTGAGAGCTGGTGGTGTTCATCTGTGAGAAAAGAACAAGGTTCTGAGGGAGAGAATGGCTGTCCAGGCTAAAGGAAACATTATAAACAAGATTTTTAAATGTTCAAAAGAAAATAAGTAACAAATAGATGTAGTTTGAAATCTGCTTTATACCTTTGCACCGTTCTAAGAGAGAACTTTGTGATTCCCAAACAAAATGAAATATCTAATTTTTTTTCTATACACAATTACGAACATGCAAAGATATGATAGGACTGAAGAGGAAAAAAACCCCAAACCACAAAAAATAAATCAAGACCATAACCACAGTGCTATGGTCCCCTCATCCCTCGTTTTCCCAAATGTACAGATCCCTAATAAGTCACTATAAAAAAAAAGCAAGCAGACAGAATTTGAAAAACCCATTCATCTACAAGCTTAAATGTTGTGCTTTACTGTGCCTTGAAAGCAATTGCTTGATATTGTCCTGAATAATAAAAAATGCAGGTACAACTAAGCATTTCTGACAAATAAATGTAGCACGGCACAATGCAACGTCCCAGGCACCATCAAATGTCTGCTGACATAAAAATATACAACTGCAGCTTCTGAAATCACACAATATCAATAGGAGTCCAATGAGAATTAGTACAAACACATTGATATTTTTTTTCTGATGGATTTTTTTCCCCCTGGGGTGATACAATAAACAGTGACTGGGGTACACAGTCTGAACTCTGTTACAAAAACCAGCTTCACGCAGTTTCATTCCCATAAGGAGAATGTTGAATCCCAGCACTAACAATTAGAAAATACAAAGCTAAAATGGGTTTCAATATTCTTTTTTTCATGTTTTCTGTTGTTGCCTGCCCCAGGAAGCCAGAGAAGCAGAGTTTACAAGTACCACACATTCTCATTTGTTATGCTCTTCTGCACAGCCATGAAACAGCTACAAGATCAGAATTCCACATTCAAATTGTACTGTCAGTAAATGGCCTTTTTCTTCCCTTTTGGAAAGGTTTTCCAAGCCCTCTGGGATCAAAAGTGGTACCATTAGAAGATGGATGGGAGAGTATGGAGAAATAAACCAAAAATCCAATAATTTTCCAGATTTTGCCAGAATTATTGTATTGCTGATAGCCCACCACAAGCCCTCCAATCTGCAGTGGTGGTGCAGGAGCCATCTGATGGCAGGAACAGGAGCAAATCCACGGCCACAGTTCCTACCAAAGACTGTATGTGACCTCCAACATGGCACAAGGCTTATCTTACCCTCAGCTCCCACATCTTAAAAGAGAGATTTAAAAGATCTGGTTTTGAAAATGATAAACCCAAAGGGTTGGAGGATGACTGATCAGCACGTTTTGAAACGCCTGCAGGGATTAAACTGGGCACCTTCAGAGCAGACTGCAAGTTTACCAGCTGAACTCTGGAACAGTTTCCATCACTAGAATCTTTAACAGATCCATAATCCATGACCAAATTCCACATATCAGTGCAAACTGCAGTTCTTGTGCTTTATTCTGCCTAATAACTGCAGAGGAACATAAATAAGGCAAGGACAGACAAGCTGACAGTGAATGTGCACCGCCTGATTGGTTTTTATTCATTGTTACGGTATGATGACAATCTGCCTGTGGAATGAATTCTGTCCTCTGCTGTGTTTACCATCTCCCAAGCAGTGTGATCTTCCTGTTACCACTGGTGCTGGCTTCTTCAAAGTGTCCTTTTTATGTGCAGAAATACCCATCCCTCTCTATCTAAAAAATCTGAAGTCTTCAAGGAGTCATCCTTATCAGCACTTGTCAGTCTGACTCAGCCCATTCAAACCTGACTCGGTCTGTCTGAGTTTACAAGGAACTTCTTGCAAGGAAATTATTTACTCTTTCTCCCCTCCCCTGTTGAGGGAAATGGGATTCTCATTCATAATTAGAGCTATTGATCTCTGAACTGCAGCTTTTCACAGCTCCCTGGGCTCAGAAGATAAGCCAAATGTTTTGTCCTGCCCCAGAAGAAGCCAACTTTTGTCACTCAGTGCAATCCTAACTAGGACAAGCATCAACAACACAAACCTGCAGAGCATTACAAACCTCCAGGAAAACAGCATGTGTGACTCACAGGGGTGAAACCTGGGAATTGCCTTGTTTAAATCCAGGACTGCCCATAAACAACTCCCTGGAGTTCTCTAGCAGGGATCCAGGGATGGTGCCAGGGCAGCTCACTCAGACACCTCAGTGTGTTTGTTGGACTGTGCCCATTTTCTAGGATTGTCCCTCTAACACAGCATGCTCAACAGGAATTCCAGCTCCTGAAAACCAAGCTGGAAGAGCAACTTTCCCCTCCCAGCTTTTGTACAGTGAATAATTCGGCATTAGACAGCTCTTGTTTTACTTAGGAAAGGGAATTGCAGGGATGAAAGGAGACAGAACAGATTCAAAACAGATATAGTGAAACTATAACTCTGAATTTATTATTTAGGCAAACCCACACTTGGAAATGGAATGCAAGCTTTACTTGAATATTTTCTCCTGCCTATCTGCTAGTTAGAGAGGTTATACTAGCCATCAAACTCCCTGACTGAAAGGAGCCAAAGACAAACCTCTCTGAACTAGTTTATTATTATACAGGGAATGCATGTGACTCTGGGTATCATAAACCTTGCCTATATCTGACAAATTGCAGATTTTTCCAGAACAAAACACCAGATCATGCAGACAAACAAACACCTTAAAAGCAAACATTATCTACT
>VZSR01003183.1:620605-631959 GCA_013398615.1 Brachypodius melanocephalos | reverse complement strand
AATGAAGGTTTGGAAATGGAGCACTTAAACCCCAGAAATTTAGTAGTCTTAAAATGCCCACTGGATACATCAGCTGTGCCCCAGCACAGAGGGATTTATACATTTTGAGAAAACATTTGAGTCAAATTTTGGCACAGGTAGGCTTTACTTAATCCCAGGTAGAGAATGCTCATGTAAATACAGATTTTACAGTTGCCTCCCTTAAAAACTTGATGTTCGAATATGGAGCAGGAAGATAGAACACAAACTAAATGTTGAAAACTCTTTGGGAAAATCTGGTGCTGCAGCTATCAGCTGTCATATTTTGATGAGGCATAGATAAAGCATCCCAAAACTCATCCAAGTGTCCTGAGTTAGATTTCTCAGCACACTGAAGCCTTTTTTTACCTGCACATTTTACCATGGCCCTTTTGCTGCCAAGGAGTAGCTGTGCTTTTGATAAAATCCAAAACAAGTGCCAGAGGGGTAAGAGGACAAACACTGCTGTGGTTTGTATCACTCATCTGAAGGAAAAACACATCTTGAAATTTGTTCTCCTGTTTTTGTACCAATGAAACCCACTGAAATATGTGGAAATATTCTGCTTTAGACAAATGGCAGGTTAATGAACTTTGTGTTTGACCTCAGTTCACTGAAATGGCCTGCCAAGGGTTCTAGCAAGGTGTTTTCTCTGAGAATTTATTGTATACAGGGAAATCTGACACACTGCAGCCAAGAAAAATCTCTGGAATCTCAACTGTGATCAGGACAGAAGGGGAGCTGGGAGCATCCTGGTGTCTGCAGGATTTATCATCTGCACACAGAAGCTCATGATGAATTTGGTCTTTTTGTTGGCTCCCTGCTGACCTTGCTGGCATGACCAGCCAGAGAGAAAAACCTTCAAAAGATCATGGTTTCATTACCTTTTTCCCCCTAGGATTTATCTTATTTACTCCCTCCTGAGAAAGCCTCCTTCTTCACACAACATGTTTAAATGATGCTGTGGACTGGAAGTGCTGTAGAGCCCCATCTGTGATTTCAGAGCTCACAGGCAGAATATTTGAATATTCTAGAGCTGAGCAAACTGAGGTGTGGGATGAAAGGTAAGTGCCAGTTCTGGGCATTCCATTGTAAGGAAGCTCATAAAACACTTCTATTTGAAGTACAGAGCATCATTCTTCAAAGATATTTTCTCCATTTATATCCGTACACTTGGAGTATAATCTCCAGCAGCACTTTTATCTGCTTTTTAAACACAAATACCAGTGACTGATTTTCTTTCTTTTTTTTGTTCCTCTAAGAGAAGTTTCAGAAAGGAATGATTTGGGCATGATAAATGCTTGATGAACTCATCAGCATTAACAGTTCTTTGAAAGCTATTACTTCTACCTCCGAGAAATAATCAAATTTCTTTTCCCTTTGAGATGCACTGATGGCAATACAGCTCTGTCACATGAAAGAATGAACTTCCCAATTCCACTTCAGAAACAGCTTTCACGTTAATTTGTACTATTTGGGTAATTCTACTAACAAGAAAAATCACAAAAAGTGGGACAATACAAACCTAATCAACACAAATGCCTCCTAAATGAAAAGAGAACCTCATTAAAAACCAACAGCAATTTGGTTTGGAGAGAAAATATTCTTAGTTGCCTGGTGTTAGGGAAATTGTTGGCAACACGACACACACTGATGCAGATGAGCTACTCGTTGTCACCAAATTTTTAAGTACAAAGAGGCTTTAGTGCCTGAGGTGACAACCAGAATCAGCTGTGTATTCTCATGAGCACCACCACAGAAAGGATCAGATTTCATTTGTCAAATTGAAGGCTCAGAAAAACAAGCTGGAAATTGGTCTTGAGGACCCAACTTTGAATGATTAGTTAACCAGCAGAAGAGACAAATGCAATTCAGAATTAATACAGAACAATTAAGTGCAAACACAGTTCAGAATTAATATTAAAAATTAAGTATTTTTCTCATAACTTCCTCTTCTTTCCATGGTAATAACCCAGGGCAAAATGCACCATTATAATGTTTACATGGAAACCGGCCAAACAATTGCTGGAATGCTTTGATCTTGAAATTTTCAGATGTTTGTCTGACTTATGCACATAAACATCTCCTGCCAAACACAGTCTTGTCCTCCACAGCCTTCTTGAATGAAAATCAGAAAGGAGAAACTGGTTGGCTAATATGAAGCTTCTTGTCATCAGACAGGATTTCCTCCAGCAAAAGTAATTAACAGCCATTACTAATAAGGAACTGAAAGGTACCCCAGAGTCTTTACTGTAGTGAGCTTGTTCTCACAATATATATGTTAGATACATCATATGTGTGACTTGTTTTTTTTTTTTTTTCATTCTTTTCAGTTGGTTTGTGTTCCATCCAGACAACAGGAATGTGATGGGGAAGGTTTTAAATTTTACTTATGTGTTTAAGAACTAATTCTCAAAACCAGAGCTCTTCAGTTTAGATTTACATTCAGTACACTTAGATTTGTATTTTAGTACAGTGGTGAACCCAAGGATAAAATAAAAAGCAGGTTCTCCTGTTTTGGAGTCATTTGTCAAACACAATGTGCTGATAGGGGACCTGCAAATGGAAACATCAAAACTCCCTGGCCTTCATCCACGTGCTCTGAATATCTCATATTACCAGACCCACAAGTTGTTTTTAAAAAACGAGGAGAGGAGGAAAACAAAACCAGTACTTTTTCTACCATGCAAAATTTTATCCTTATTTAGGTTCTAATTTGAGGAACAGAACTCAGTGTTCTAAGTAACTGAGATGGAAGTGTAAAAAACACCCCAAAAATCCCCATGAAGGATTAACAATATAATATAAGCTTTGGCCTGACCCAATTTTGCCAGCCTTGTCATAGCTGAACTGGAAAATCCTCTTACAAGCTCAGCTTGAGCAGAATTTATGTTGATTTCACACGTGTTTTACTTGAGGAGGCTGCCTATTCCTCCTCTCCACAAGGTTGGAAATCCACTGCAAGGACTTCCAAAACAGTCATCAAGCTTGGGAAGATTTCATTGTGAGTGAAATTGAGAGTTACATTTAAAAAAAGAAAAAAAATATCTTCCTTGATAGTGGGACACTTAAGGTCCCAGTCATTGCTAGATGGGAGGCAACAGGTGCTAAGCAATTTCAAAAAACAGGCTTCTAATTTACCTTCCTCAAGTGAAGGGTAAATTGCCCTGATTTCCTGGCTCTCATCTCCTGTCTGCTTTTTGGTTTGTATTTTTTTTTTTTTTCTGAGTAAATGGCACACTGGAGCCAAAACTCCGTGAGTTTTATTTCAGGCAAGGTTAGCAAAGGAAGAGGCGACGTCTCCTTGACTAAAACGCGCCACAGGCAAGAGCAGATGAACTTTGAGACAGTGTAAGACCCTCACCAGGTGTGTTTGGGATGTGTTTGAGACAAGAGATAATGGGAAAGTGAAAAACATGAGAAGAAAGAAGGAGAGAGGAAGAGAGGAGCGAGGGAAACTAGCTGTAGTCCTTGCAGATGTAAAAAGAACCCGTCTGTAGCTGATTTGCCCCATCGCACGTTAAGCTTTGTTCATCCAGGAGAACTGAAGAGAACTGAAAGAACAGAGAACTGAAGCCTGACATTCCAGCGACTGAAGAGCATTTCCTACATCAGAAATAAACTCCTGGGCTCTGGTGGAAGAAGAGAGAAAAGGGACACACAGCAGAGGGGTCAGCTCTTCGCTGGAGCTGACAGAGGATCAACCCAGTCCTTGCCCTTTTCCAGAAAAAAAAACCCAAAAAACCCCCCTCAATGTGTGCACTTGTAGGGGGTAATTCATGCCACAGCCCTACTTTTGGCATTTTCCATCTCCCCTGAGGAAAAGAGTGTCAAGTGTGAACATATTTCCCCTGCCGTTTAGCAGAGCTCTTCTTCCCTATCACCCAGGAATTCTATCATCATCATCATCATCATCATCACTATTGTTTGCACAATCCCTACAACTCTTCTCTTCATCTAATGCCACATTCCTCTCTCAATTTGCCTATGAATCAGATGCTAAAATTTTCCTTTTAGCATTTTGGGGAAAAACCAGCTCACCTGTGAAGCTCTTTGGAGCCTCAGCATTCAAACCCCCTGATTGTCCCCCTGATGTTCTGTGCCCTTCCTACACAAGTGGGCCTTTCACCCACCAGCATCATTTTCCACCTGCTTTTTAACATGTCCAAAACCCTTCAGCTGGACTAATGACAGACCAAATCAATGGAATAATCACAGGAACATCTCACATCTGTCTTCTGCTACATCATATCAGCTTCTCAGCTCCTCAGGCAGCATAAATGTGGCACCAGTTGGCCACTACCATCCATGACTGGGCTCACTAATTTCAAATACAGTGAAAAAAATTATTCTAATACAGTGCAAAGAATTATTCTGTATAGATATGCAAAAAAATCAAGTTATCAATTTTTTTTCTCTTAAATTTCCAGATGAAGAGTAGCAGGTGTAGTGCAATAAACTAATTTGATGGGATTCATGAAAAACAACACCATCTCATATAGGGCATAAATAGCTTTTTATGCAGTTTTTTCTCCTATAAATTCAATAGGAATATATAAAATAGGAGAGCCTCAACTTTCACTTAGATTTTGCTGGAGGAATCTTAAGGACCAGGGTTTTACAGCAGAGTATGGGCACTCCTGCTCCATAAACAGAACACAACTGCCCTCTTCATCTTTGAATTCTCTGGACTTTATTTCAGGGAATCTGTATTAAAAAAATAGCCAGTTTAGTGCTTATTCCCAATCAAGAAAAAAGTGAATTCATCAGTATGCACAGGTCTTACTGTGAGTACATCCTCTTGTGCACCTCACCAGAAGTTACACAATGTATTTAAGCCTGCATCCATGGAGGTCTAAGAACCACCAAGCCCTAAAACTTTAGTTAAGTTAAACTAAATAGATAGTTTAGTTAAACTGTCTTTTATGCAGATAAATAAATCAGAGCAGGGACTTCACTCACAGCTTAAGAAGAATCAAATGATGATTTAACTGAGTGGTTCCAGAACTTTTTAGAAATAGTCATAATCCAGTGAATGTAAAAATTGTAGGGTTTTAATCATATGTATCTGTTCTCATGACATATGACTGCACATGTGTGGTAATTTAGGAGAAACACCCTTTTTTGTCTGCACCTCAAGGCAATATTTGCTTGTGGTGTGTCATGAGTGTTTCCAGAATATCTGAGTTAGTACAAAAGGTAAAACCCTCTTCCACTGTGTACTGGAAAGATCTGTCTACCCAAAAACCCTACAGCTTTTAGCAGAACTAGAATATCACCCTGGCTTAGTGCATGATAACACAGTGTGCATGCCTGCAGCCAGCCTTTGAAAATAAATGCCACTGGCTAGAAAGGTACTGAGCTTACCCCAAAAAAGCAGCAAGCAAAAGAAAGCCATTCATCGGTATAGCTTCTCTGGCTTCTATATACTGAGATGAGATTCCCCCAAGTATTTGATATTTGTTGTTTAATAATAAATTAAAAAATAACAAACAAGACAGCAAAATGAAAATTTGCTCTTTCAAAGCTGAGACTAAAATAAAATCCTTCTTACCACAGGGAATTGTGACATCTGAAACATCAAGGGACCCTACAGAGTGGAAGGATCCCAGGGTTTCTGTTGGGCATTCTCCATTCTTTAGCAATAACTACCTGCACTCAAAGGGAGTAGAGGGTAGTTTGGGAAAGAAATGGTGGATACATGAAAAAGTAGGAAAGCCAAAAGAACTCCTTATCCAGAAAAATCTGAAGGAAATAAATCCACCTTAACTTCCATGCTACTGTGTGAATATGTACACGTGTCTATATAAATACATACATGTTTTCAGTGTGTAATTCTAATAGAACTGGGGGTCGAAGACACATGAAATGCATTTAATCCAAAATGCTTGCTTATATAAAGTGACAAGATGTCATGGGTTTATTTTCTGAAGTTTCTTTCATTGGCATTCCTAATGTTTGCTTTTTAAATTTTAAAATCCTGTGCTTTGTTTCTGTTCATACTTTAGCCTGACCTTCCTAAAATGACCAAGCTGATATTGTGATTAATGAGCCAATTATTTTCATCTGAGACATGGAACAAAACAAATAGCCTATTCCCCACCAATTTACTTTTTTAATAAACAGTGCCCCTGCCTCCTTTTTTTTTAACCACTGAAAGTTTATGATGGACTTTCTAGGCAGCTCATTCCCTAAATTAATGGGATCTGAACAGGGCAGGGTAGAAATGTAGAGGTTTAATTACCTTTGCTATTAAAGCAAGATGTAAATAAAACTTTTCTGATCTGAAGTGAGAAAGGCTCAGAAGGGAGGGTGACAGGAATGCCAAAAGGAAGAAATGCACTTTAAAACAGTCACCCTCCCTACAACACTAAGTGAAGGTATCAGCTCTCTTCCCTTGTCTTCCTGAGGCACATTTCCCTCACTTATTCCAAAAAAATGTCCCTGAAGTATATAAGACAGGTACAGTTGCAACAAAAGAATATGAAAATTCTTTCTTAATAAATAAATTCTAAGCCATGTGGGTGGACTGTACATTTGTAAAAGGAATGAAATAAGGGAAAGAAGAAAAAAACCCCACCAACAACCCAGTGGGAAAAGCTTTCTCCATCCAAGGAGCACCACAGTCAAACAAACAAATACACTGGAAAGGCATCAAGGGAAATTCGTTGTGTTATACTCAGGAGACAACAGCAATAATGGAAACTGTACAATAATGGAAACTGTACAGTAATGGAAACTGTACAAGGGCCACGACCTCAAACTTCAGGTCCTGAGAACCTCCTGCCTCCTCGGACAGCTGCAAAACACCAGTTCCAAGTTCAACTCTGGAGCCTTTGGCAATTTGGTGCCTGCCAGAGCTTGGTGCCAAAGAACCTCCCTGCTGGTGGCTGCAGACAGAAGCACAGACAGCCCTGAGCCTACCTGGGACAGGTAAGACACAATCTGAGATGCAGAGTGAACACTTTGCTTTCCCTTAGCATTTCCCTTCCTTCAGGCTAGGAGCTTCATTTTCTTTTTGACAGCTTGCTAAAGACACGAGGGAGAGGCGTATCCAAGGAAGGGGAGATACCAGTTTGCAACAACCAGTGCAAAAAGAAGACTTATTTTACTGTGTGCACTGCTCTGAGCACCAGGTCCTCAGCAAAACACCCTCAAAGAACGATGATGAAAACCCTGTCCTGCAGCATTTCAGGTGAGGATCTGGTTCTGTGCTCCTGTGGTGCCTTCCACTGGAACATTTCCCTTTCCTCTATGACCCAGTCACCAATACACTTGACAAGGATCAGCTTAAAAAATACCCCAAAAACCCACAAACCCAAAAAACCAACACACTCAAAAAAAAAAACCCAACAAAAAAATCCCAAACAAACCCAACAAACAACAAAAACCAAACGCCCCACAACAAACAAACAACAAAACACCCCCCAAAAAAACCAACTAAAAAAAAGAAAACAACAAAGGGAGCATTATGAAAATGCCTTGCCCAAGGTGACTCATCAAGTTTGTCAGAGATAATAACAGAGTCAGACTCAACCTGAACTCCAGACAGACACAAAAACTCCTTTCCTCATGCATCTAGCTCAGAGGATCCCTGATCTGTTTGAGATGTCACAGATGGGAGACCAGCACCCTGAGCAATCCCAGGACCCTCAACACAGTGGATAAGCTTTAAACCATAAACTTTAGTGTTCACATATTCAAAGGTATCACTTTCCCCATCTCTTTCAGAATGCAACAAATACACTTTTTCCCCCCGATCAGTGCTGCAGATGGTTTGGACAGCAAATTAAAACATCCAACACCTTCCTGTGAGCCCCAAATCAATCCCATACCCATCTAGGTGGGGATACAAATGCTTGGCCCTGCAGTCAATATCTTCCTAGTCTGAATAAACACAAATTTTCTACAAAGTACTTAGACTTTTAAGGCTTTTGGTTGATAACTGCATTTGGATTGTGCATCAGCCTACCAAGGATGAGGAATGCAAAGCTGCTGAACATGTTTTAGAAAACCTGTACATTACAGGAGTATTTTTGGCATATACTGGCATATACAGCTCATTTTGTTATGGTGGATTTCCTATCTAATTAATTCCCTGAATTTACATGAGCATTTTAAAATACAGAACTTAGGTTTGATGTGTCCTCCTTTATCCTTAGCACTTTATGAGTCCACTATCCTCAGACCTTGATCTCATACCAGTGGCTATGAAATCCCAAAGCAAAGCTTCATCATGGTATTTAAGGAATTCTGTTGATTAACAGTTTTCTTTTTCAATTAATAATCAAGATCCTCCATATGCTACAAGCCAGCCTGTCTTATTAATGTTTACATTTTTCAGTCATACTTCCTCCCAAAAGTATTTTATAGTGAAAACAACAAAGACTCTAAAAAGCACACACAGAGATAAGAGCAGTACCAAGGCACTCAAATATTTCCAGTGCTGGATGTAGAAGAAAAGAATTTGCTACAGAATACTAAAATACAAAGGAAAATCCTCATCATCTTTTGAAGCAGATTTTTTTTTTGATCTTCAGCTGTTCTTTGTGATGAACTGCAAAATCCTACAGCTGAAGTCAGCCATGCATAGTCTCTAGTAAATGAGAAAAGAATAGTTTGAACTTTGGAATCCCATACAGAAATAAGAAGGAAATTCGTCTTAATGCAAAGTTATTTTTCAGGATGATTCTGTGCTCTAAATTAAAGCTGACTTTTGAGGAGTTCTGGAGAAACCTGTGCCATTTCAGCAAGCATTAATTGATAATTACAGAGTGCTGCTGAGTGGGGTTATCAACATTTCAGACAGCTCCAAAAGTCAGACAGATTAAGTACAAATTGAGGAAACCTTCTGTTCAGTACTTCTTCCTTGATGTAAATGAAGCTAAGGCTCCAAAATTGCTTCATTTTAAGAACCAGAAAAATAAGAAAAAAATACTAGTAACTGTCTACACCACCGATAGTGAAAACTATCCTGGATTTGAGAAAAACTCAAGACAGTCTGCACCAGTCTGTCACAGAACACCTTTTACAAGTTCCTTCATTCTCAAACTTCCCATAAAACTCCAGCATTTATCACCTGCCCCAAACGTGGAAATCAAAGTGACCAAATTTTCAAAAGAAAATCTGAAGTCATTAGCAATTACTGGAAATTTTAACCACAGCTATAAATAAATAAATGACCCCTTTAGGGAACTCAATCACAGTTTGCTAAAATGCTAATAGATGTAACTCTTCACCCTTCTCTCTCACCTCCTGAACTCCTTGAAATACACTAGCTGAACAAGTATTGTTGTAAATCTCTTTTCTCTGTTCAGTATCTTCATATTTTAGCATTCTTCCAGTGTTCAGAAAAAGCAACTATTTTGTTCTCAGCCATTAAGTCTCTAATAAAACACTGCTTGTGTTTCATTTGGAAGAACGAAACCCAAGTCAACAGTACCAAGAAAACAAAAACAAACCAAACAAAAAAAAACCCCAACAAAACCCAAAAACTCAACCCAAATCAAAATTCCCAGTTCTGAATTTCCCTGCTCAATGGCAAATGGAAAACCTATGAACACATTCTGGTGACAAGGGTAGAATTTCAACACAGAATATGGCTTCAAAAAGAGGCAGGACAAAAGGGTGTGGTGATTGATTCTGAGCAGCATGAAAAGAAAAATATTAGTGGCTGCACAATGGACTTAAGAATTTGACATTAACATCACTGCTCTTGTATTAACAAGAACAAAAAATACATCATCACTGAGGCAGTACAAAATTTGCTTCCATATCTGCCTTTCTGCATTAGAGTAGGAGAAAACACTCAGAGCTTGAATGTTTGTGCCAGAAGGTTGATAGGCAAAGCCACATGACAGCTAATGTACCTTTCAAAATTAAGTCCCAAAGCAGAGAACTTAATTCTGCTGCAAGTATTTAATTTGTTGTCAAACAGGGCCCTTGCCATGCCAGCTCATTATCTGAGATGTGCCAGTCGTGGCAGCCCAGTCCTCCCAGGGGCTTGAGCTACAAGCTCAGATCTTCAAAACCTCTTACATCCCTTATTTATGAACTGATACACTTTGATCAGCCAAGCCACTCACTCTTTCCTCCTCTCTATTTTCATCTTTCACCAAACTCTTGATAAAATTTTGTTTCAGACAGGTCTGTAGAGAAATGTTGTACTTGGGGCAATTCCCTCAGGATTATTTTCTATGTTAATTTCAGAAACAGATAAAAATCAAATATACCCCATCACTGAATTTTCCTGACAGTCCCTCTCTTTTTGCAGAAAGGCACAACCACACTCTATAAAGATTAAACTAAACAACACACCCTCACACCCACTGGGAGAAAATATTCTTCATCTTTCAATAGACTAAGAGTGTGTAGAAAATGGCATAAGCAAATTCAATACATACTATAAGCTGACAAATTTAGCTGCACATTCAGGTATTTTCTTGAGAAGAGTAGTGAAAGGCTTTTTCAAGCAGTTGTGAGATTTTGTTTTTAATTTAGTGTTTCCCAGGTGATGGGGTTAACCAACAGCGTGACTGAGGCTTTGATCGGGTGGCAATCAATACTGCAATCAAAACCAGAATATACAGAACACAGAAAGGGCATGGAGTGTACAGACAAGGCACTGCAAAACCCTCTGCATCACACATGGAGGAAACAGGGTGCTCTGTAAGGGTCCAGAGATTTTTAAATCATTTTATAATACTGCATGTTCCTTAAGGAGAGAGAAAATGAGAAGCTGTGGGGTTAAGTATATTTCAGAGGCAAGGGGTTGGGAAGAGTTTCTCTTTTCCTAAAACCTTGCCCTGTCAGAGGCAGCAACTGTGGATACACTTGTCTCAGAGACCAAAAATGGACAAGCTTTTATGGTTGCCCATTTCTGAATAACGGCACCACAAAAAGTCCAGTTTTAATTTAGCCAGAAACTGCTCTGTTATTCTGCTCATATTCAGAGATAAGGAAGCACAAAAGAAACATGAACTATAGTTACTTCTGTCTGTGGCTGCTGAGCTCTGTACAGCTCTTAGAGCCTGACAGAAATGATTAACTGAAAAGCCTTTCAAATTCGAAAAGAAATACTGTGGATCTCAGCTGAGAATTTTTAAGCTTCCAGCACTGTCAGTGTTTTTAGGAGGGGAGGAAAGACAGAAGGTGAAAGAAAAAAGTTTCAATTTTGTCTCCTGAAATAGGAAGACCATTTCTTTCCCAGCTATATGTGTGAGGGGATCAGTAGGTTAGAGATGTTTTGTGCTCGTTACCTGAGTGCAGCTTCTGGGAAAGTTGGCACTGGCCCACGAAAAATCAAGGTAAGCCCATTTCTATTTCTTACACACTGA
>VZSR01003183.1:592712-617839 GCA_013398615.1 Brachypodius melanocephalos | reverse complement strand
ACGGAAAATCGCAATTCGACAATGTACCATTAATTAAAGCAATTTCTCATGTAAACTGGAGAGATGAGGGTTCTGAGAAATCAGTTCCACTCTGACAGCTGGGCAGTTCTAGGCAGGGGGACTCTGGGGCCAAAGTCACCACTGTGGAAGAAAAGGGAGTCTCATTCCAGTCATGTGCCAGCCCAAAGAAAGGATAACTCAATTCTTAATGCAGACAGCATTACAGCTAGCCTAAAGTTTGCTGCTACAACTCAAAACCACATTTGAACTAACATGACACCTCAGGAGTCCTTTTGTTGTTTTTTTCTTTTTTTTTTTTTTTTTTTTTTTTTGTTATGTTTTGTTTGTTTTAATTCCATTTGTTAAGTGCAAAACCGCTGAGATCCTCCAGACTCGGGGCACTTAAAAATGATGGGTTGTCTACACAGCAACAGCATTTCCTTAGAGCCCTGAGGATTCAGCCCAGCTGCCCCTGCTTCCCTTCCCTGAACTGCAGCTCTGCTGTGCTGACCTGAGTGCAAACCCTTTCTCCTCAACTCCCTCTGTCCAGCCAGCTCCTCCCCTCTGGAGATAAAGGCAGCCTCAACAAAAAGATGTTCTCAGTGCACTGTGCAGAGGGTGAAGGTCTCCACTGAGAAAATCACCAAAATTATATACACACACACACATATCTAGGAGAACTGTGTTATTTCACAATCCTGACAACTTAATTTAACAGGGCTGGATCTCAATAAAGACACATGCCACATCCCACACAGGGTTTTACTCTCCCACTATTTCTAATAAAACATTTTCAAATTAGAGAACAGGCTCATGTTGAGCCACATATAATTTTCAGCTGTTGCCTTCATTCATTTGAATTTGATTTTAAGTGCATATTACTTCAAATGCAGCTTCTCACTATGGATATCAAATGCTCTTATAGAATGTTCCAAGGGCTATACATCAGCAGTTGTATATGCTCTATTTAAGAGCAGTAAAGTCATTGTAGTATTTTTGGTTGGTGTTAAATATGCAGAAGAGTTATCTGTTAAGAAATGCCATGCAAGGCAGTTCAGAGAAAAGTTACTGATGAACTTGGGAAATACCAGTCTACCCTCAGGGTACTAGAACAAATTCCTGTCACACCGACTATCAAATTAGTGAGCACATATTCTTTCTTGCCTCCAACTACTGTCTTCTCATTCTAACTTCTACAGCTTATTGGACTACATCAACTCCATGGTTCAATTTTTTCTTTTCAAACAAAAGAAAAACCCCAAACTCTTCCCACAGTACTCTGATTGGTATCATAATGCATATTTAATTATGTTTTCCTGCTAGACTTCCAAAATTTGAAGTTAAGAAAGAAGAGGCAGATCCCAGCTGTGCTTTTGGAATGCAAATAGCAACAATCTACCTCTGTATAGTTATCAATAATTAACACCCAGTTACATTTCACTACTGATGCTATGACAGATGGATCAGAAAAATCTTCATGCCACAATCTGGAAGGGAGGGAAAAGACTGTAACAAGCTATTTCATCCAAGTGATTTTGCCCCACATCTTTATACATTTCATTTCCTCTTTCTGACCTACTACCCTGCTATTTTGACAACAGGTGCTACTTTTAGTAGGACAACATGATACAACCTTGACATTCTCTTAAAATTAGCATGGTCTCAGGTGCTTCATTTGCACTATTTTGCCTGTTTGCTCTGCCAGCAACCCTTGCAGTGTGTTTCTTCCTAAAGCATGTTGAGCATGTTACACTTCTCACACACTCACTCTCATGATTAGAAAAAAAAAAGTTAACAGAGAAGCAATACACAAAACAACGCACAAATCAACCCTTCTTTTTTTTTTTTCCTTTAACAAACAGACTGAGCATCTGTTTTCTCAGAGCTCTTTCCACACTAGCTTCCACCATCTTTAACTAAATTGGACCAAAACCATTCTATCTAATAATTAACCAAATGACCAAAATATCACCATAACACTATTACAGCAAGAATAATATTCCAATTCATAAATTAAAAGTTCATGAATTCTCCAGGCATAAAAATGTTAATTTGGACTGTGTGTAAAGAAACTACAAAATGCTTTCCCCTTTATCAGGACATGACTTATGTTGTTAAAAAGCTTTATTCTGTTGCAGATTCATATCTTTAAGCTTTTTCATTCCCAGCCACAACTACATGCAAGTCAGTGGGACTACATGCAGAGTTTAGAAGTGCAGGAAAATTTAACTCCTTCAAGTTAAACAGTAAACAGAAAGCCTTTGGCTAAAAGGCTTCATTTTTAGCAGAAAAGCAGGAGCTCTTGTTCTCAAAAATCCACTTCCTTCCCCTTTCTTCTGACTCTTCAGATGGGATCCAAAGCACCAGCCATATAAACAGCAGTGTTTGATGACTTCACATCTCTTGCTGGCTTCCCTGATAGATCATGACTGAAATGGATTTTATTTAAGTGCATGACATGAAGTGAGAATTTATGCTATCTTTGCAAACACCAACATACACGTAACCAAACTCAGAAATAACCAAAGAAACTGATACTTAGATTCTAAAATATGTGCATTTTAGAGGTGATATATTGTATTCACAATTACTGTTTCTTCTTATAGAACAACAGTGATTCCTGTAATTTATTTCCTCTTCTTTCTGCCTGTCAGGAGAGCTGCTGATTACACAGACCAACTCTTTCTAGTCAGGGCATTAGGACTCAGGGATAAGTGGTTTACCACTGCTCAAAGGCACTCCAGGACATCTTCTCTAGTCTCCCACCCCCCAAACAGACATGCTCAAAACAAGTTGCTTTAGGAAAAGCTTAATGTTTCTAGAAGCTGACTAAAAGAAAACACTTGCCTCTCCAGAGCCTTGCTTAGCAATTTAGATCTGCTAGGTAGGCTTAGGGCACTGCTGGAACTCCTAGGCTACAAGGAGAAAAACTCGAGTTTAACACTACCTTGAGCAGTTTTTGTTCTTACTGACCTAAAAGTCCCAGTCTCTGATGACAGTGGGAGCATCATTTGCTCCACTGAATAAACTGCCAAATTCAGAACAGCAACAGACAGTAGAGCTGGCTATAGCCAACATAAAAATAAAACCCCTGTGGCAGCACTAAAATTTAAGGGCTGAGTCAGTCACATCTAGAGGTAATGGAGAAACTAGTAAGTTGGAGCCTTGGACCCATTCACTTTCAGTGTAATTCAAGCTGCACCTTTCAGTAACTCAGAGACTCTAAGCACTACTTAGGAACTACTGAAAAAGAAGATGAGGAGAGATGAAGCTGCTTTTCCCTCCTCCCCACTCCTTTTTATGTCTCACATCTGACAAAACCCATCTCCTGGCTGCTTGGAGCAAAAATTCTCCTATTTTTTTTTTTTCCCAAGGTTTTTCTGATGATCTCTCAATGGGAAACTGAGCAAAGTCAGGTCCCAGTACCTCCAGTGTCAATCAAACTGAAAAGATGATTCCCTCAGCATCTTTATGTTTTACTACTCCTTGCACAGTCTCACAAGGGGTTAAACTAGGCTGGCTTATACTAAAGGCCTCACAATCCTCAGGTCTTTGACACAGAATTTGAAAAACAGGTCTGGTAAAGCTCAGAAAAGCTTTTAAAAAACGAAGCTTGAAAAAGATGTTCTGCTCCTTAAACCCCAGCACTCAATGAAAGATGGAAAGCTGAAGGGACTGAGTGCATGTTCTTGTTTAATTAAGGCAATCTCTACCTTCAGGAATAACAGGAGAGTGTGGTTTTAACTACATGTCTTGTGCAAAACTAACCTTTAGACAGGGGCATCTTAAAAACACCCTTATAACTCTTTAAAGAACATTTAAGAGTCTTGAACTGTTTAGAGAAGTCTGTGATGTACAAAATTCCAAGCATATACTCTGAGCCCTAGTCTTGGAAGATTACAGGATCATCCTTTCACCAGCAATAGAGCTCACCAGCTGGAGAGTTTATTCCAAGATTCCTGCCAGAGTGAGTAGCAGTCACCAACTCCTCCTCTGCAGCCTGAATTTACCATTCCCTATTTCATTTCCTATTTCCATCCCTTACTCCAAAGGGTGGTTTTAGGACCAAGACTATGTTGCTTGTTTTCTGTGAATGGGAAGCACAGAGCACACAGTATTTAGATGTTAACAAGACATTGATAACACGAGTTAGGTACTACTTGATACCCATCAGATGGAGAGGTGCAAAGTTGTGCTTTCTCTCTGTTGAATCAGTCATGTGGAGGAGGAAAAAAAACCCCAAACAATCAAAAATAAACCAGTGCATTTTCCTGCTGACTGGAGAACTCATCACAAAATATTTGTCCAGTTTTGATGCTAAAGAAAACTCAAGATATGAGATATCTCCCGTTACTAAAAGCAGTGAAAAACTTAAAACTGAAACCAGTTAATCTAAAGCACCTAAACAACAAAATCATTGGATAAAAAATATAATTTAATTGCTTCCAGGATTATTGTAAAGTCACTATGTTTGCAAATAAACACCAGCATCACTGTGGACTATTGAAGAATCTATCAGACTGTCAACAGACTCTTCAATAGTCAAGAGCCAATTTGACAACTCAATTACCTGAGAAAAACCTACTTGACTATTCAAATCCTGAAAGCTCATATTTACAAAGCAGCAAAAAGAAACTCAGACTCTTGCCACCATTTCAGCTCTAAAAGCTTCTTAATATAAAATCACACTAAGGGGAAAATAAAATTTCCTCAGTACTCTCTAAAACAAGAATATGAGTACAAAATTAAAGCAGTAAGTCTTGCCTGTATAAGGCTTTGTGCAGTAGCTGCACACATTAAAACATTTTCAGCTACATTCTGAACAGTTGTCTTTGCCAATGTCCTTTCAGAAATCATCTGAGATGCTCTGCAGGATGGAGAGTCTGACTCACTGAATTAGGAGACACCATTGAGTCACGGTAGCTGAGTCATTGGGTGGTTATGTTTTTATCTAAAACAAGTTTTTAATCACTTCAAAATAACTCAAAATAGTAAGGATTTCAAAGGAAAAGAGACATTAGTTCATAAATACTTTCTTTTACACAGATCCCTTTGTAATAAAAATCACAAGGACATACACAAGGAAAAAAGGAAAGTTATATAGGTGCCAAATTTTGGAAATGGATAGAAATAAAGTGCTTCCCAGATATTTCTACTAGACAACTGAAGTTTTTAAGCATAGATCAACCCCTGTTCCTGCTACGTTTCACTATGTTTCATTTATTTGGCAGCCTGTACAGAGCTATAATTCTTTTCATCATTACTGTAATGATGTCACTGCTGATACTCAATGGAGTTTTTAAGGATTTTAGGGAAATGCATGCCACTTCGTGGATATAACTGATGTAGAGTCAATACAATCTCAAAACAGGGAAAAAAGATGAAGAGAGCAACCAGCCTGCTCTTCCTAACTCCAGCTTTGTCAGTCTCACATCTGCCTTCATTGCCCATTAACAACTACCCCTATTCTCAGACATTTTACACACCTTTAAGAGAGAATTACCTTAATAACCTGCTACAGCTCTGAACAGAGTGAGAGAACAGCAAATGGTCATTTACTGATTTTAGCACTGAAAATATTCCACCTAAGATTAAAGCTTCATCCTATAATAACCTCTCCAAACAGAAATATTCTGAATCAGAATCAATGCTAGACAGAGGTGAACAACAAAAATGCACAGAAATCTGATTCACTTCTTTTGTCCCTTTTTTATAAAGAGGTCCAAGTTTCTGATAAGCTGAAGTAGAGATATTGTAATTTTAACTGTTTCTGGAGCATTTATAATGTTCCCTCTGGTAATCCAGCAACCTTCTTTTTTCTGCTTGATACTTCTGCTCTTCACTTTTTCTCCTTACCCAAAGGATCACAGCTCGTCCTCTACCCCAACAACAACAATAAAACCCAAACAAACACAAAACCCCACAATCAGAGAAAGAAAAAAGTCTGGCCTTATTCTGAATCACTTACTAAAATGCTCAGTCTAGAGTATTTTTCCCACCATCTTTTTTACCTTCACTTTTCCCCCAGCTATATAAAAACAAAACACACAAAACAAACAAACAAAACTAAATCAAATTAACCTCAATGCAACAAAAACACACACCCCTTCATCAACTACTTCTCTCCTTTAATCTCAACAAGATATTTATCCATGAGTTGTGTCAGTTTAATTTGGATTGTCAACTTTCAGAGGCAAGAATAATACCTTACATAGCTCTTGTAAGGTCATGTTCTTATACTATTCATTCTTCTTATAATATTACTCATAAAATTTTACAACTGTATGACTAAAAGGAGAGAAATATCTAAATTTCCCTGAAGTTCAAGACAATTTGGCACTGAATGCCCATTTCTCCATTGAAACAAGGAAGCCATTCTCTAAATTTAGATCGAGAGCTTAATTTAGCTAAGAGATACACCTTCTTGGGTTACTCCTTCACTGCCACTCACTGATATTAAAAACAGGTGCACTTTACCCAGCTATTTCATGGCCTCAGACTTGCACATTCAAAGAGATTTGCAGAGCTATAAGAGCACAGGGAGGCCTCAAATAAGTGACTCAGTTGAAATTACACTTCTTTTGGGAAGCTTTTCCTCCAGGAGCACCACACCAGGCGAAACACAGTACTTTCCCCACGGTCTCTTCATAGCTTCGAAGGGATCCATTTGTTTTTTCCTCATTTTTCCAGGAGGACTAATCTCATTTCTTCACCCACATTAATTCCTATTACTTCCCCATTACTGTGCTACTGCAAAAGTGTTTCCATTTGCAGTTTACACACCATTGCTAATGACATTCTTTATGCTCTGCTATATAGAACTTCTGAAGAAATATCTGGAAGTTATTTTAAGTTGATATATCAATATTTCTCCTTTAGAGGTTTTGCCTTCCCCTTTGAAAGATTTAATCCTCTTCACAGCAACACAAATTCAGACTTTGATGCCAAAAAGGGTTTAAGTAGCTGTTCTGCCAAGCAGGATGTAGAGTTTCTTCAAATGATCCTCATATCCAATCCATAACTTTTAGGCAAACAAAAGCTTGTCTTGCAGAAAACTGCATTTTTGTAATCTTAAGAAAAAAAACACAATGCCAATCTGCAATGAGTTACTGACTCACATGAGCCATTTTCTGCCTTCCTAATTCACTTGAAAACCCAGCAAACTGCCCCCCCCATCTCCCAAGGGAAGCAGAGTTTGTATCTGAATTATTTTTCCAGGCACTTAAAGAGATAAATCAAGAATTTAAACGAAACTGAGTCAGTGAGTATTTCCCAGCAGGCTGCTTGAACTTTGCTCTGCAGGTTTATATAACTCCTTGCTTTCAGACACAAGGATGATGAGATATCCCCCAAAGGAAGTCCCTCCTGAACATCCCAGAGAAAAATCACAGCTAGCATCACCCAGGGAAAGAGAACTGAAGTCACATGAGAAATAATTATCGAAGTTTTCTCACAATTACATATACAACTGTAACTTACACTAAGTAAAATGAGTTTTGCAAACCCTTCTAGGTAGTGCATAAACAATATTTCCAACAGTGGGAGCCATACCAGCAATAAGACAAATTCTTTGTTTTAGAAAATACATTCCAGGTTTAGTAGAAAGGTTTTGAGTTCACCAGTAAAATTATTACATTTTCAGCCTGAAAATTAATCTGTTTAAACTTGGAGTGAGATTCTGTATAGTGTCTGTCTCAGGCAGCTTTTGAAAGACTTTACTGAGGTAACAGTGAATGAAAAAAATGACATCAGTATCATCCCACATTGGAAGAGAAGGGATTTTTAAAAATTTAAATTAAAGGATTTGTGAACGTGGAAGAATGCTCATGGATTTTATGTTGATTTGTTTAATGATCTGCTCAGAGTTTGTTTTTTAAGTGTTACCATTTAGTATTAATTAATGTTTATGTTTTAAAAAACCTAAACACATTCACTATCGGAACATAACACAATCTCTGATTGAGAAAAAAGTAAAAAACACAAGAAGTGACTGAGTAGCTTTCCAAACTGGAGCACAAGATCATTGTTGCCCAGCTTTTAGAATGACAACAACTAGACTGAAGAACTTCACATGCAAAAGTCTCTAATTGAAACGAGATGCAATAGAAAAATTCAATACACTTATTAATCATTTTGCCCTCGAGGTTTACAAAATCTGAGAAGATAGTGTAAGTCTGTTGAGTCTGGAATTTTACATCTGTTCTTTGTGTTCCACACACCAATTTGGCAGAGGTTCTAGGGCCAAGTCCTGCATGACTTGGTCAGGCCAAATGGCTCCCCAGGAACTGGCAAAGAACTGTGCCTCACAGCTGATCAGCATTATAAGAAATTACCCAAAAATGGATCTATGCATTAATTAACACAAGGATATCTCTTACAGAATTTATGTACTACTCAGTGTGGAATACTGCTCCTGTCCCATGAGGAAGCCTAGATGTCTAGAGAAGTGTTTTTTACATTCTTTAACTCTGATACAGAAAAAAAATTACAGAGACCCTGACTCAGCATTCACAGTGTTTTACTGTAACTTCATCTTCTTATAATTACAGCAAGTAACCTTTTAGGGTCATGTGGAATAGGTACTCAAGAATGAAATTAAAATTCCAATACACTTCAGTATCACTCATTTCATTACAGAGCTGCCCAGAAAATTCAGAAAACAGAGATGGTCCAGGATGGAACAGACACGGGAAGCCTTTGAAAGGAGAGAAAGAAGGAGGTAGAAGGGACATGCTGAAACCACCAATGAACAGTGAATCACACACCTCATAAAACCCCCACAGAGAGAGGCTGCCCAGTTCACAGCCTCTGCAGAAAGCAATGACTGCCTGATTAGGTAAAAATTATTACTGAAAGCTGCACCTTCAGCTGTGGCCACTCAATGAGAAGCCAAGGAACAGCCTCATAAGCTGTGACACCTGGAGACCAAAGCATAAGGTGTTTGTCCAGATCACACCTGTTTTCACTGGTTCCTCTCTATCAGACGCTTTGGACCACACTGGAGCACCAAAACCTTGATTACAGCAGGCCAATCACAACTTTAACTCCTCTCTTTTACAGCTGGATTCAGCTGATTAAGGCATGTACATGTCCATTAAAAAAACCCCCCACAGGCTGAGATGGTGTCCACATCTTTTGTCACTGGAAAACCTGAAGCAGATTTCCCAGGGCAAGCTAATAAATGGTTACTTTCACATGCAGCAACAGCATTAAGTCACTATCTCCAAAAAAACATTCCTATCTTATTTATTTCACTAGAATAGTGCCTCTGATTTCACAATTTATTGTATCATAAAAGCAGCAATGCAGAAGCAGCAGAGAATTGTGACATAGTTTTATACACGTATTAAAAGTTTACACGGCTTAGAACTCTATGTTGTACTGCAGCAGTATTTCATTACTTCCAAATTAATTGTCCAAGCAGGAAGTCACAGATGCTGAACTAAGCTTTCATGAGTAGTACAAAATAACAGTATCACCCCTACGAGCCCACCAGTGACAAGCAGCTGTACATCTGCAAAGATTAAAGAACATGAACCCTCCTTGAGCCTTTTCCCTGGAAGCAGCCATAATCACAGACTTTGAAGACAAATACAATGACTCCAGAGAGCTTAAAAAGAAAAAGAGAAAAATAAAGCCTTTGGGGGGGAAAAAACCCCACAGGAAAAGATAAGGTTCTCTCTCACAATAGGATAGCAAATTGGATGTATATAGTTATCTTCAAGTGCTTAAAGACTTAAATTCATCTTGTATGTCTGTCCTCATCAGAAACTCAGAAAAAAAGTCTAAAGGGCTCAAAATCTCCTATTTTACTTTCCTAGGATGGGACAATTAGAAGCACAAATAAGGGGGTCATCACCCTATTAAGATTAGCAGCAAGCTCTGTACAGCTTCCTGTCCGGGCAGTAACTCAGTAAATTAGACTTTCAGAAGTTTACCTGATGTAAATGAATAAGAATTTAGAAATGTAAAAAAAAAAAAAAAAGTAAAGATTTGCAGGTTTTTTGTGCACATAACAGACAAGCTTTATAAAGTTTTATACAGTAGCTACTTTATCCACTAGTTTTCAAAGGTTTCTAAGTTTCTAAAGTTTTTTAGGTTACATTTCTAGGCTACTAGGCTCTCATTACATTTTTAGATAATATCTGTTGTGCCACTACTCCAGAAACAAACTCCAGTCATTGTGCACTCTGAAACCCTCAGGGTTATAAAAGTTAATATCTGAAGAACATAGTCAACCATGGGCAGAAAAACAGAAATTAATCAAAGTCACTAACCTTTATCATTCTCTCTCCAATCTCCTCACAAGAAGACTCCTTCTCAGGAACTCTGCAGCCTCTCAACTTGAAGAGTGAGGGGCTGGGGTAGGAATCTGATGGAGCTGACAGGCTGCAGGTGTGTGCCATCCCACCTGACTGCTTGCATGGCACACAAAAAAATTGATTCAGGACCTTGCATTCTGCAAAAGAACTCAGAGTGAATCTTTTCAGCTTCTACAATGAATAAATTGTGCTGTACCAACATGTTCTGCATGCTCTTAATGCCATCTGAACAGGTTAATCACAAAGAGGTACTGAATGGGATGCTTTAGATTGATTTCTCCCCCTGCATTTACAAAAAAAGTTAGGTCAATTAGAAGCAATGTAGCAGGGGGACTTTTGCAGGATTCTTCCTGCAAAATGTATTTCATTTCACACAGATGAAAGGAACACTTCTGGTCACACAAACAACAGACAGAAACATTTTCCCACAATACTGGAAGATCACAAATGAGAAGGTTTAGATTTATTTTTGTGCTTCTACAACGAATAAACTGTGCTGGGCACTCCCTGCCCCCTGCCCAGCCCTTCCCTCTGCAAGTCCCAGCAGGTTGCAATCTCTGTTCTTCATCTGAATTGTTTCTCTGCAACAGGAGTGGTGCACAGGGCAGTTTTCCTGTTTTTAGACATACTAGTCCGAGGTACTCACAAAGCTTTGGAGAGACTGAAGACTGATCTGGTGTTTTTTTTATCTTTGCTCTAACAAAGACCTCACTGTTTTAAGAATCTGACAATTTGTGGATTTAAGTGGGTAGGTCAGTACAAGGAATCCACTGGTGATTTATGTTCACTTTTCCTAGTCTCTACAGAGGAGAAAAACTATGAGGGACAGACTCATTAGTCTAAAGCTACAGGGAGATGTAAAGCAAGATGTAAAGATAGAATTGTTTGGACTCTTAAAGTGATTAACTATTGCTTTTCCTGAAACCCTTTAAAAATCATATGACACTGAAAATTCCGGGGATTTTTGGAAGAATTTAATTTAGGTCTGCAGTCCATTGTCTATAAACACAACTAAATGGAGCCTCTTCTCTGATGATTTTCATGGAAAAAATACTTTTTCAAGGTTATTTAGTATTTTCTGAAACCTGCAGTTAAAAAAACCCTTGTGATGAACTGTCTACAGCACATATTCCCTGTTCTTTGCCCTGTGAGGGGAGGGAGGGAGAGAAATTGGGGGTGAAGCTGAATCCAGAAGAAGGAAGGGATGGAGGGAATGTTGAGTCCTGCTGAAAAGGGAGTGAGAGAGTGGCTTTGGTGGGCATTGCCCTGCCTTACTTCTTCAAGCACCTGCACTGGTCACCAGTGTTAGTCACATCAGGACTGCCACAGAACTAAACTGACTTCAGTGTGGTTAAATGTGTGAAGTTTTTGGTTTGGAGTGATGTTTTGTTTGGTTGTTTGTTTGTGTTTTTGTTTTGTTTTTGGTTTTTTTTGTTTGTTTGTTTTAATGGAAACTGCTACTCTGCTTCTCCCTCTGACTTTTTGCAAGACGCAAACCCCAAAAAATGTAGCAGCACGCTACAGTGGTGTGATTAACTCTCAGGCTGACAAGGGAGGAAGATACAAAGCCCTGTTCAGCTGATAAAATGACCAAATTAGGGTCTCTTGATGTGAATGGAGTGTGCAGGTCCACAAAAAATCAGTGAGCTTTAAGATTAAGGCGAGATTGATGTGTAACAGTATTCAGACAGACATTGCTGTTTGTCACTCTAAGTCTGAGCAATGATTTTGCAGATGAAAACATTCTATATCTGTCACCTGGTTTTTATTAGAAATTCATAAGATGAATATTTTAGTCTTAGTTGAACAGAAACTTAAAAAGTAAATAAAAACAAGGGAATACAAAGATTAACTCTTAAATCTATCAATACAATAAATATGAGGAGATACATTCAGCACTAATGATGTACTTCCTGAGTGAATATATATTTTCCCACTGTTCATTTTGTTGACATGACAACACATTAATGTGGGGGGTGGCTAAAGCTTCTGTGTGACCCCCTCAGTTGTGTTGGCTTAACTTTATGTGCATTTATTTCTGAGCTCAAAGGGTGCCTGAAAAACAAGTCAAGGAGGGAATGTGCATTCTAGGGTGCATAAAAAATCACCTGGAAAACCAACTTTAATAGGATACAAATATTCACGTACCAGTCCCCCTGCTATTTTGCTTCTAATTGACCTAACTTTTTTTTGTAAATGCAGGGCAAAAAGTAAATCTAAACCATCCCATTCAGTATCTCTTTGTGATTAACCTGTTCAGATGGAATTAAGAGCAATTCTACAATTTATTCATTGTAGAAGCTGAAAAGATTCACCATTCACTGTGAATTCTTTTGCAGAATGCAAGGTCCTGAATCACTTTTTTTGTGTGCAATGCAGCAGCAAGTTCTCCATTTGCAGTTAATCTGTGTTTATTACATACCAGAGGGCCAAAATCAACCCAATTATAAGCAAATAAAATTCTGTTAATGTCAAGGAAATTACCCAAGTGCTAAACTTGTTACCCAATTTTTTTTTTTTACCAAGTTGGTTGGCAGAAAAGGGTACTTGCTTTCTAAGAATGCTGACTGCAGGTCCTTTTCATTTCTTTTCAGTTTATCATGCTTTTAAAATGTCTCAAAATGGT
Source organism: Brachypodius melanocephalos (assembly GCA_013398615.1). Classification (NCBI taxonomy): domain Eukaryota; kingdom Metazoa; phylum Chordata; class Aves; order Passeriformes; family Pycnonotidae; genus Brachypodius; species Brachypodius melanocephalos. The sequence goes on along the minus strand of VZSR01003183.1, from coordinate 604,891 downwards.
CATGTGAGATGATAGACAACACAGGCTTGTCCAAAACTGCTGCTGGCCTTGGGGCAGTTGTTGAGATATTACATTTAGATCTTTATGTTCTTCCTTTCATCTGGTAATAAGATGCTTACAATGAACCATTTTCTTCCTCAGGCCATTTTCCACGAGATAAAGTTGTCCACAAGGAAGAAAGCATCACACCATTGCCTCTGCCTACAGAACTGCTAGTCTAGATAAGTTTTGCTCTGATAGAAAATCATCAAGCCTGTGCTGTTTATTTTTTTTCTTTTCAAGACTGAGCGCACCACATGGAACCATGGAAGCAGGAAGAACTATGGATGGGGAATATGATGACAATTTTGGCAATGAATTCAGTACTGCTTGCATTTTGAGGCTACAGTAAAGATTTTTTTAAAAAATCTTCATGTTTCATGGCATTTCGAGGTTTTGTTGACATGATGTCTTTTTCTTGTATGTTCAGACAAATTAAATCCTTGGCAATATTTATATGGGTTTTCAAGTTTAGTGTCATTCAGAGCTTAAATGCTTAGTGTAAATGAACTGTAAGTACAGAAAATACATTCCATTTAAGAGCACTATTCTTCCTCAGGTATGGAACAACTTTAATTTGGATTGGTTTGGTTTTTTTCTCTCACTTTTACTCACGAAGAGCACAGTCAATATTAATAAGGAAGAAAGTACATTCACTGGGACCTATCTTAAGATATCAGACATCCTGGGCAAAGATTCTAACTATTTAGGTGTTGGTCCCTTTTGAAAACTCCTTTTGAAATAAAACCAAGCAAAAACCACAGCAGCCTGTGAAGGGCCTGATGCTGGATTCTGTTATGAGATTTGTACTGCAGCAGACTTTCAGGGGACTGAATAAAAACAAAACAAACCCAGCTAAGCACAGCTGCTGGATTACATTCAGGCATACATGAGACCTGCTGCTGGTTTGGTTCATTGGGAATCACACAGAGGGACTGGAAGCACAGCCTAATTGGACATGTTGCAAACACCAATGCATTTGTCCCTTGACTTTGAAAATTAAGCTTATTTTTTAAAATATTCCATTATATTCCATTATGTGGACAATACAGAGCTGACAGTGTATCAGCACTTCAACTCCTTTCTCCTTTCAGTAAGTTTGGGAAGTGTGTGGCTGTATAATGCCATCAAAAACATATGAGACTGCAAGGAACTTTAAGACTGTGCTATGTTATGAAAAACACTATTTGTATAAGCACTTTGTGGCCCAGGACTGAAAATGGTATTACTTTGAACCTGAATGTTAATGGTTGCTGCCTGTGTAGTTAATTTTGTTCTCAAATTAATTGGACTCCTCAGTATTGTATTATTTGTAGAGTAGTAGCCAGAGGCATTTTTCTTCTTTTTCATTTTTTTCTTAATGAGTTTTTAAAAGTATTTTATCCAGTTTCAAAGAAAAATCAGGATGTCTTCTCCAGCAATTAAGGTGCCTACTTTTACACATTCACAATCCTGTTTTTTCTCTGGAAATTGTAAGGCTGGTTAACAAGTTTCTTTCCCTTTGCAAAAAAAGCACTGCTATGGATAGTACATCCAAATGACCATTTTGCTTGTTTATGTGAAGCCTGACACTGATGATCATACTGCTCTGGCTGCATCTTGAAAAGGAGATTATTGTACTTCTACATGAAACATAAGAAACAGTAGATAATGTATGTTATCATCTTAACCTATGAACCCAAATTGGTGTGGGATTTTGTTCACTATGAAAATAATGTCTCTTTACAAGGGATTTAACTCAGATTTAACCTCGTATCTCAATAGCAAGCGATTTTAAGTGTGAGTGGTAAAGAGCTAGTAAGCAAGCTGACTGACTTACTCACAAGGATATCCCACTAACATGCACAGAGGTTTTTCTAAAGCAATTGGTGCCATGGATATGTTTCCAAGGCTGTGGGTTTAGGATTTTAAGTCAGAAGCATTTGGCTGGGGAAACAAAGTGGACTAAGAGTTTAATGGCTCTTTACAGCTGAACATGAGAGGAGATTGTAGCCTGATGGGGTTGGTCTCCCAAGTAACATCAGTGACAGGATGAGAGGAAATGGCCTTAGGGTTACAGCAAGGGAAGTTTGGATGGGATATCAGGAACACAATATTCACTGGAGGGGGTGTCAAGCACTGGAACAGACTGCCCAGCAACATGTTTGAGCCACCATTCCTGGAGGTATTTAAAAGTTGTGTAGAAGGGGCACTTGGGGACATGGTTTAATGCACCTGGCAGTGCTGGGTTAACAGCTGGACTCAATGATCTTGGAGATCTTTTTCAATATAAATGATTCCATGGTTCTGTGATTCTATAGCCTTTCACACAGAACTCTCTATAAAGTTAACCCAGTGCCAGTTTGGCAAAGTGAAGTTGATGCTAACTGGTTGATTCATTTGATTTCCGCTGACAGAAGCTTTGTCAGTGGTTGTAGAACAATATCCAGCGATTACAGCAATAAAATATCCATAGCTGCTACACATAAACAGCTTTATTCACAATGTGTTTATCTCCACTGGCAGGGTGGTGTAAATAAGAATCCCCTACTACTGCTCCAGTACATATTCAGCTTCTCTGTGCCTGTAATATCGATGTTCCCCCTTGAACTTCCTTCATGAGTTGTTTATTTAGGTATGATAAGTGATGTCAGATATTAGGCCTTGCTTAAAGATAGCAGCAATGACAACCAGCTTCAAAGATGAGAATTGACTTGAGCTTCTAGACCTTGAAATAACCTGCTTAGCCATTTATCTCTACGTGGTGCTGTGCATTACTTGTAAATAAATACTAATACTGATATAATAATAATAATACTGCATTATATCTCAGAATTTATATACTAAACTAAATAAAAGACATTATCTATCATGATGCTTTGTGTTTTTAATTGTAGATTGGTTGATCTTTTCCCCTAAGAACTAGAGGACAGTTTGCTACATCAACAGTCAATCCCTGGAATGACAATAGGATACAAGAGTAAGAGAGGAGAAATTCTAAACATCTGGTGAAATTTCTTACTTCAGAAGCTAAAGCAAACAAAACCTTTCTATCAGACATCTGGAGAAGAGACAATGTCAGATCTCACACTGGTTTGCAGACAGCTGCACAGCAGTTCCAGAATGCATATTCCTATGGAAATAAATCTCCCCTCTTCACACATTTTCAGAAGGGGCACAGAATTTTGCTTCCATCAGATTTAGTTTGAAGATGTTGAGGGACACAGCAGGATGGTGTGACACATGTCCACAGCACAATATTGAAAATGTCCTCTCTATGAGCTACTAGATTGAGGATACAGCACGAAATTTCTTCTGAAGCCTTTTGTGCAGCTCTGGAAGATCTTTGATCACAGTCTACTCACTAATTGCACTCTAGAGAATAAAAATGCTCTCTCTTCCTGCCTTTTACACACAGCAAAAATCTAAAGAGAGGTAGAGTTGTAAAGCAGCCTCTCAATGAGCATGTGGTCACAAGAAGATCTGGCCATAAAGGCAGTGTGCCCTCAAGTTGTTTTTTAAGGGACAGCCCTGGAAGATGATGTGTGTTACCCCCTTAAATTTTCTTCAGGTTGTGAGCTGTTGAATCACTGCAAAGAGGCTGAAAAATTGCATCAGAAAATCCTCCCAGGGAAAGCACTGAAGAAAGATGGAGAAAAAGGTGAAAACTACAGACTGAAACCTGCCCTCTGCTTCATCATAAGCATGAGACTACAAAGTGTATGTATGACTGTAATCCAAGAGAAATAGAGTTTATCCACATTTTGAATGCCTTGATGGCCTCAAACTTCATCTGGGGACATCCAACAGCAGTCAGAGTCCTTAAGAGTTCTGAGTAAGAAACCTGAGTACCTGTAATAATACCTAAAAATGTGTGAGCCATCTGAATTGAAGATTTCTTTGGTCTAAGTGAGGTACAGCACATTTTCATTTAATTTCTTGCCACAGGTCTGTGAGGTTTAGGAGTCTAGATATTCCCAGGTCTAGGAATAGAGATGCCTTCACCTCTGGGATTCACTGTAATTTAGTCAGACACTTCCCACAAACTCCTCTTTGGTGAACTCTGATTCCTCAGCTGAATCCCTAGATCCCAGGTTCAAATTGCAGTCACTCTGGCAAAGCAGATGAGAAATATCTTGAGACATAAGAATTTTCTTTTATTTTGGCTTCAAAAGCTTTTCTTTCATGTGCCTGAGCAAGTGCTAAAAACACAACAAATGCATCATTGAAAAGAACAACAAATGCTTATTATGAGGTAATTTAAAAGATTGATTTTGACTTTGTCAACTGGACAACCAGTAATCTTCTGTAACTATGGAATAAATTAGGAAATAAAAATAAGTTAAATCCAAATTGTCACTTACATAATTTATTTATCCAATTCACAACAACTCAATGCATTTTTACTTGAATTTCTCTCATGCATAAATTTTTTTTTCCTTTTACCATTTCCCTGCCTTACTGTACTCTTTAATGAGTCCCTCTAAGAAATGACTACTATTACTCCTGGGTGATGGAAAAACAGAAAAAAAATGGCAGTGAGTCTGTTTGGGTTATTTTTTTTGCTTCTGAGCACAGTCACTACTGCATCCAAGAATCACTCTTCCAGGCAGTGAACATGGGTTTCATTTTATAGTCCAAAAAATGTCACAGCCAAATTATTCTGTATTAGAAATACTGGGAGGTTTCTCTTTTTCCTCACTGCCTCTACACATGGGGGAAAGCAATATTACTTAACCTTGAGGTTTAATTATTGCCGTATTTTTAAGGAAGGCTTGGAATTTACTTTTCACTGTTTTTTTTTTTTTTTTTTTTTGTAAACAGAATTCCAAACTGAAGCACAGAAGTTGCATATAGACAGTAGTTTTGTCTCTGTATAACAGGCATAATTAGTCTTATCCATGCAATTATAAAAAATATATATTCTGAAAGCTTAGATGCATGCTCTCTGTATTAAATACATCTAGAAGGTTCTTTTCCCTAAAATTATTTTGTTTAAAAAGTGTGTCTAACACTGTTTGGCTCATAACACTAAAAAATCCACAGTGCCTAATCACCAAAAAAACCCTCAGCCTTTCCTGTAGGTGGTGTTAACTGGGCTTCTTTTTAGATTCAAATAATCTGACATTAAAACTGTGGATTATTAAGTGATTCCTTCAGTAGCAGTAGGATTAGCAGCACTTAGATCTTTGAGAAATCCCGGCCAAAATTATGGATGTGTGTAAACTCTGCAGTCTTGGTACCAGTAATCAAATGTAATTCAAGACAGCAGTAAATCCACTTTCACCTTCGAATTGCTACACCCTGACTTTTCCCATCTAAGACCAATGGAGCAGACATCTTGCTGCTTTATATTCTGATTTTTCCCTCCTCAGTATTTCTAGAATTAAGGACAATTTTATCATCAAATTTCTAGTATAGCTAAGACAAAGCAGTAATTCTCTTTTCTGAACTGCCTGCTTTTTTGCAGCCACGAAATGAAAGATCACTTTCCTGCTAGCACAGAGATAAAACAGAAATACTTGGCTAATGGGCAATTTATAAAAAAAATCCAATCTATACGACCTTCAAATGCAAGAGCAATTTTTCACACTTTCTAACCAAGATCTTTTTTTCTCATTTTCAGCATTTAATAGGATGAGTTATTTCTCAAGCACAATTCCCCACCTTATCTTTAAGTGCACAACGATGTCAGAAAGGGCACAGGCAAGATAAATCCAAGTGTTTTTCTTTGATTTGAGTGTATTGAGACTTCAGAGATTTTTCTTTATTATGCAAAATGCATATTTCGTGCTAAAAAGTTTTAGAGCCTTGGAGGGGCTTTCTGCAACATTTCTAAAAAGATACTAATAGCTTGCAAGTTGATATTTAAAGGGAACTTAAAAGATCATAAAACTAATCATTGCCACATCTACATAGTGCTGTCAAACATGAATAATGAACATTGTATTAATATCAGTAATTCCTCTTGGAAGCTTTTACATTTGGCATTGCTGTCATTACTGAATGTGTTCATGTCAACTACTTTAATAATATTTCTAACGCCATAACTTTCTTCAGTTAATTATAAACAAATTGGCACCCTTAATTAATGGGTTCTGCTAATAATATGTTACCCCAGATGTGTGTGAATGATACCCTGTTACTAGCAGTGATGCAGCTTAATTAATGATGCCAAACACTGTCACCTTCTTAATAGCAAAAGGCACACCAGTGTTCCTAGAAAAAGAATGAGATGTCTTTAAAATAGAAACAAAGCAAGAGTGCACTGAGGGCAAAGTGATGCTGCCATGTTGGGTGTAAGTAACTCCAAACCTACACAGAACAACAGAGACAAACCCTTGCCTGATACTTAAATTCTAACAGAATGAACAAAGTATTTGCTGACTGAACCAGAGCGTTGCGTTGCTTGTCAGCTCAATGGGAAATGAGCATCCATAGATTTGTTTCTGCATGGGACAAAGGAAAACAGGGAAAACCAAGCACATGGAAGTCCCTGATGCTCCTTAGGACACTTCCATTTGTCAGTGTTGATGAATGAGCTGCTCCTCAAGCTGTCCAGACACAGCCTGACAGGACCATTTAGACTTTCTAACCACAGAAATTAGAATTTAAGGTTACACAGGTGGCTTCAGGGGAGAAAAGAGGCATCACAGGACCTTGTTCTTTGGTGTGGTTGGCAGCAGGGCTTTGCTAGTGGTAGGATTTGTAATATTCCTGTGTTTAATAGCATAAAATCATTAATATTTATTAAATTCAATTTGTTATTGTAAAGAGTAATAAATGGAAAATAGGAAATGTCACAGTTTAATAGCAAAAAAAAAAAAAAATCATTAATTTAAGCTATTTTCCCCAGAAGGAATAATCTGAACTTTACTAATTGCCCAAAATGAAACACTGCAAGGTAAAATAATTTGCTTCTCTCCTTTTCTAATCACAGGAACTGCTCCTGTGAACTTTGTGTGTGTAGTTGCTTATACCTAAGTGCTTCAGGTTACCTACACTGCCATTTATTCATATACCTATCTGTGAAGTATTAGGCACATTTCTAAGTGCTATAAAAATTAACACTTGAAGGAGCATGATAAATGAGTGAGTGAGCAAAGCAGAATTATGCTTGCACCAGTGCAGCCCCTTTATAATGATGTGTGACTATTACAGGGTAGTGCAGCCTGGTACTTGGATGGTTGAAAATTAGTTTGCTTGGTAACACAGTTCTATTGTTTCCTTTCCTTTGTGGGGAAGGCAAGAGAGGAAGAATGTAAAAGCAGAAAGGACGAGAAAGATGGAACTAAACCCCAGATTCATTCTGGAAACACAAATCAAAATCCTTTAATACAATCTACCCTCAAAATTGAGGTGTTTTCTTCAAATTTCATTATTATTGCCAGTGAAGGCCTGCTGGTGATAAAGGCTTGCTGGTGATAAAACCTACTGGTTATTCATATCTGAATGGATATTTCATTCTAGAGAACATGCCAATCTACAGAAGATAAGTGTCTCTAGAGAAAGAAAGAATGGTTCAAGGCTGCCTTTGACTCCCTGAACACTTCACCAAATTGTGTTACCACTGGTTTTTGAAGTTATATTGCAGTGGGAGCCCCAGAAACAATGTAAAGTCGTTCCAGCTGCTTTGCACTGAGTATTCTGCTGGCAGATCTTATGCTGGCAAGTTCTGCTAGAGTCAGGATGGTTTTACATCACTGAATGTCTGCAATGTCTGACCTGACTTTCAGGGACAAAAGTAATGTAGTTAGAGGCAGAAGAGCCATTGGGTTCTGATATGTAGCAGCCCACACAATATTTTTTTAACGTGGTTACCTCTGGCATTTTCTCCACTCACCACTGGTACAATAATTTCGACCTGTCTCAGCCTTCTCAAAACAGTTTTAAGTTCATTATCAGGCTCAGAGATTTTCTGTCCAAGGTGGATCTGTGCCACACACATTCATCCTTACTCTCACCTGTTTTCAGTGCAGAGGATGCCAAGGCCTCTTGGTAGAAGGGATTCTCTCAACTTTTCTCTGTCCACCACTATCCATTATCAAAATAACAGTTCTCATAGATAGAAACCTACACCCTATTTTTTGAGTGCTCAGTGCTGGTCCCAGTGCACAGATTTATCTCAATGTTGTTACACATCAGATGCTGCTGTTGTCATTTACTAATGAAGTCCAAATGAATAACGTCTGCTTTCCCTGCCCATTTTAAATTACCGACCTGACCTAAAATGCCTCACTTTTATTCTAAGAATAAAGAGGTTTTTTTAACTAAAAAAGTTCTGAAAAAGACAAGGCATTGGCCACCATGTATCTATAACCAGTATTTTTTATTACCATATTTAAATCTAAATGAAGTTCTATGTCTAGTCATGTGAAATAGGTCTCTAATATGAAATCTTGCTTTATTCTGAAACAGACATTGTTCTCCAATCTCCTTTTACTTTGCACCAATTTCACCTTGCCCTGGCCTGACCTACTTCACAGTAAGGTCAGCTCTGCTTCTCACAATTTACACTTTCCAGTCATCTCATGGGATTCACCTGAACCACAAGAACTGTTACATGGATAGAATTATTAATAAATAAGGGATCTTTTACATGAAAGGAAACACAAAGCATCTCAGTAATGCTGCAGAAGTACAGGAGAAGAGTGATCTTAATGAGGTGGTCACCTGTTGGTTGCTCAAACATAGAGAGTAATTTGGACTGAATGAGAATTGCCCTGAGTTTATGAATGGCTAATTCTCACACTTCCTACCAGCAAAGATTAGGCAACACTTGACAGTTTTTAGAAAATGTTAGGCACTCTATCTAAGATGAAACACTCCATCTTCACCAAAGTGCATTAACTAAAAGATATGGATAAACACTTCACTCAGTAACTCAGCCTGCTTTATCTACATTAAGTGTAACATGCTTACTGCCTTTTACTATCAGAACTGCCAGGAGAATGGATCTGTGAGCCACCAGTTTATACCTATTGAGTCACTTTTCTATCCTCCCTCTTCCTTTCTGCTTAACAATGCAAGAAACCTGCTAGGAAAAAACATTACACAGCTTTAAATCACTTTGTTTGCCACAGCAAATAATTAATGAAAAGAGTGACCTTCCTAAAACTCGTTTATATGTTACTGAGGGGGGAATTGAAAGTAGACAGCAAGAAAAATGCTACACATAAGGCATGGATTTAAACAAGAAAAAAGACTTGGTCCACTATCCATGCATATTTTAAAACTTAGGGATTTAAGAGGTCTATCAGATCTGGTTTATGAATACTGCAGCTCATCTGATTACTCTACTCAGTTCCAGTGCATTACACAGTAGGACCTTCATCAGTGATGCCAAAAACTATCCAAGGTACCATTTAACACAGGTAGTGAGGCTACGTCATAACCCTTTCTATATTGTGACTGAAACTGAAAGAACATTCTGCAAGAATTCTTGCATAATATCAGTCTATAATATAACCTGTTTACTGAGAAGTTTTGTAAGTCATTAGGAAATTCCTCACTTAGAATAGTTATTCCTGGCTGCATCTATTGCTAAAGAAAAGCATTGGATGATGATAATTACAAGCTTGCACAGAACAGTTCAATTAAAATTCAGGCAACAGAAAGTATTTTTTAAATGAGCATCCCACAAGCAGATTCTACACATGGAAAATATCCCAGAGCATGGTATCTGGGACATACAGCTGCCAAGTTTGCCTTCTGTGTAGCAACACTGACAGAGAAAACAGATGAGGGGGATTCATATTTACATTTTCCACCACAGTAAACAAGAGCAGACACTGTGAATTACATGTTTAGGGAGCTGCATGTGGGGCTGCAGTGCTACAGTGAGAGCTGGTTTTCCTCTCCTAAATCTAGAAGTAATGCCCTGAAAAGACCAGATATATTCTGTTCATACGTGTACAATATCAGGATTGAGAATGCAAGTTGTGAACTCCTGAGGCAGCACAAGCACCAAAATGTTTCTGAACAAACAGGGGTGTGAAATACTGAGACACTGGACTGTAAATCCACTAGGTCACTTAAGATTTTTCAAGAGAGGCTATCATTTTATGTTCAGGGGCAATTCTGCCCCAAACCCCTCAGATTTTATTGATCTAAACTTTGATCTTTATGTTAACACATTTATTAAGTTATGCATAACAGAAATATATGGCCCTGGCACAAAATGGACATTTAAGGTCAAGTAGTTTTCTGTGGTGGGTTGACCTGGGCTGCATTCCAGACACCCACCAAAGGTGCTCTATAAATCTCCTCCAAAACTGGACAGGGGAGAGAGAATATAAGGAAAGCTTCATGAGCTGAAGTAAGGACAGGGACACATCACTCACCAGTTACCATTGTGGGCCAAACAGGCTCTGCATGGGGAAATTAATTGAATTTATTACAAATCATACTAACTGCTAGCACATTGGTACATGTGCATTTATTAAAAAAAGAACTTATTAATTAGTTGTAAGGACTAAACTGAATGCTAATTTAGCACTGAGATCCACCTGCTTTTGGACCCAATCCCAACTGGGATACTACAATAACCGTGACATTGTTGGGAAAGACACATGCCTAATCCACAGCCGACTGGAGCAACAGGAGGCATTGACTTTTAATTTGAAGGAGGACTGGAACATATTACATACATTCTTGATCATCATTTCAATTGATGTTTCACACTTATTGCTTATGTTGCAACCCTCAGGTATCCAAGTGATACTACAGACTGTCTTTCTCAGGTTCAACAGGTACACAAAGAGGAGAGACGGCCTCCCATCACATCTCCATAGAGCAATGGGCAAAAGGAGAGAACAATTTCCCTTTCTGCAAAGAAATCAAGCAGGAAGCTGACAGTCATAACCCAGAGTTGCAGAGCCTTTGTGGGAAGAACACAGGACATTCTTGAAGCTGTGAGCTCCCCCCGAGCCCTGCACAGAGGGGATTGCCCTGGGTGCCTCAGCCTGTTTGGGGCTGGCTCTTGCACCATTCTGGCCATGCTGGTGCAGCACTCACTGCTTGCCCAGCTTCCCTGGCACAGGCACTGTACCTGTTCCTGGTGTTCCTCTAAATGCTGGCAGGAGCAGTGGCTATGGAATGGGGTGGAGGGAGGCTTTGAAAGAATGCCCTGCAGTTCCCATGAGTTTGAAGAGATGGACAAGCTCTGCCATGCCTGGCAAGTGTTTCCTGGCAGCCCCCAGTGCACCCTCCAATCCCTGGAAGTTCACAGGGTGCACTCTGCATTCCAGCATCCATTAATGCATGCAAGGAGTGAAGTCCTTCTCCTGGCATTTCTGCCTAATATTTGATAGGTTTGAGATGGAATGTTCAGCTTAGGAAAATTTTGTCCTCATCATGGAAGCACTGTCATCAGCACTAAGGAAACCTTTTGCTACACCGTTCATTCCCTGCTTTGCAGTCACGATGCCCACAGCCTCTCTCTGAAACACCCTCCCCTCAATTTCTGTCCCTGTAGAGGAGCACACAGCCCCAGCTGTGTTTGGCACACAGGGTCTCTGTTTGTCTGGTGTTTGTGTTTGGGCTTGTAAGAGGAAGGCACAGTGCAAGGACAATGGCAGAGGCCAAAGAGAAGAGGAACTCGTATGGTTGAAAACAAACTATTCTAAGTTTATTTCTTTGTTTGAATCTATGTTCCTTACAGAAGCCTAGTAGTTCTAACACTCAATACAACCACTATTTTTATCAATAGGTAGAGTACAATAATCAATATAGATTATTAAGATGAATCACTATACAGACTATTTATCAGAATCAATAGAGAGACTATTTCTAGCAATCAATACAGAGACTATAACAATCAATACATATTTTTTCTAAGAATTAGTTCAGTGACTATTGCTAACAATCGGTACAGAGAGTATTAAAAGTTATACAGAATATTTCTAACAATCAATGCAGCATATTTCTGAAAACCATTACAGAGTGTTTCTAATCATCAACAGAGTATAAAAATTATACCGAATATTTACAAGATTCATTACAGACACTATTTAACCAATACATAGATATTTTCTAGCAATTGATACGGTGCATTTCTAACTAGCAATACAAAGCTTGTAGAAATTATACACATTATTTATAACAATCTTATAAGAAAAAGGCCTCAATACAGAGGCTATTTCTAACTATCAATACAGAAA
>VZSR01003183.1:571207-592612 GCA_013398615.1 Brachypodius melanocephalos | reverse complement strand
CTCAGCCACACCAGGACCCTGCCAGCACCACCAGCACCAGCACCAGCAGCACCAGCAGCAGCAGCTGTTGCCTCTCAGCTATTGGTGCCACTGCACTGCCGCCCCTCCCGCTGGCACCAACATTCCCTCCTTGCCCTGGAGACAGCCCTGGAGTCCCTCCGTGGTGTCACAGAGTCATGGAATCCTGGAGTTCTGGGTTGGTGGGATCCTAGAGTCATGGGACCCTGCCAGCTGCACTCATCTTGGATGTCGAGAGGATGCTGGACCAATGTTCTACAGTTGATTGTCTGGATATTTTCAGTCCATTGCTTGTCTCTTCTCAGTTCTTTTGTGAGACGTTTCTCCAAACAAACCCATTTTTCCTTTGCTTTACCACCCAGCCAGCGACCTTCCCTTTAGTTTTTGACCTATGTTTTCCACTCGTATCACAAGAGATTAAATGGTAGCACTTACCCACCATCCATTTCCAAGAAATAACTTCCACACAACAAGATAATGAAAAGTTATTTTTCACAGCAGAAGACTTCTTTGGGATAACCATGGTAAAAAGGGTAAGAAGGAGTAAACAAAAGAGTAGATCTCTAGAGAAAATGCAAAATAATTCTGTAGTTGCATTTTTCTCAAAATTTCCTGGGAGCAACCCTTTAGACATAGTCCAGTGATGAAATTTTGATTCCATATCAAATCCATTTTACATGTTCTCAAATACAACATTCAGGCCTTTTCCAATGATATTCTGGAACCTTTTACAATATCAGAGCTTACTGAAGTATCAAGTCATGCACCTCTCAGGATAATAACATGACAGGGTTAGTCTTCCAGCCAGCTGGCTACCAAAGACAAATCTGCAGTGATGTACAGAGCTTGGCTGCTCAGTCAATACTCATCACCATTTGAATCCATTACAGTCAGCCAAGAAAGTGACTCCTTTCACCTATGCAGGCTTCTTAAAAAGAAAGGAAGAAAGGGGTTTATTTTGAAAATATTAACTTCTATTCTCTCTGCACATTATCATTTGTGGGATATAGCTTGTATCGTCCTAAGACCACACAAAAGGCATTTTAGGACACCAAATTACAAAGCGAAGTGGGACCAAACATAGGTTTCTACACTTCTGCCTGGCAGGAGTATTTAAACAGAGACAAGTCTGGAGTTCCAAGGCTGCCATTCAGATTGTTCAATGGGCTAACTGACACAGTTTTCTTGTAGGGGGAGGGTGCCATACAAGAGGTCAGCAGTAGCAATGAAGAGAACCTTGGCTTTACCATTGAACCTCCACCTTTTCTGCCCAGCACGTTCAGCACACACAGAGTTTGGGGGGTTTTCTCAGTTTTGCAGAGTATGGCCATTCTGATCAAAAGCTCCCATCTTCTTCAAGCACAGCACACTCATATTGATACTGTGTGATTCAGAGAGGCTCATTTCTGTATCAGATGGCTGATACAGATATCATACAGAAAAGGCTAAACCTTTTCATCTTGGAGTGGATGATTGTGAAAAGCATCTATGCAATTATTCAAATTGCTTGTATTACTGTTGGTAGAGAAGGTTAATTCAGCTTAAGCCCTTTTTGAAGGATAACCTGAGCCTAAATAATAATAACTAAAAACACATGCAGTAACTCATATTCAGGATTTGTTGTTTTATTCCCAGTCTAGAATAGAAACATTGTCTATTATTTAGAACAGGTAAACAAATGAACATCTGTGGATCTTTACAACAGAAACTTATGTCAGGGTTGATATTTCAGCAAAGGACAGGTATTTAGACACTGTTATATGAATACAACACAGATAATAATTCAGTGAACTTGCTGCACTATAACAGCTTAAGGACTTAATGTATCAACAATACTAAGGACCATTTCTGATCCAAGATCCCACAGTCTATTCCTGAGGAAAGGCAATGGATATTTGGCTGCACCAAGAGCAGTGGACTATCTGATATCAGGATTGTGTGAACAGAAGGAAGATTCTCCAGTACATTCCCACTGGCACTGTGTAGTGGGCAAACTCTGTGGAAAACTTACTGAAAACATCCATGTAGAATTCACTGGGAACAATTCAGAGATAATAATAAATAACAGTAACACATGAGCAGACCTCAGAATATTTTACGAGACAGGTATGCAGTGAGAGAAACAGAAACAACAGTTATTAGAAATATATTCCCAATAATATGCTCTAGTGATTTAATTATAACAACAAAATGCAGAAAGGAACTGGAGATAATAGTTCTAATTTCTTAGCTTGCTACCTTGCCATGCAATGCTTCTTTCCACATGCAGTCAAATAACCTACATGTTTAACTAAACCACAGTCAGAGCAGTGATTTGGAAACTGCTGGCATCAATGATTTTAGATTATGAGGCACAGCTCATGGCTTTTTTCCCCTTAAACACTCTTGTTCAATAGAATGCAATTATAAACAAAGGGACACTGAAGTTTCCTTTCTCCTTGTTTTCCACTAGAAAACAAGCTGCTTAATAGAGAAAATATCAATACTACATTATCTGCTTGACAGGAACGCCAGGAAGAACAGATGTGGTGCAAGCCCTGAAAATGCCTTGACTTGCAGAACATGAGCTTCATTCCCTTTTGGACCGACTGTCCATCCATGCCCTATTATTCCACTGCTCATGACTTCCTGTGGGAGTCATTTGAATATGTTCTGCACCGTGAAGCTGAATGGCTGGGTCTGGCTGGGGTTGCAGCACTGCCTGGCAGCACTTGCACAGCCTCAGGGCTTGCTCTTTTCCTTGCCCCTCCTCAATGAGTAGGCTGGAGGTGAGGAAGAATTTGAGCATGGACACAACCTGGACAGCCATCCCAAACTGAGCAAAGGGATATTTTATTCCATGTTGTACAATGTCATGATCAGCAATAAAAGGATTTTTGAGAAAGCAGACATTGCTCAGAGGCTGGCTAGACCTATTAGTGTGCTTTTGGGAAGTGGTTAGTGATGGCCTTCACATCATTATCTTGGGAGATTTTTTCTCCCTCTGTTTATTAAACTGTTTATCTCAACAGAAGTTTTGTCACTGTGTGAGGAAATTCAGTGCTTAGCTGCTGGCTGGGATAAACCTATCATACTGAGATTAAAAAAAAAAATACAAAATTCAATTCTACAAAATGGCAGCTTCCACACCACATAAGACTCCTGTAGCTACAGGAGAGCAGGACCCCTTTCTGACAATGCCAAAGATCGCCTTTCCTCCTTTAAGCAGTCTGCAATACTGAGACACCATAAAGCTGAGAAAAAAAGTGAGTCTTGGAGTCATTACAAATGGCATTGCCTTAGGACTCCAAATTTACTTCAAGGTTTTTATAGAGATTTAAATACTTATTTAAACTTATGGGCAAGTGAATTGGTAGTAAAAATGAGATTGTTTAGAATGACAGATAAAAATTGATCACAGTGCCATTCACTGTTCCTTCTCCAGTGGAAATACAGTATGTTAATCAGAGATTCACTGGAGGGCAGCAGATGGTTTAATGGATATGGAACAAGCCCACAGTTTGCAAGTCTGCCCTTGATTTTCGTACTGTCATTCCTCATATGACCACTCTGCTCACTGGAACATGGAAGATTTTCAGGAAGATGTCCAAGACATGCCAAGAAGCCACACAATTTTCAGTTTATATCTTCTCAGAGTATCAGTAATTTTAAAAGGTGTTAGTCCAAGGCTTTGTCTTTCCACATAGAAAACTGTACCATTTTACTGTGTAGGTGTTAGAAGCTCAAGCTAAACATGCTGCTTCATTTGCTGAACATAAAAATAATTTCAAAACTAGCTTGTCCATGTTTCTGAATGTCCAGAAGAATTTCATTATGTAGCCTGTCATTTGGATATAGGGACATCTGACTGTAAAGGCAGTGAGACAAAACCACCATCAGTGGAACCCACAGAAACCAGGAGGCCTCAGGGCTGGTGAGTGCAAACTAGTTAAAATGCTGCTGTTGCTCACCACCAACAGATAAGGCACTGGTCAAATTTTTAGAAGAGAAGATATTTTACAGATATTTAAAATCAATTACTCATTTATTAAAACGCAAATTGCAGTATGTGACTATTGCTGTCAGGCTGCAATAATCTTCTCAAAAGCCTGCAATGCAGATTGCAAATGTTCACTGTGTGTGTACCAGCTTTGAGGAAACAGCATTGGATCCTGTAATCTGCACTTCAGTGTTTTTGCCATTGCAATTCCTTGAAAGGTTTGCAAATACTTGTGATTTAGTGTTGATCTTTTATTTATTGTGGAAAAAAAGCTCTGAATGCTTTTTTAGCATTCACATGTGAGCTTATAACTTAAATATGGAGCAATAAATGAGACGCTCAAATGATGGATTACTGGAAATATTAGTATTCCTATTGCATTGGCAACAAGTTCAAGATAATGCGCCCACATATTTAAGGTGCTTTTCAATATATGTTGTTTAAGACAACATATTTTGCAATAGTAGACTGTACTGTGCAGCACAGAAAGTACCTGAGGGAGGTTGATGGTGAGCATGAGAAAAAAGAACAATAGTTAATCACACAGTTATCTTGGTTAATCAAATTAAGAATTTTATCCCACATAGCTTTTACTTTAGTTCAGTTTATTGCTCCTTGGAAAATTGATTTAGAACATCAAATGCAAGAAATTCTCAGAAAAGCTCTAAAGTATAAAAGTACATTCTTCATTACATTCTGCCTTTCATTGCCTCCAATTTAAAGCCCAAATTTGAACATACACCTGGGAAAGAATTCACATGGACAGAGGTTTCTTTTCTTTGTCTGAAACAACAGACGTTGACTTCTTCTTCACCTTGCTACAAACACTTGATTGTAAAGTACAGGAGCTGGACATTTCCCTGCTGAAGCTGCTCAGCCATCCCCTCCCTCCCTGCCAGAAATTCTTTGCTGGGTTTTCATGGTGCTGGAGCCATGTACATAAACAGGGTAAACCCTGTGTGTGCAACCACTGATATAGATTGGTTTTGATTTTACTCTTTTCTACTGTAAGTAAAACAAATACTTAGTAGAAAGGGAAAAACTGTCTTTATCATCCAAAAATAATAAACAAGCTTTAGACATTCCAGACACTTGTTCCCAGATCTTGCAGAAAGATAGTTATGCCTGGTCTTCAATTCTTGTAATCAAAGAACTTGCTGTAGATTTAATAGTAAAGTGTTTAATTTGACATGCTGTTAATTGGTTAAATACCATGACTTCTTAGCCTTCCAGGATTTTGTGTGTGTTCTCCAGGGTCTAAACTAACCCTCATGTTCATCCTCTTTATCTCCCTACTTGTTTATTCCACTTGAGGTAAATTAATCAACGCTTCAGCTGCCAACTTCTCCAACAGAAGCAACGGCTGTCAGTCCAAAAATATAAGAGCAAAGAGAAGCCAAACCTTGTATCCAGGTAGTGAGACATCTAGAACCATCTGAGAGAACAGGGACCTCAAAAACTTAGGTTACTGAAAAGTATGTTGCTTTTACTCTCAAAAATGATGAGAAATTCACTTTTAAATTCTAGGCAAGATACTTATCAAGCATGGTCAAAATGCTCTGTCCTGACACTCAGCTTAAGGAAGCCACAACTATTTGTTACTAAGAGCTCCAAAATTAATTTTACAGTCACTCAGACTAAGGAGCACCAGTTGCTCAGAAAAGGAAAAGGGTGAGCATTTGTTGGAACTCCCTGCTGAGTTGGCAACGCCAGCAAAGTTAAATACCCTGCCATTCTGGGTGGTGGCAAACAGAATCAGGACCTTTCAAATACATAATGTATTCTATTTCCAAGGATATCTCCAGCTGGCTCTCATTTCTACTGAAAATTGTAATTAAAAGGCCATTTTGGGAATGGTTCAAAATTAACTTGAATAGATTTGTAGGCTTTCAGGTGAAATAATCTGAAGCAAACACATATTGATTATTGAAAAAGTAAACCCCTAGTGATTTTTCTAGTGGTTTTAGACTCAAGTAACTAAAGCCTTCATACTAGCATGCCTTTTTTTCCCCCCAGAATATCTTCTGTTCTCAAAACTTAGTCTCAAGAAAGGGCTCTTAAAATTAATTTTAATAATAATTCAAAGAAAATGTCTTCTTCTAACAGCACCACAGATCTTTCCAATGCTGTAATTTGTTCTGATGCTAGAGAAAATCGCTAGAAATCTTTAAAGTATAAAATAGTATTTTATGTAATATAATAAAATACAATAAAGCTAGATATAAAGATTTCTACCACCGCAGAATTAAATATAATAACAGATAATGAGGTAGCAGAAGGAAACAGATGGTAAAACCTGACTTGGAACACAGTGAAAGATCCTCCTGTACCTGCTGTATGTAATACCAGAACACATTTACCATTTACAAGAATATCTTCAGAGAACTTCTAGGTCACATTATTGAACTCTCAGATTAGAAGGCAGTTATTGTGAAACTGCTTTCAGAGCCCTATGTGTATCCTGCTTGTCATAGCACAATATTTCACTGGCCTATCACATATAAATTGTAACAATTTAAAAATGCCAGTAGCTGGCTTACAAATAGGAAATAACATAATCTGCATAACTACCCCAATTTACCTTTTTTATATGGTGATAATCATAATTTGATATAATAATCAAATTGGTCTCTAATCAAAAGGAACTGTTGTTACAAGCTAAACAAAATGCAGTTCTCTGGTATTTTGGAGGATTCTCATGGTCAGCAAAACTGCACAAAAAGGCACAAATACAGACCAAACAGCTTGACATTCAATTCCTGTCCCAGTCTGTACAGTATTTGTGAAGAGAAGCTGCATTGATCCCAGACAAATATCCCCTCCCCAGGGCTTTCTAACAACCTGGAGGAGTTTCTGTGGGTCAGAGCTGAGACAGCTGACTTTCCTTCAATTCAGAGCAAGAAAGATCCACATAGATTTCCTTTGATGTATTAAATAATTAGGTCGTATCAAACCAAACCCCACAGAATCTAAAATGGAAACTCATTTTCCTGCTTCACAATTATCTTTTAAAGCATATTGCCTTTCACTGTGAATCTTGCTTTTCTATTGAATTTCATATAGTCCTCATATTCTGATCAAATACTGTGGAATACTAAATATTTAAAATGCTAAAACAATTGCAGGAGCACTGGAAAGCTTCTTCAAGTCTGTATGAATAGCTGAAGCTCTGCTCTGTATTCTGTACCTAACTGAAATACCAGCAAAATAAAACCTCTAATAGGAGCTACATATTTCCTACAGTCATTTATTAGACAAAAGGATGTCATTTGCAGAAGAGTTCTGCCACGTACAATATCAATATACCAGGGGCTGGGCAGGGTGGGATGGAAAGGAGAGGAAGAAATGTCTTTAAGAGATGGAGAGAATAAAGAAAAAAAAAACCCAAACATTCAAAAAATTATTACACCTCCCTAGAAAAATCTAAATAGTGGAATTAGAGCATTTATGCCATCCAGAGCACTATGTATTATTCAATAATTAATAGTGTTATTACTGCTACTCACAATAGTAGCAATGTTCCTCAGTCAATCCCAGATCACTCCCTGTGCCTTAATTATGTATTTATTTCTTCATTAGAAAAGCATTTTTACTCATTAAAGTATATAAGTGCAGGCTTCATTTCAAGGGCTTAAGACTTAATGCTAAATTTTGCTTACATTCCACTTAATAAATCTTTTAAAGCAGGAAATGATTGACCCACTAGAAATAAAAATTTCCCCTTCTCTTGGGGAAATTCTAGGTACAGTGAAAGGTTAAGGAATCTTGAAAATCATAAGAGGAGAAAAAAAACCCTTAGAATTTGATCTGGATGAAGCCTTACAGACATCCTGGACATTCAATTCTAGGTTTCATTTTGGTCTTTTTATAGAGATGAACACATCTGACAGATACAAACTCAAATGTGGAACTGAACTTGCCAAGAATTTGATTTGAGGTTCTTCAGCCATGGTTTGAGCTCCAACATTTTTTAGAAGTTTGAATATTGGGACTTCTAGGGCACAGAACTTCTAGCCTTGCACACCTCCAGAAAGTTCTGCTGTTTCCTGTCCCAGTTGGATCTGTTCTTGTGTGCAGAGCTGTGGTTTTGGTGGTTTTTGGGGGGTTGTTTTGGTTTTGTTTTTTTTTTTGGGGGGGGTGGGAGGGAAGGTTTTGAGGATGAGTTTTTGGTTTTGGTTGTGGTATCGTTTTGGTTGGGTTTTTTTGAGAGGCAAGATAGGAATCAGAAACAAAACACGACTGCAGCTTCACTGGCCACCAAATTCCAAAGCTTTCCCTGTAGTTTTGGTTTTTTACTAATGTCTGAAATCTCTATTTATTCGCTCAGGGGTTTTTTTTTTGTGTTTCTTTTATGTGGAGATAAAAGCAGTAGTAATCAAAAGTGTCTGAACGTATTACTAGCTTTGGTGAAGAACTGTTGTTTCTCCCTGAGCATTAATACACTTTAAAATAGACATGTGAATAGAAAAGATATAAAAATGCTCTTAGAGCGGAACAGAAAATGTTTTAGTTGTATTTTTTCTCTATTTTCCTATATCTGGAATAAATTTCATTCCTTATTCCTCTGGAACCTTGCTACCTCTTTCTGGCGTGCTCTGCAGTCTGTTCAGATGTAGATGAAAAACTGCTGTAAATCAGAAAATTATTTCGGTTCATATCTTAGAAATTAATGAATGCTTAGCAATTAACACCAGGAAATAGAATTATTTTAACCCAAAATTTATTTTGTATTCAAACCAAAATTCACCTCCACAGTTAAAGACAAGAATCCAGGGAAATAAACTCTTTAAAAACATGCTCACAATAAATGTTCTACTCTGCTGATGATTTTGTATCAAACCTCTTCATCCTCTCTGCACTAGAACCAGCTCCTAATGTTGCTTGGTACTGTACAAATACTCTGCATATTAACCCCATATATACCTTCTGCATATAAATGGCAAGTGAGAAAGCAGAGATTCAGCATTTAAAAAGTTCAGATACTTTATTTCTAAATTCGAGAAAGGAAGAAAAAAATTAGGCTCATGCAAATGCAATGCAATATTCAAGAGGTGAACACCAGCAATGTGTTGCTGGTGAAGATGCACAAGACAACCTGCAGGATGTTCTCTAAACAAGGACCAAGTTCCTGAGCTGGATACTATGGGGTGGATTCCATAATGGAGGGTGATATGCATAGCCCAGCATGAAATTGCTTTTCCTTATGCACACATATCTAAAATATCGACAGCAGATTTTATTGTTTGCTTCCACTCGTATTGTCCAGACTGGCAGAAATGCTACAGTATTAATTTCAGCCTTGTAAGTGTGCACTAATAATCAAAGTCTAACCAATTTTCAAAACAAAGTGGACCTCTGAATGTTAAAAACACGGGAAGAGCTAAACCATGTTCTGTGGGAAGATTTGACAGGAAATTATCTTTACAATCCACTGCTGAATAAATATGAACTTTGCTTCAAAATAGATTCTTAATAGAAAATGCTAAACATTAGAAAAATGTTAATGTTCTTCTATGAAGCAATAAAGCTCATACAGCCAAAGTAATCTGTATAAAGAAATACCATCCCACTTTACACAAAATGTCAGGCAGTGCAAATATCAAAAGACAATTTGAAAAGTAACATCCAGTTTGTTTTTTAAAAGCATGTCCAGCAAATACAACAGAACCCCTTTGTGAGTTACATCTATCCAAAATGGGTCCCTGAACTCCACAGCCAACAGAAGGTAAATACTGAGAGCATGAAGTGAGAAATGGGGATATTATGGGGGAAAATAGATCACAGATGAAAAATCTCTTCTCTCTTCATGTGAAAAATGAGCTGTTAGTGGAACTGGTGTGACTTACAGGAGGAATTAGTCTGATATCTTACGTTTTACTTACTCAGACCAGGTAAGCAAGAGCACAGGTAGTGCTCAGAGCAGCCCTTTGTGTCAGAAAGGGAAGATGGGACAGGCCTGTGAAACCAAAGGACAGAATCAACAGCACCTCTGCAATAGAGAGGGATCAGTCAATTTACTGGTGCTTCTGTTGCTCCCCTGGCCTTTTAGTGAGGAGCAGTTACAGGGTTTACATCCTGGACTTTAAAAGCACTCTGTAGATCTCCCTTGAAGACTAAGGGTTAGCTTTAAGAATTAGCAGGTCTGAGATTTGATGCTTGTGAAAAATGTTCTCTCTGATAAAGAGCTGTCTATCCTTTCCTGACCTTCCATGTAACTACATTCAGGATTTCAGCCATCTAGTTTTATTTCCCATTTATTTAGATAGATTTCAAGACAGAAGACTACCACTTGAAAGGCACAAAGCACCTTGCAATACAATAGAATGGCAATTTCCTCTCTTCAGCTGTAGCACCAACCACCACACCGAAGATATGCAACTAATAGCTAGTTCTGTCTAATCTTTTATTACTATGCAAATAAGATATGCCAGAAATACACATACACTATTATTTTCCCAGGCTGGTTTGAAAGAAACTGTATTTAATAATAAAAAAGAAAGGTTAAAGTAACATTAACTTTTAAAGTGAATACTGTTATTAAACCAGTAACACAAGGTAAGAGTACTGTGGTGTTCAGACTTCATGAATATGTTAAGAGAGTTTCATATAATGCTGGCACAGAACTGTCTGAAGAAATCTTGCGTGTGGTATTCATTGCCTTTTGCTTTGCTCATGGATGTACTTAAAAGTTTAGATACTTTAAATAAGGAATGAGACTCTATTTGACATCGTACTCCACTGAGGTTACTCTGAATGATGAAAACTAAGCCTGTCTCTGTAGAGATATAACCCTATGAGCTAAGGTACTTCTCAGATATTCAGTATGGTTCCTTCAAAAGTCATACTGGTTTACAGAAAACCTAGAGATTAGAAAACATGAAGTATTAATCAGTATTCTATTTTTATTCAGGCCTTGCATCATTTAACCTATTTAAATACTTGAATGTGATCACTGAAATATGGTAACAAGTGGGCAAGAGAACTCTTGATGAATTTGATATCCACTGCACTTCAAACATTGCAGTTTAATACAATTCTGTACTTAGGAACACTAAGCCAAAGTCTGAAATGCTTTAGCATGTGAGGACAGTGGTATGAAACCAAAAGAAATGTGCCAAAATTTAAATTGCTGATAACTCTCTTAGAACTATGTGGCAAGTAACTGAATGCCTGCTCTGAAAGTCTAGAGTTCATTAAATCTTCCCATCTAGTATTCTCGACATTATCTTTATTTCTGTTACTTTAGGGTATTTCTAGTTGAAAAAGAAACTCTGCCCTCTCTTTCTACTATTATGTGGAAATAGAAACTACCAGGAGCAGTCCCTGGGTACATGGGGATATCTGGGATTCAATGTGTAAGTGCTGAATAACTGAGATGAAACATGGTAACAGAACACGGCCTTTTCAGCAACAATTCAGGATTTTGGATGTATAATCTGAAATACCTTTAGGAGGCTTTCATTTCCTCCTCACCTGTCCCTCCAAGAGGAAATAATGTGGAGCAAAGTAGATGCTTAATGGTTTCTAATAGCAATCACTGTCCTGTCTTTTTCTAACATAAACAATCACACACTAGAAAAATCAGTAATCTCTGAAAAAAAATATACATCTCAAAAATGTACTGTTTCAAATTTGTTCTGCCTAGAAAATGACCACTCTGTAGAGAGGCTTGATTTACATAATACTTCTGGGGGATTCCTATCTCCCAAATTTAGGGTCACAGATTTAGACTTTCCTTTGGCTAGGACTGATTATTCTCTCTAGGCACCTCTCAGCTAACAGAACTGAACAAATAACTTTAATGAGGAGTGATGGATGTGGAAAAACAGAGTGTCTTTCATTAGGCCAACTAATGCAGCTGGAAAAAAGAGTTTTAGGCTTACAAATCCTTCACATTAAGTAAATAATCAATTTTCATCCTAAGTAAATAAAAACACTGTGGATTAAAGGAGGCTGAAGTTTAGCAATTAACATCTAATACATTTAGTTGAGGGCAAGATCTTATTTAAATCTCACTCAAGCAATGTTTCTTTAGTGGAATACCAGTGATTAAGGAGTAAGGGAAAAGGTGGGGGGTTGAGGGTTTTTGCTCTTTTTTAATATAAAAGCTCTGCAAAATCATAAATCACATCATAGAAGCACAATCTATTTCAGTCACTTAAGTTTTCAAAAGATACATTAGCTTTCACTACTCAGGATTAATTTAAAAACTCCATTCCCCTCACTGATGGTTAAAAGCTGCCTTGATCCCTTTGAGAAAGTGCCATCTGTGACTGTGCCACCCGAGTATATTCAAAATCAATTTATACTTGAAATGACTTTCTTTGTAAGACAAAGCTTTTTCACAATTATCTCTCTGAAGCTGGCATAGATGTGTGTAAAAATTATATTAAAAAGGAAGATGACAGACAAGCACCTGCTTCCCTTTGTTAATGCAGAGATGAAATAAACACAAAAAAAACCCCTTAAAATAAAAGGGCTCCACAGCATTCATGACAAGAAGAAAAAAGTCAGCACTGCAGTTCCTCTGCAAAAGTGATAAATGGGATAAGTGGGACGTTTTACATGACTTTAAATCACTACTTAGTTTATTGCTAACCCTGGTAAGACTTTCCTAGAATTTTGCCTCCCCAGTAAGGCAGCATGACTGCAGTGTTAAAGTTACAGCAAGCTCTGTCTCTTAGCTCAGAAGACAGAACAAAGGTGAGGAGAAACTTCACAAGCACCAATGGGTGGGGGTGTGGTCTGTAAAAGTTTTGCAACTCTATGGACAGGGTTGGGTCTGCATTTATTTTTTAAATCAAATTTGAAGAAAGGACAGGTCCAACAAGTGCTTTGTTGGTGATCAGACTTTAATTGATGCTGTTACCTGATTCTGCATTGCTACAAGACGCTTTTCTTTTTCCATACCTGAAGGATAAATACATGCTAAAATAATCAGTTTCATAAAGAAAATCACGAAGACAGACTGCCTTATGAGAGTTCAGGGTTATAAAAGACAGCAAAAGCTGTTACCCTAAAGAGAGCTTGCTTTCATGTATTAGAAGGGTTCTTAAAAGCCCAAGTGAAAACAAAGACCTTTATTTTCATAGCTGCACACACAAGAACAAGACAAATGGACAGTGAAGGACACACAATTTCTCTTGCTTGGTGACTTCACTCTCTATTATTGAGATTGCAATAGTTACTAGGTGTTTACTATTTTCAGCTTTGTGTATTTCAGGCCTTTATTTCCCCAGATGCATTTCTTTAATCCCAGCTTCTGTCCCAGTGGATCTATTCTGAACAGAATTTAAGCAAATAAAATATTTTTATATCATGATATAGGAGAACTTAAGATTTGCTGTAAATATTTGTTTATGGAAATGTCTCTCTCAGGTACAGCAGCACATTAGCTACCAAAACACTTGACAAATCAAGATGTGTATATTTACAGTGCAGGGTAACACATTAGAATAAACAAATCACAGAAGTATAAGGGATGTGTGGAGAACGACTTAAAGTGAGTGGTTACCTGATACCAAAAGATTTCAGTGTTTCCAGCTGGAAGGCGTAACTGAAGGCTTAGTGTGTGCCTCAGTGTGAAAAATGAAGTTCACTTCCTTAGAATTTTTAAGTTTAATAAAAAATTTAAAAAATAGACAATTAGGAGAAAGAAAGTAAAATTTCCAGCTGGGGTGCCCCACCAGAAAGCACATACACTCTTTCAAATCCTTTGTTTTTAAGGATTAACCTGTTCCATATGTATTTTTTGAACATTCTTTTGAGTTCAGATCTTCCTTTGGTTTTTGGCCTCCTCCCAACTCGTCTTATTTCACTAAATTAACTTTTATTACTCTTTGTATATAAAGTTGTTGTTGGTACCTTTTAGTCCTTCTACGTTTTATTCTTCTGATTCCAGGAGATCAATAAATTCCTTCTTGTCACTTTTGGTTCACTGCTATCTTGATCTAGTCAATTCAGGAATGTAGGAGGATCCTCTCCCCTTGTCTTCTGGTGAGGGTTTGATTCAGTTTGGCTTTAGATGCTACAGAAAAAAAAGTCTTTACTGTGTTACAACTCAAAAAAGGGAATACACATTCATCGCATTTCTAGAACTCTGTTAATAATAAAAGAAATACAGTAAAACCTTCCCATATTATACATAGCCTTCATTTGAATATTTGCAAAAAGCCAACTTTATAACATGTATTTATAACACTCAGAAAATGAATTACTGCTGCAGCTAAGGCTTTCAGCAGTGTACATGGCCTCCTATCCTTGGGCACAAGGCCTGCCCAGTACAACTCCCCTTTCTGCTCCTTTACTGTAAAATGTTGAGATACCACCAGTTGCTGTCCCCAGCAGTCTCTAGTGAGTCTCACCTGTCCTTCCAAGAGGCAATAAAGTCGAGCAAAGTCCATCATCTGCCGCATTGGTGCCACCCTCCATGTCAGCACTCAGGCAGGACTCCTGAGGGAAGCTGTGAGCCAGGGAACACAATCCCCGCTTCTGGGAATGCAAACAGACCGGGGAGTTATCTCCAGCAATCTGCAGCACGGTATTGCTTTCTGCCCCCAGAGCAACCTTCCTGAAGCAGTGCTGTGCCTCTTGTCCTTCCTTTGGTTCCTGAAGACATTGCACACCCTCACACTGTGCAGCTCCAGGGGCTGCTCAAAGGCCTGCGTGTCTCTCGGTCTCCTCCTTGGAACTCCTCAGAGTCTGAGCCTGGACGATCCCTTTGAGTTACCTCAGGACTCTGCTGTGATGCTGACTTGATGGAGACAGGCAGCCTTGATCCTGTCGTCCAAAAAAAGTAATTTAAATAATGCAAAAATAATAAACAAGAAGGTGTACCAACTCTACTTGGAGCACTAACCAGAGGCCACAGGCAGGAGGCCAGACGCTGACAGGGGTATTTATACATCCCGGTGAGGGGAGGAGTTAAGGCGGGCTCTGAGGGAAAGGCCCAATAGGGGAGAACAATTAGGAATATTAAAATTTCTGCACCAAAAACCAACCTATGGTAACACAAAGAATGAAGAACTTTCTAGCAACAATTTGCATGCTTGAATTGAAGGACCATGTGAGCAAGACTCTTGCTTACTATACTTAGAAAGGGCTTTGCTAGGGTGTTAATCCAAGGTTTTCCTATTCTGTGGGGAAACCACTCTCTACACCTCCTCCTGTCTCCTGCTCCACACAGGCAGGAAAATGTTAACTCTGAAGTGAAAGAATTTTCATGTGTGATGTGATAAGAACTGGAACAGTTGACATCACCATTTTCTCCACTGACACGGAGCAGCTCACTTGGCACTCTTGGCTTTAAAATTCTTCTTTACATTCAGGGGTGTATACAGGGGGAAAAAGGAGTTAAATCTAGGAAAGAACATCTTGTATTTCTCAGATCTGTACCCTTGTCTTGCCTTCTTCTCTGCTTGCTAAAACAAAAATCTAACTGGCATCGTGTTTTAAAGGTGGAAAACAAGGTCGGATTCTGCTAGTGCAACATGATGCTCTTAAAAAGGGAAGAAGGGAGAAAGATGAGACCAAGACTGGCACCTCTGACTTCTGCTGTTCCTATTTTGTGGAATCACAGGTGTTCCTGACCAAAACTCTGATTCATAACATATTTTTTCTACTTCTATCAGGTTGTTAAAATGCTCAGATGATTTATAAACTCACCCCAGTTCTCAAACCCTGAGCAGAAGGTTCAAGACTTAAAAAAAAAAAAACAAACCCAAAACAACAACAAACAAACAAACAAAACTACACTCTTTTGTATAACAGAATTTTTACACTTCCATTCAAGTTTTCATCCTACATAACCCATACTTAGAATGGCTTCAAATGCCAGGCAGGAGAGCAGGAATCTTTCTGAAGGCAGGAATTTCAGGGTTTAGTTATACTCAGAAGCACAGTAAGGTGGGCAGACATTGCAGCCACCCTTAGGACCCCTGAGAAGGTCATCTGTAGGACATTAGGTGTGAGGTACCAGGAATCTGCCCAAAATCTCCTGGAAAGTCTGAATCTTCTGTCTATATTTACCTGTATTTGGGAAAATGACCCAACCAAGTTTATCAATACCCACCATATGTCTGCTGGATTCGTTTCTCATCCTGACAAGATGCAAAGCTCCAGGTCCTTTGTCTGTTCTGTCACAACTTCCATCTATAATGGAAAGGAGGAGTTTACTTATTGCACATAGCAAGTTTCAGTTGGCCATAAATATAATGCATGTTTGTATCAGAATACTTAGATGGAATGTCCAGGACACTAAACAAGTATTTAGTAACAAACCAAACCCAAGAAAAATGTAAGGTATATCGGTGAATAATTATAATTTCTCTGAAGTTGGTTTTGTTTGGGTTTTTTGGTTTTTTTTTTTTTTTTTTTTGGTTTGGTTTGGTTTTGCTGCACAAAAGCTACATGGCTATTATAGGAAGGCAAAGTCATTTTCCAAAATTACATTTTTCACTTGGAGACCAATTTATTTTCCCTGTGCAGAGATTTTGCTTGATGCCGCAGGATAATTTTGGGCATTTCTTTCCAGATGTCAGGCACATCTCCATTACTCTCAACATATGTGACTTAATAATCTTTTTTTTTTTTTCCATTTTCTCAAAGCATATTGAAAGCTTTGCCGACTTTCATCCTCCCTGTCCCTTGAGGAAGGGCTTTGTTTTAAAAATCGTATTTGTTTTTAGTTTTGTTCTTAGATTTCATATTTAATAAAATATTTTATAAAACTCACTGTATTTTTGCAAAGATTAAAGATGTGATCAGTTAAGGTTCCAAAGAACCTACCTGTGTAACTTTTCACGGACAATCCTCTAGGAAAACTCACACTATAAACAAATTCAGTCTGAAGGAGGTCTCTTTCATGGTTTTAACTGGAGAACAGGAATATCACATTAATAAAATCCCACACTGTAGCAAAAAATCTCAAGAAAGGATCATTTTTATCTCAACCCCACTTTGGATAGGAGCAGCATCTTATGGATTATCTCAAAACCAATATTAGGACATTTTGGGAATAATAGCTGTTATCAACATGCTCTTTTCTTCCCTAACAAGAGCCTTAGAGAATGAAGGAGACTGGTTTAAATTACAGATCTAAAATTGGAAGAAAGATTTAGTCTGTAAGTTACAGTTACTAAAGGCAGGGTCCTACATAATTTAAAGCAAGATTAATGCTTTGGTACCTTTATATGGATGACATCTGTTCTTTCAAACATTACTTTGATTTACTTGATGAAATAGTTACTTAATTTATGTGATTATTTGGTTGAATTCATATAATAGAGGACTGGAACAAGATCTTGGCAGTGTAAGGAAATAATCCTCTCCTACAACATTGAAAATGCAATGACTTATGATTCAAACAGAAACAGAAATCAGATCTGGGTAATGAATTCA
This sequence comes from Brachypodius melanocephalos, assembly GCA_013398615.1. Classification (NCBI taxonomy): domain Eukaryota; kingdom Metazoa; phylum Chordata; class Aves; order Passeriformes; family Pycnonotidae; genus Brachypodius; species Brachypodius melanocephalos. The sequence goes on along the minus strand of VZSR01003183.1, from coordinate 575,217 downwards.
ATGAATTGAACTGTGGCTGCAGCCAGGCAAGGCTCACAGCTTTAACAGCAACTTCAAAATGGAAGCTCTGGAAGAGCACTTCACCACTTCCTAAAATGTTGGTCATAGAAAGTAAAAAATTATTTAAAAAAAAAAAATTTAAATATTATATTATGATTGCCCATCAGACATTTCCTTTTTTTAGGCTTAAAGATGTATTTTTAATGTTAAAAATACTTAACCAAATTTTTTTCAGCAAACATACTATGCAGGTGTGGATTGAAATTCTGTTATTGGATATATACATATTAACATTTCCAAAGTTTAGAACTTGATTTTTGGTTGAGGGGGAAAAGAGTGTTGTTGCTGTTTCTTTGCTCCACAACATATTGATTTGTTGTTTCCATCTATAACAGAGATATCAGGATTTGCCACATATTTGGCTTCAAAGACATTTAAAAATATTCAGTTGAATGCCCATTTAAAAAAATTAATTTATATTTTCATAGGAAAATTTAGAAGTCTTGTGGAATTTTCCAATTAATTTCTTTCAAACTGAAAGGATTTCTCCTGGCAATGCACAGCTTTCAGTACACTGGGTTTTTATACTGGCTGTTTGCTGCCACAGCTGTTGAGATAATCCAGCATCATTCTTTCAATTCTTGATTACTACAGTATTTCTCACACTCTCTTTTCTTTGCATGTTAGTATAAATTATCTAGGACAAAAAGGAAAACTCATAATTTGCCTCCTCCTGCAAGCATAAGATCCGTAGCTGGCATAAATCAGCTGATATAGATCAGAGAAAATGCTGGCCCAGAGAGAGTTTGGGATTTAGCTGAGAATGGTGAGGGGTTTTTTAGATATTTAAATAATATTTTTCCACCTGATAGTCATCATTAATTTATTAGATGTCACCCTAGTCATTTGAGTTTTAAATTACTAATAAGGCTACTAATTTCTGATGGACCCAGATACTCCATTAGGTGCTGGTTTAAAATCTAGCTGAAAGATCTTTGTAGAAATCAATTTAAAAGAAGCAATTAAAGATATGACTTTGGCAGCTGACTAAAAAGAAAACTGACAGATCATCATTAGAAACATTTGGTTTAATATTGATTACTCCTTGGACCATTCAATTAGGTTTCTAATTAGGATTGATTTGTTGTGTTCTTAGCAATAAAAGCAAAGATGGCACCTGAGAAAAATAAAAGTGTAGGTGGTTGTGTTTTTTAATTAATGTGGACGTGCATGCCTGTTAATCAAAGAAAAACTTGTAATATCCTACGTATTCTCTATTTTTTCTGTTTCAGGCTCAGATTACACATACACAACCATCTGTATCTTAATCAGAAGCCTCCTGGTGTGATTCAGACTATCTGAATAGAAAGCAGCAGAATGCAATGCAATTTCCACAGTGCCTGAAAAGACACCTCACACACTCCGAAGGAAAAAGAGGAAAGAAATTACCAAGCCATCGAGTTCCTCACTACTGATCCCCATGGCATTGTGAATTATTCTCTTCTTTCTGGTTTGTGTCCTGTGGCTTACAGCTATCTCATGACAGAGTTGAAATTCTCATGGAAGGTGGATTAAAATCTCACAGTATTTCCTAAAGAAATTTACACTCTTAATCCTCACATCTACACATCTATTTGGTAGCAATTGTTTCTGCCTCCAGCAAGTTACTGGCTCAGAAGAGGCAGACAGGGACCTGCCTGTGAGCTCACCTGGAAGCAGGGCCCTGCACAGCACTTTGAACTTCCACAGGTTTTATCCAGATTAAAGAGTGTCCCACACTCACTGCAATCAGGTGCCACTTCCCTCTCCCAAATGAGACATCACTGTCAGCAACGTCCTTGCTGACCTTGACACTGTCCTCCATGGTTCTCTCTTCTAAATAATTTTCCTTGGCCATCCTGTAACCAGTTACCAATTTCTTCATGTGCTGGGAAAAGGGGGAAGTTGCCTGCACCAAAATTATCCTGCTGCCTCGCTGTCTTTGTTTGGTAATCCCACTGTGTTAACATTAATAGATTCCACTTATCTAAAGGCTCTGAGCCTAGCAGTACCTCTTCATTTAAATGCTTGAAAAGCAAGTCCCCATAAACTTCAGTCAACAGAGGATTCTTTCATCACCTTAGTGTAATCTTCCTGGATTTGCACTGGCATCATCAGATGGAACATAATGCTCGTTATTAATGTATAGCTACAATACTGCGGTGGCATCAACCAACATAAAACTGACTTTGAATGTATAAAAATGCAGGCATTTACTAATAGCCACATTCCTTCAGAAGGAATTAGTACACTTCCAGTTCTGAAGTGTACTAATGTCCCTGTGGTGACAGAAATTACTGCTATCTTGTGATATCTTCAGAGCTATTAATTGACTTTGTGCTGGCAGGTAAGTGCTATTAGTTTAGGGTGAGGATCCACTAGTTGTGTAAAGTAGTCAACTGCAGTAAGTAGCTTTTGCTTTCTGAGCTACTTAACAGCAATTCAAGGATTTGTTCTCATTAATTGCAGTAACATTTGTGTATTCAGAGTAGAAGCAGAGCCTACCTCTGTCTGTTTGATCTTATAATTGGATCAGGTAGGATGTACTGAGCCACAGCCTATGAACCAACCTGATTTAAATTCAAAATTTAAAACAAAATCTCATTTCATAAGCTAACAGATTCTTATTTACATGAGCTATAGAGAGATTCAAATAATTTCAAGTAAACTTTGGAATTTTTTAGTCTGTCTCACTAGCAGCTGTGAGATAATTCTTCAAAGGTTGATTTCTCTGTAACTGCACTGTCCATTAAGGTCTGGCTGAACCTCTAACACCAAGCAAGGCTAATCTGTTCTATTATTTATGCTTTGGGAATTAACCATACTACAGAAAACTCGAAGTTTCTCTGTCCAAGAAAGAAGCAGACAAAACATACAACTTTTAAATTTATTTCAACACTGACATTTGACTTTTCTCCCAACGTTGGAGAGGATTTTGGGGCTGAAAGAAGTGCCTTACTTTTTAAAAGGGATTGTTTTAAAGGGAAGTGGATAGAGTATGTAAGTGTGTAGGACTGGAATTCTTAAAATCCCAGACTATTATTTGGTTAAAGAATTGTTGCTCACACAGTTCACTGCAGCTGCAGAACAACTACAATCTAACAGATAGGCAGGGATTCTCATGCCTCTATTAGAAAAACGACCACCACTCAAATACTTAAAATATCATTTATATTATAATTCGGATCCCAAGATTGCGAGAGAACATTAGGAAAAGCATAAACCTTTGTTGCGCTGGGTCACATTTCATCTGAAGTGAGACAAATTAAATATCAGAGGCATGAACAAAATAATTTGGTTCTCAGGGCAAAGATAGATTGGAGCTTGAGCTTCAGCAGTGTTCTCATTGCCAATTCTGCTGAGATTTTGTGATGTGGAGAAACAAGCATCAGCAGCCACAAAGGGTGCAGCAAGTGCCCCACTGGTGTTCTGCAAAGTGCTTCTCACTCCCTCTCACTTGGGAAGTGAATTAATCTGAATGGATTCTGGTCTGATGTTTCTCATTACTGATTCATAGTTATTCAGGCTGCCTCCAATTATGACTTGAAATCTTCTCCAGGGGATGCAAAACATGTAAAATGCTCACTTTACTAATGCACCTTACATGTGACACACAAATTTACAAGGCAAAGGCAGACAGAGAGCAGGCATGATCTCAGGATTTCCCCATTTCCTAAATTTTCACTCCTAGCAACATTCTAACATTCTCTGTCACCGGCTCCAGGATTTTGTAAAGTGAATTCGAGTTCCTCCTCATCAGAGCTGAGATCCCATCTGTCCAGCACATTAGAGTCAGTCATTCTACATCTCACTGGAATGAGAGAGAGCATGGAGAGCTGTAGAATCTTAAATGTACTCTGAAATGGACATCAAAGGGCAAAGTGTTTATAATTTAATAATTCTTATCCCTGGAGCAGAGAGGTGCAAGAGTCCTGTACAACTAGTAAAGAGTTTTCCAGTATAACCTAATA
>VZSR01003183.1:542249-571107 GCA_013398615.1 Brachypodius melanocephalos | reverse complement strand
GGAAGGCAGAAAGGAAGGCAGGAAGGCAGGCAGGCAGGCAGGCAAGAAAGAAAGCAAGAAAGAAAGAAAAAGAAAGAAAGCAAGAAAGAAAGCAAGAAAGCAAGAAAGAAAGAAAGAAAGAAAGAAAGCAGGCTGTATTTGAATGTCATTTGTAAGGCAAATTCCCCTCTGTTTCAAAACAAATGGCAAAATATGACCCCAGAAACCTTTAGGTATTTTCTCTTTTAAAGGAAAGGAAAAGCCAGTATCCTCTATTTTCAGCAAAGAAGTATTGGACGTTTTTATAATTAATATTTTGTGGTACAGAAGAAATTTGTTTAAAATTAAAATCTGCAGTGATTCTCATTAATTTGCCCAGCAGTGAGCCCCAAATGCAGCACTATGTTGGTACCACTCCTTGGCCAAGTGGTGCAAAGAGAGTCAACACCATGGTGTCATTTCTTCTCCTGGCCAGTTAACAAAACCCTTACAGAGTGGCAGGTTGGAGAAACAAAGAAAAGGAAGGGAAGTGGAGGGAGAAATGGAGAGGGGATGGTCTGTTAAATTGGTATGAAAGAAGAGGGAACCAGCTGAGCCTGCCCTCTGCTTTCAAATCAAAGTTTGCCTGACTGAATTCCTGCCCAGAGAAGGGCCTAATCTGGAGTCCTGCTGGGTGTCCCATGTACCATTTGTACAACTGCCTGCTTACAACTGTGGCTGATAACTACTGGATTAATCTGCTCTGACAGGGTCTGGTCAAGGAGTTTATGCAGCAGTCATGGGGCCAAGACACTGCAATTACATTTTTTGGTTTCCTGCCTTTCTGCTTGTCAGCCACACACAAGTCATTTTAATTCTTTGATAGCTTTAAAAACAAATAAATAAAACCTGTGTTCAGTTTCCAGCCTTCTTCACTCAGGATTTACACCCAATGCCCCCATCCCTCAAGACTCACACCACCTTAAGACCATCAATTAAAATCTGGCAGGGAACGTTGACCTGGAAGCCTCCAGTTACAACAGGAAAGCCACATGCAAGGAGTGAACACTGTTCAGTTCTGCAGTTCTACCCCAGCCTTGGATTTCATGCCTGTGGATAATCACTGGAGCTACCACACTGTGAGTTGCAGGGTTACCATGGAAGGGCATCCTCTCAAAGGCCCACAAGGACCAAACACCTGTGAAAGCATGTGACAAGCAAATCTTGTGATCACATAACTCTGACAGCAGTTTAGCCAAATATAGTGACACCCTTTCTTCCCCAAGGTGCTTGGAAATTAATAAATTTATAAGTAGCTTTAAAAAGTATCAACTTGGGGTTTCTCATTTTCTCCTAGATCCTGAATTTTTTTGGGGCTCATGAAATTATTTCTCTCTGCAAATACCTTCCGTTGCATGACTGGACACTCTGGTCCCTGCAAGTAATGGGGCTGGAATGGTGTAAGAAAAGTTGCTTGGTTTCAAGAAATGCATTTGTGTTTATAATTCACACAATACATCCTGATCATGCCTCAAATGCCACCAAAGCTTGTATTAGATCACTTGCAAACACTACAGCTTCTTTAAAATCATCCTTCTGTGAAAGATCATGCTTTAAAAAGAGAAGAAAAACACCCCAAGTCCCTTAAGAGTCCTGAGCAATTACCTTAAAAGCCTTTTTGCCAAAGAAAGTGCTATTTTTTCTTGCTCATCATCTTTCATCACAGGTACAGTAGAGCAAAAGAATTAAATTCATCTGTCTAATTACAAAGGCTGTGTCCTGAATTACCAGGAAAAAAAGCAGCAGCTCATTCTGAGCAGATGTTGCAGGTACCTTTGGCAGCTTAGGTTCAAGCTGTGCATCTGTCAGTAAAGGTCTCTTAAGTTTTTCCAGACAGTTGCAACATGCTTTTCATATGTCATACAATGCACGCTACATTAGCAAATATTATACAAATTACAAATTAATTTTAAAAGCAACATGCTGTTTTTAAAGGCTAAAAACTCCCTAACATAACCATAACTAAATCTGCTATCTTACCTAAATCTGAATTATGGTTAGTTCACGCTTCGAAAACTCAGGCCAAAGGGTTTTTTTTATAAAAAGGCAATTTCTTTCTTAAATGAAAAAAAAAAAAATTAATTCAAACTGAAAAACTAATGGGATAGTAATTTAAATTTTAAACAATTTATTTCTTTGTGCATCTCTCATTAGTATATGCAAGAAATTAAGAAAATGGATTTATTAGTTCAAATGGAATGTACTTGAAGCTGCGTCCAAGGTTCCTAATCCAGCTGCATCAAAATTTGTTCCCCCTAATTTGTTTATAACAGGTTTATAAACCTGTTTATAACAGGTTTCAAAAAAGCTAAAGAAAAAAGTTGCCAACAAAATAATTAAATGCAATTTAAGGAGGGAAAAAAAAAAAGAAAGAACACTAACAAATTTCAGGATTATCACTGAAGCACACAAACTTCATCTACCAAGTCATCCTGAAAAGCAGGCAGAAGGACTTGGAACATGTTGAGAATGAAACCAATGCAATCTGGCACACAAAGCTTGCCACTGGGTAGAGAACCACGCATAAGGATCTGACTGAAATAATCCCTCCAGTAAACACTGGAGTTGGAAAATTTACGGAATTTAGGAATAGAGAGGACAGAAACAGCAGCCAGTAAGAGCTTGATACAGTAGGGTTTTTTAATACCATAAGCAGCTCTCATCCTGTGCTCAGAAACATCTTAATTTTTTTTTAGAAAAATCCACACCTGTACTGCTGGGATAATCACAAGGCACCTTAAGATGCAGACTAAAGCCTCCGAAAGAAAGCAATGATACAAACATTGCCTGAGGATATCAAAGACACAGAGAAATTTAGAGGCACATTGGGAAGATTAAAAACACTCCTCAGGATATTTTTTTGCTTAGTTTTCAAATGCAGGAATCCACAAATTGGAGCATGTTTTTGTGAAGCAATTGACACGCAGCCAAATTAATCTTAGCCTGGGATGGAAAGACAGGAAGATGCCAGTACATTTTTTTTTTTTTTGCTTGAAATATCGATGAACTTAGCTTCCACTGTGAGTTTTGCTCAGGATGGCCCCCGTGGATTGAGGAGAGGAAGAGTGCACTCACTGCTAAGGAATTATCTCTTTTTGGTATGGCTCTTTTTGGCATGGCCATTACTGACTTGGCTGGAGTTACTCTATTTTTTGTGCATAGGAGGTTACCCAGCTTCATACACTTCAGGAGCCACCAGTTTTCACATCTGCTGTAACCAAAACAAGTTTCTTTTGTGGTAGATGGCTTTTTCCTACCTGTAGCACTTTTGCAGTTTGATGCTTGCCAGTGATAATGTTGAGAACGATCCACAAAAGCAGCAGGTGGGCACTTGGCAGACTTATACTCACTGCTGTTGCAAGCAACAGCCAGAAACAAAAAGATCCAAGCAAGGAGCAGAGTTATCACACTCTTTAAAAAAAAGTGTATGACTAGTTCAACAGAAAGAGATAAAAATAGCTTTCCAGTATGAGCCCCAAGAAGAACAAATTTTAGGCCATCTAGGCACCCCTTAACAGGGAATAATGTGGCAGCTGCATTTTGCGTTTTGCATTGGAGGTAGCCCACTACCAAGTGGAACAGTGTTTATTCTGGGACCAGTTCCAGTGCATTGTTTATAGAGACACTCCCAAAGCTCCCACCAAGCCTCCAGCAGTGAATTCCACCTTGCAGCTGAAGATCAATGAGCTGCCACACTGGCCAAGCTTCTCCCTTCCATCACATTCCGAGGGGTGCTCTGGTGCTTCCACAGCTGATTTTTCCATGGTAGTAAATGAGTTTCACTGTATTCAGATAGCAGAGGGATGATAAAGAGAGAGCCCAAGAGAAACCGAGGATGACACAAAGGTAAGCATGTTCTGGCTCAGCTATTTTTTAATATATTCATGTTTCTAATTGCCACTGAATATTCAAAATCTATTTACAGCAATCCTACATTATCACTCATTATACAACTCGATTTCATACTGAGGAAGACAGCCCCCAACTTTGCTGCAGATGTATAATTTGAGAGTTTATTTCCCCTTTCATGTGAAAATTTCATTTTAAGGGACATACTTTTGTTAAGCTTTCCTGAAAGCCACCTGGAAATAACTATTGTGAGGCATGACGGTATGAAAATTCTCAAATTATTTTCATTTTGCAGTCATTAGAGTCCATCATTTGTTGTTTATTAATATTCTTCAGGTAGATCCCTTGGGGTTAAAAGATAGTGGCATGAATAATGGACATCATATTCTGTGGGGAAAACCTGAAAGATCTGGCATTGTTTCACCTACAGAAAACATGTTAGAGAATATACAATAACAACCTTCAAATATGTAAAGAACTGCTGGAAAAATAATTTTTTTTCCAGCTACATGGCAGATTTGGCATAAACTGAGGAGCTGAAATTTCTATGTGAATGTGCAGGATTGTAATTTTTAAAAAACTGCAATATTTACACTGAAACCGTATGGATGACCAATGGTAGAGAACAGAGTAAATGACTTTTTGATTTGTTCCAAGTTTTTCAGCTGGCTCTAATTATAACTTTCTTGCTCATTCATAAGCAAGAAAATAATTTCATATGAATCAAGTAAATTATTCCCTGTGAATAATTAATTCAGCATGAGTATAAAATTATACTTTTTAAATGGAAAGAAAGCATGTTTTAGAAAATGCAGGTGATTAAAATTCATCAAATACGTATTTATTTCTTGACCAGGTGTATTCTAAAGCAGAGTGCTTGAATTCATTAAACTTTCTGCTGGGTCTCTGTGGATAACAGCATCGCTTATGGACAAAGGATGACTCTTTTTACAAAAAGAGCTTTCAATCCTTATTAAGCTATGAGCTGTCCAAATTATGTCACAGAGGGGATACCGTGGCATCACTAGCAGTGCCAGCCCTTGATCTGTCTCATGATTTAGGTCCCTGACCTTCACTGGAGCCTGGCTGTCACTTTGGTTACAGGGAAAGAGAAACTGAACTACAACTGCAGAGACACTTGTGCTCTGATAGGTTTCAGCTTTGAAACTAAGTCAGTGATAAAGTTTTAGGTTCTTTACTGATCTCAGCATGGAAAAAGTATTTTAACAGAGAAATTCAGTTTTACTTAATCAATCCTACATCTTATTTTATAATGGGGGTTTTCTAATCGCCCCCATTGTAGAAGGCACCACAGTGTAAAGAACACCTACAAATGTAGAACCTTCCTATGGAAATGACATCTCCAGTGTCTTCTTTTAGACTGGAAGTTATTCATTCTTCAGTTATCTTAGGTGTAAATGAGCACAGTGAAAGGACTCTGGTGAAAACTTAGCCAACACGCAAGATCATACTGGGGTTGTTTAACCTCCAGTAATAATTAAAGTGTTTTGGTGGCTACACTTCAGTGCTAATTTAATAATTAACTTCTTTGATCTTCCTGATACAGATTTTCCCTGTTTCCTTATCAAGAGCCTGCATGCAGTCTGTAATTATGCTTCTTGGTATGACCACAGCTTTAAGTAAATGCATTAATATAAGCTTTGGGAAAATATTGGTTAAGCCAAAGCAAGCCCTTACCTCTGAGCTGAGCATTATCTAAAGCACTGCTGACTAAAAATGTAATATTATGTAAGCTCATAATAGGTTTGCCATGAAAAATAAAATAATTATTCCCAGTTTTAAGGTAATGCATGACAGAAGCCGTAAAGCTTGCACCTTACCAATGATCCACGTACTAATAATCCACATATTACTCAGAGCATTAATATCACAACACTACAAAATGCAGAGTGTTATGTTTTATATCCAAAAGGCACTCTATCCAAAGAGGAAGGCATTTCAAACTTATTATGAAAAATGAAATATTGAATCAAAAAGACTTATTTTAAAGTGTCAGAAGTTGTTAAAATAACAAAGTGGTACAGCCAAACCTACCTGAAGCAAGAAAAATGCTAAAATCTGATAGGCGTTTTTTGTTGGGTTTTTTTTTTGTTTGTTTGGGGTTTTTTGTTTGTTTAGTTTTGGTTTTGGTTTTTTGTTTTTGTTGTTTTTGTTTTGGGTTTGGTTTTTGCTTTGTATAAAGGGCTTTTTTTACACAGGCTTTTTAGTAGTTATTTGTGCTGAGAAATACACAGTCACTGTCCATCACAAACATTTTTGTTGAAGCCAATCGTATGAATAAAACAATGTTTGAGCAGAATCTGCAGAACCTACAATAATATAGAAAAAGCCCTCCACAGAACCAAACAGATTACCCAAAACTAGCACAGCTCATTTCCTTGGGGAATTACAGAATGGTCTTGTAGGGCAGAAAATTTCAGCTCCAAATCTATCAAAATAAGTGCTGCTTTTATTAAATGCATTCAGTACTATGAAGCATGTACCAAGAAGAACTAGAATAAAAAAGAAATAATCCAGATAAATGAATGGATTAGATTACATGTAGTATGGTCACAATTATATGATTCAGAAAAGATAGGAAGATACACTCAAATCAAGCTTAAAAAGTCATTTGTCAGCAGCAGCAAACATTAAGGTAATTTGAGAAGCAGTGGGAAAAAACCTGACTTTTGGCAGGAATGGCTTTATGTGATTATACCAGAATGTAGTTTGATGGGTGCTACAGAAAGACCAACCCAAAGGACCTGAACCTTAAAACATACAGAAAGCAACTATTTGACTTTTAATAAAAGTCCCCATAAAAATAGTTCTCTTCCTCCAAAAGCAGGGTCACTGCTGAAGAAGGAAGAACCCCAAGACAGCACAACAAGGCTCAGGGCAGCTCTGAGGGCCTTCCACAGAATCCATGACAGAATTCCTGCTGAGTTCAACAGGGCTGCATGTCCCCTTGTTCCAGGTCTGCATCTGAGCATCTCTCTGAGCTCTGATTTGAAAATATTTGTGTGCTAAGGTGACAGCAAAAGCAGCAGCCTGATTTGTGCCCAGAATGCAAGTTATTACAGTCTACTCCTGCCTAATTCCTGAGCCACAATGTCAGCTGAGAGCTCCCAGCTTCCTTCCACCCTCTCTGGGAAAAGTCTCTCCCCCAGAGCTGATTTAGTGACAAAACAAAGAGCTGCAGAATGCCAGCACTAACTCACCCTCACTGGAAGGGCAGGGAGAAGTTTGGAGATATATAAATGCACTAAACTATAGGTTTACTTCCATTACAGTGAATTGTGAGAGGCTGTGCCTATAATCCTTACAGTTTCTTTACAGGACCACATGAAATAACCCATTCTACAGCTATGCAGGCAACAATTGAACAGTTTGCATTGCTGCAAAAAACAAGTGGGCTAGGGAAACAAACAATATGGCATGAAATGCTACATTTTTCTTTGCAAAGGGGGAGAGAAAAGAACAACCCCGCAGCATCTGCTATTTGTTATCAATATTTTTTTTCCCAGTGTCCATAAAATCCTAGCAAGCAATAAACAAATGCAACTAATAATCTGTAAATACAGTTGTTTCTGCAGCTTTTCATCATCTTTGGGTAAGCAGGTCAGAAGGAGCTATCATTGTTAGAGAGGAGTGCTTCTTTGTGCAGGGAGACTGTCACCCTGCACAGCTATGGCACAATGTGATTCTGCTCTCTTTATTCTGCTCTAATGCTGCAGATAAAGCTGATACAGCCTCTGGGAACAAAAATACATTCAAACCACATATCAAACTTGAGGTTAAAATCAAATATTTATTCCAGAATAGAAATCATATTTCCACCAGCTCTATAGAGGACAATTCTACAATAGCTGCAGAAAGAGCTACTGCTGTAGTTTTTTGTTACAAAGATAAAGAAATAAAAAAGTTCCTCTCTTCTCTCAGTGTCACACAGATCTCTGGGGACACCTTGGCTTCACAGTGCCCCTTCTTTTCAGACACTGTTCAAGAGCAGGTTATTCTGCACACTCACACCTGGAACACGAGTCCCAGCAGGGCAGGAGGTTACATGCAGGACACCACTCTGTCACCCCACACAGACATTAACATAGTTCCACAGACAGAACCAAGCAGAATTTCTCTATTTTGTATGAGAGCATTAATTACAGCATTAATTACAACTGACAAGTAACCTATCTGTTACATATATGCAGTTACAGCCGTGGTATATGCTGCAAAAGAGGAATGCAGGCTAATTAATAGCTCTTGCTATAGAATGGAGTCTTAAAAAATGGTTCTGGTCACTAAAAGAATTGGTCTTTTCAAAGAAAAGCACATGGTTGGGCTGGAAGGAATGGAGCATGACTCTTGTGACCCAGCCTGGCTGGGGACCCTCACAGGTTTGTCTCTTCCCATTACATCAAAGAAGATTTTAGGATTATTATTGCTTTTTGCAGCAGATATATTTGGAACAGCCTACATCCAGCTCCCAGCAGCTGAGGGCAAGCAGGAGGCAGCACAAGGTGGAGGTGTCACTCCAAGGGGGTTTTGGGGAAGCTGCAGGGATGCTGCTCCCTGACCTGGCACCCTCAAAGTGACTTCCCAGCTAAGGTGAAACTCTCAAAGCAGGAGCACAGAATATCCCAAGTTGGAAGGGACCCACAGGGATCATCGAGTCCAGGTCTTGAGAGAATGGCCCAGTCCAAGAGGCTGAATGCCCAAACCTGAAGCTCCCATTCAGCCTATGCAGACACTAACCTAGAGACTAAAACATTTTAAATTGGAGGGGTTTATTCTTACCCTATCAATCTGAGGTTTTTCTGAGCCTTTCAATTCAGCAAAATATTTTGATACTTGGACTTTTTTGTTAATTCTGGCTGAAAGCAATGTTGAAATAGCATTTCCCGCAGGAAAGATTCCACTCTTCAGTCCTTTCTAGATATTATTTTAATCATGACTCTTTAAATAGAGTGAAATGGCCTAGCTAAGCATCAAACTGGGAATTGTTAAAGAAAGTATGCTCTGACTAACTGTTTCTCCATTTCTGAAAATCCATTTACAGGGTTGCAAAGGTGTTTACCTTTATACGCAAGGCAGGGCTTCTGCTCCCACAGCAATTTTGCTCTCTATATGAACTAGCACTTTAGGAAAAAGAAAATGGAAATACCTATTTTCTGCCCTTAGAACTAGTTTGCAAATTTTGAAACGCTCCTGGTCTTCCATTTGTAAACAAGCAATGAATGGTACTGTGTTCTTTAAGTTTATAAGTATTATAATAAAAAAATAGGCCTCTTACTCCTTGTGATATCAATACTAAATTATAAGCTACACAGACAGTTGGGGTCAAAGCACTCCAATGAAGCTGGGCCCAGCTCAGCAGAACACTGAATTATGTATTTTTGGCTCACTGAGGTCAATGGGAATCAAACACAGGCCAGTCCTATTGGTCTGGATACACTTAACCATGCACAGCACACAGCTAAGTACATTTTCCTGTAAGCTGCCCTGGCTCATTTGCCATTCCCATCCAAAACAGACATTCTCTCTAAAGGAAATTTAGCCCTTGTGTCTCCATAATTTATGGAGTTTGAGTACTTGCACTTCCAGATCTGTTATGTGACTAGACCAAATAAAAATGGTTTCTTAATATATCCATGAATGTAATGTCTGTGAAGAAATGCCAATTACCATGTAAGAAAAGAACAGCTAAAAACTTTCCTCTGTCCTTATTATTCCAGATCAAAGCTATAGAGTGAAAACCTGTTAAAAGAGAACCAGATAAAGCACAAACCTGTTAGGCAAATCAAAGCAGCCAGTGGGAAAATGATGAAATACTGAAATAACTGTTTTAAAATTGCATCCCTAAAACTCTCAGCTAGATTAATACACATTTTAATGCTGCTTGACAAAGTGTGGTGTCCCTCATTTTTCTTCTACTATGTACTATGAATAAGGAAATTATTTTCAGGAATAAATCTGTTAACCAGTATGTCCATTTTTCATTGGCATATTGATCTCAACACTCCATCCTTCAGGTATGGAGAAAGTTTGAAGTTTGGAGCTGGAATCTAAAACTTTATTTATCTCATGTTATAGAAACTTATCATCCTTGTATACTGGCCCCTGATCCTGATCCCCAAACAGAAAGTGCTGGTGATGGATCACATCAGGTGATGGGCCCTCTTTGTCATCCTAGCAGGTTTTGTTCAGTAAATTTTAGAGCTTTGGAAACTTCTGCATGTTCTCTGAGGTACAGGAAGGTCTGCTATTAAAAATGACCTTTCTCTGGAGTCTAATCAGAAATATCCTTTTAGAAAGTGCATGTGACCATTAAATCATTAAAGAAATGTTATAAAATAATTGAGATAATTTTATAACCATATTTAAATATCAATAATAAACTATTATCTGCTGATTGCAATAACATTTAATAGTTTAATCATTTAAATTTTATTAAATCTTTAAAATCCCATAAAATATTTTGCTGGGTTTTTTTTCCTTAGAGGCAATTCTTTCCAACAAAAAGTGAAGAATGGTGTTTATTTCGAGCAATGTTATGATCCAACACAATACCAGACACCCTGGTTCCCTGTACATCACCCCTGCTGGAAACCTGCTGTTTCCCTGTGAGTATGGATGATGCATTCCCTTGGGGTGGATTAGAGTGAAACAACCCTGAATAATTGGTGTTTGTAAATGTGAATCTGTAAGGTTTGTTTTAGAACAGTTTGATGCCAATGGAAAGCAGGCATGCAGCCATTTGATTATCCTTATCTTGGGTAGGATGACAATATAAAAGCATAGAAATATCACTTAGGGAAACATATGAGGAGAAGAAAGAGAAGGAAGGGTTCGAGTAGAAAGATCTCACCCCCTGAAGGGCTTGCAACGAGATTTGGTTGTTGCAATTTCATTGTCTGTTGGTTGAGGTGATGGTTCCAGACTGGATCCATCAGGTGATGAGGGAAATCCATGGAACACAGGATCTGTTGGGTTTGTATTCACTCAGGTTCAGGTGGGAAAGCCCAAGAACCTCTCCTGGAGGTGAAGTTTCATTCTGGATGATAAAGTGTTGTGGATCACAGGACACTTTGGGAATTCCTGACACCTTGTAAGAGGATGGCCCACAATCAGCAGAGATAAACAATTCCAAGATTTGTGTGAATGCCCCTGAGACTTCTTTGGCAGAGGAGTTATCACAGCTGAGCTCTTTTGGTGAGGACACAAAGACAGTTCCTGCCTGGCAGGGTTTTCCTCTTTCCTGACCTCGTTCCACACCTGGCATGTAGCCACCCTGAGGTGGGTTGTGGTTTATTAAGACACTGAATGAAAACACTGGGGTTCTCTCTTCCTGCACATCCCCTCTGTAAGCAGATTTTCAGGTAAAACCTCCTTGTGTCCTTCAGTCACCTCAAACACGAGCCATGTAGCAGGAATCAGGCTCCTCCAAACAGAACAGAAAAAGCTGCTGGTTCTCTTGATCCACTACTTCATCTCATCTTCCAAACACAAAATCATATTCAGCTTCATCCATTTTACTATTTTTTTTTTTTTTCATTTAAAATTGCAGATATTCTCACATGACTCTTAGGAAAACCAAACCTCTAAAGACAACATGTAATGCATACATTAGCAATCTAATGCATAGATGTAATGCATACAAGTACTTCACAAAAATGACCAGAGGAAAGATCACTCACACGTGTGCTAATTGCAAGTCACATACAATTTTTTTTCTGTGAAGCATTTAAAATTATTATTATTACTGCTTTACTTAAGTTCCTTTTACCAGCATAATCAACTGCCTTTGCCAGAAAAACTTCTATCATTCTGTGTCTGCTGGCTCTTGCTGGAAAAAACATTTCACTTCTGTGAGATGGAGATGTGTTTGCTTTCAGGTCAAAAAAACCCCAGTTTTGTCTTTTAAACATCACCTCTTCCACCTCCTTCAATCACTTACAGCAACTTTCCTTGCACCAGGACAAGCCCATCAGGCACTTTCACCACCATAAACCCATACTATGCTTGGCATAAATATTGCCAGCCACAGACTTATTTTTACTAATAACTTATTAGGTACATCATGTTAGCTAATCTGCCACAAAGTATTTATCCCCCTGCAGCCACAGAAGGAATGGCATATTCTGTTGTGCAAGTATGAACAAGAAAAGGGGTGATTTCCCTGACAGGTGGCTTTTGTGCATTCAGCAACACAAATATATGGAAAGTAGAGCTCCTGTGCTCTGCTTTGGCTGCAACTTGTCAGTCCCTCACGTTAAAAATATCCAGGACCTTAGTCAGCAAACATAAATACATTATTCTCCTGCCTAAAGTCATATTCCACAGGACTTCACCTGGGGAAGGGCTGGACAGAAGGTTGAGTAAGCATAAAATTAATCAAAAACTCTGCTGCATTTCTTCCTCTACCATTAGTAAATCCCTGATGTCTGTAAAACTGACTGAACACTGTGGCATTTCCATTCCTTATGCTGCATACAAGAACAGTAAAAGAACTGATGGATACAGGAAAATGCAGGGAACATTCTCCTTCTGCTGGATCTTGGTTATTAGGGAAAGTAAGGCATTTTTTAATCATATGGGTGCATGTCCTACTAGCTATTCTCACATTTTAGCTGTCAAAAGGAGTAAACCAGATACTTTTGAAGATGGAATTAGAGGTCCATTTGCTAAGCTGAAGGCTTAGCACTCCTGTCACATTATATTTTATTAGGAGGACCAGTAAAGGATCACAACTGTCAGACACTGTTCTTACTTTGACCCTCAAAAATAGTATAAGTTACTTTCCTATTTCAAAGTACTTAGGAGTTTCTAAGATTCTGTCACAGAAAACAGTGAAATAACTTCTAAGAAGCCCAAATTTTTCTTTTCCATTCCTGTTACTACTGAGCCTGAAATGTAAAATGTTATGTGTCATGGGAGACTGACCCTATAAGTACTCCCTGTATAAAACAGTTCCATGTTGGATTGATTTTCTAAGGGAATAGTGCAGTTAGGGTGATAAGCTGTAAGCACATCTCCCACTGTTTGAATAATTACTTACAAGACAGCATTTCTGTCCCCCACTGTTCTCACCAGCCCTCAGCAAGACATGGGGAAACTTGAGCACTTTCTGACTCTATTCCCTCAATTATAAAACCTCAATATTAAAGATTCTGTTGTTTTTTTTTTTTTTTTTTTAACCTATTTGTGAGGCCACTCATCCATCCCACCTAACTGGCCATGATGAGGATGCAGACCAAGCCAAGACTATCCTTCTGCAAGATTGTCTGTAATGCTACAAGCACCCAAAAAAGAGCAGAAAGAAAGGATGTCTTTAAGTCTCTTCCACTTAGGCTGTGTAGACTTAGGGCTCTTAATGAAATTAAATGTCTCAGTTAAGCCATTCAAATAATAATGCAACTGCTTCTTTTTGTTTCTTGAATAAACAAAGTTTTAATTTTCATTTGCAAGGCCTGTGATTAAAAGCTGTGCTTGAATCTTCTTCATGACAGGCAGGGCAGATGTGCAGAATGCCTGGGGGAATGCAGAGGTCTCCTCTGCACACTGTTATTCCCAGAGGTAAAGAAATATTTCTGCCCTAGAGTGTCCATTCATAGCTCAGCCTCTTCTATGCTTCTGCTTGAGTTTCCTCATCTTTCAGACTTGTAGATATTTCTGAACTCTGCTGGATTTGACTGAGCCTGTTTTTGATCCTCTCCAGAGGCCACAGGGAGCACATTTCATACATCGCTCTTGTAAATTAATTATGTTAACAGATGAAGAGTGGAATCATATCAAAGGGTGTGCACATACCTCTGAAATCACCTGAGCTGAAGGACTCTTTTCTTATAAAAATTGAGTTTCTGCTTCTGAAAAAGCCTGAGGCAAAACCTGCAAGAGTGCTGAGGATGGTTTCCCTATTCATTAAGGCAGTGAAGAGACAATGGCAATGCTGCAGCGTTGGGAACACCCCAGAGAGTCCCTTTTTATACCCTGCAGCTTCTGCTTCCATTGTCAGTGTTGATGTTTTGTTGTCTGTTTCTCTCCTGCTGCTCCCTTTGATGCCAGACCACAGCATTTACCTTAAAACCCTTTCAAACCCTCCTCACCTTGTAACACACCATCCTGCCCTGGTCATGGGAGAGCTGCACTGATCTTTGTATCCATGTGGCCAGGCCAAGGTGAGCAAATCAGAGCAAATCTGTCACATTTATGTGTACCTCAGCATTTGGTACATTTGGTACAGCTCAAGGGCCACTTCTTAGCATAACTGCTGAAATTACTTTTTCCAGCCACAAGGGTTTCCCTAATAAACTGCACTGTTTCAAATGCACTTTATTTTTAAGCCTGTATAACCTTCCTCTGTAACAGCACTATTTACTTTTTGTGCATGCCAGGGAAATAAAGCAGAAAGGGTGAGAAAGCTGGTGTAACTAATAAAACAAGCAAGAACAGTGTAGCACAATTTATCTTTGGTAGGAGAAAGTCTCAGGAGAGAGTTAATTCTTGGGGAGTGGTAACTATTTTGCCTTTCCTCCTAAGGCCTTTCTCACATTGCAAGAGAATTTTACAAGATGAGAATGAATCTTTAGTTGAGCTTTAACTACAGGGCATCAAATTCCCAGCTGAAGGAAAAGGAGAAATAACATGACAATACTGCCAGTTCTTTTTGCAAAAGACCTGCAGCATCTCATTGCAAATGAGATGTCACTCCTGTAATTAGCAGTTCAGTCAGTATTAATTGTGTGTGTGTTACTTCCCATCAATCAATGTCATTTCCATGTAGTCAGGATGTTTTATAGAACTCAATTTGTAAACAATATGCAAAAGTTTAACCCACATTAAATTAACGTTCCTAAGTAGGAAAAGGGATGTTTTAGCTATTTCTTTTTAATAAATGGACTATTAAAATTCTAGTAGGTCCTAAGGGAAAAACAAGCATGCATTAAAGGCCATTAGTCCACATCCAAAACCATTGTAACCAACACGTAGCACGTACTTTCTTGTCAGGAGTAGCACAAAACTGAAAAAGCCATGAGAGAAAGTCAAAGGCACAAGTCATTCCAGCAATTCATATTTTATGAAGCGTTGTCTCTTCTTGATTTAAGACGTGTCCAGCAAGACATAATCCATGGCTTGCTGGCAAGTGGGGCTCCAATTTTAAAAAAAATATTTAATCCCCTGCCTCTCAATTTATCAATTTCAAACATCAGGACTTGTTTTATTTTCATCTGATGATTTCAGAAAGCCCTCTGTAAGAAAATTGTATTTGTCATTAGTTATGAGAACATATAAATTATATTTCTCATATAATGACTACTGCAACCACCCTTTCACCTTAGACATGATAGATTAAGTAGATTGAGCTCCTGGAACACTTCCTCTTTAATAACATTTTTTCATATGCTTTAATTATTCCACTGGCTCTTCTCACTGCTGATCAACAACCTTACTGAATTGTGAACATTTGTCTTCCACTGGGAGACCACTGAAAGTGCCAAATAAAACAAAACTTCTCTTTAATATTCTCAGGATTGCATTAAAACCCTTGCTGCAAATTGCATTCTTTCTCTCCCACACCATAACTCCTTCTGACTGAAAATTAATTGCTCATCCACTGCTTGTGAGCCACTTAGATCCCGTGCTTAATATGGGCAGTGTGTTCCTCAGCCACTCGCTGTGAGATCCACAAACTCTGAAGCACAACCAACATCAGAACATTTTTCATGTGTTATGAAATGAATCACAAACTGTGACTGCCTTCAGTCTGTCTCCTCTGGAGAGCTCAGCCCAGAGCACAGACTGGAACTTATGTGTGAAGCTGTCAAAAATGCAAATTACAAACTGGCTACCAGCTTTCCTATCTCTTTAATCCAGAGTTAATCTAAAAAAGCATATACATGATCCAGCTTAAACCTGGTTTGCACAGTTTTCAGGCCAACTATTCACAAGTCTATCTCTTTAATAATGTGTTGCTTTGCAACAGAAAATATCTGTGTAAAAGTTGCCAGAAACAGAGGGGTATCTTTTCATGGGTGGTACCACTTTTTATACTTCACCCCCAGTTTGGGCCTCATGAGCCATTGGGTCAGGAAGCTTCCTAGAAATATCTGCACCTCTTTGGCTTCAAAGATAGAGTTAAGTTGATGCATCTTCCTGCTGCTCTAAAACCTGGGATTTCATTTTAGCATGAAAACCCAGCACATGTGCTAGGACCAGAAGCTGTTATTTTTCCATGTAAAAATCTAATTGTGTACAGTATTCATGGACAAATCTGCTCAGGAAAACAAAGCTCAGGTTTGGAAGGGGATGGCCACAGTCAAAGTGCCCAGTTCCCACTGAGCCTGGTGACTTTCCCTGTTACCTGCACCCTGGAGCTCCTGTGTTCCACATCAGCACAAGTGACTCTGTGGGATTTCTCCAAAGAGAGTGTCCCTTGTAGAATGAACCATCATGCACCTTGCTCACGGATAGGAAAGGACAGGAAAAGTCACAGTTGTAGTCACATATATCCTAGGATGAAAGACACAAAAAATAAAAAAAATAAGATGAGCAAACGGCTTACCTTCCCAGCTAACAGATACCAACATGCCCATTTTACTTACATCTCCCTACCCTGAGAAAATATATACAGATTATATATATTCATATATATTTTACACTGATTTTTACTATAAAACAATGATTATATTGTCTGTAATGCTACAAGCACCCAAAAAAGAGCAGAAAGAAAGGATGTCTTTAAGTCAATGATTTATCTATAAAACATTCTTACAAGCTTTGAAATCAATTTATAAATATGGACAAATATGGAGGAGATGGCTGTACTGAAAAATAAAATTGAAAATGCTAACAAAGTTTTGACATTTAGGGAAATCACAGACAGCATTCTTGGGAAGAAACAGGATTTATCAGCTCAGTGGTTTACTGTGCAGATTTATTCCACTGGAGGTTCTACAACAAGGAAAGGGCCCCAAGGAAGCCCGAGCCATTGTTTAGGAAGATGCTTAACAATGTTTTTGGCTTCCAGCATGATTAATCTTATTACTTTCAATGGAACTATTCACATGCTTCAATTAGGCTTCCTGGAGTATGCTTACACAAAATAAAAAGGGAAAAAAATATCACAGTTCTGGAGGGAGCTGTTAAATTAGTATTTTGTTGTTACAGCTCCTGCAACTGGCTGCCTCAAAGAGCAATACAATACTGCAACCTATCAGCACTCCTTTTAATTTTTTGCCAAATCTTTTGATCCATTCTGATGGGATTCCTCCCTTACACCTTATTTCTCACTTTGGGTTCTTTCACTTGCAGGGTGGATCTGCACTGAGAGTTTGCCTTTTCATTGTTCGGATGCAGAAGGAGACATTTTACAGTGACATGGGGCAGCCTGTTCAGAAAGGCAATGTTTATTAACTGCTTGGCATGCGGCACCTTGAGGACCCTAGGTCAGAATGGACAAGCACAGATTACAGTAATTTTTGCTTTCCTGAAGAACAGTTTGTGATTTATTCTCTTGGTGTGCTTGTCACCCAACTCAGTGTTGCTTTTCAGGCTCTTAAAGGCATTTCTCATGTTCTTCATCCCCTGTGAGCAAATATCCCATCGTGGTGTGGCTGTTGCATGTTATGATAATACTGCTCATCCTAAGATGGTTTTTGGAAGTTCACTTGGCTTTTCTCACCAATATCTCAAGAGGGAAATTACTCCTTTCGGTGCTATTGAGATGCAATGCAAAAATAAATGAGTAAGAAAATCAGAACGCTTTCCATACAGGCATTGACTGTCCCTCCATAGCTGTCAATTCCCCTTGCAGTAATTTCCATTTCTTTGAAAGTACTATAGTGAAATTCTCTTCTGAAATTCTGGACACTTTAAAGTGTCTTTAAACACTTTACACTATCACAGTGTAATCACTTTACACAGATTTGTTCACTTCACTCCCACATTTTGACACACGCTACTAAGTGAAAAGTCTGGTGCACATCTGATTTTTGCTCTAGTTTGCCAGGATCCAACAGCAGATATTATTAATCCTGTCTTGCACATACAGTTGAGCAGTGTTCCACACTGCTTTGCAACATTTCTGCTTCAACAACCTTGTCTGCATCAGCTAAAGTTGACATGAGAGCCAACAAAAAACCCTTTTAAACAGAAGTTTGTGATTAGCTTTTGTATCCAGTTGCACACAAACAAAATAACAGATGGAAGATTAGTAAAGAGTGGAAGAGAATCAATTTTCCATGTCATTATCTCTCTGAGATGGGAAGTACAAAACAACACCTTTTCTATCCCACGTCTGGCACAACGGGCTTCTGTCTTTGGGCCAGATGTGTTCTGCTTTCTGAAGGAAAGTGGAAATCTAATCAGAACGTACTGTGGAGAGCCTGACCTCACACTCATCTGAGTTTTCATTAAAGTAGCTATCTAAAGCACTTGATACCTTGGAGGCTGCAGCTGTCAGCTTCAAGAGCTACTTCTGAAAGCCCTAAAGAAGAAATAATTGCAAGGTAATGATAGCAGCACGGTGTAAGTGCAGCTTGCTGTTCCATTACAAGAATAACCTTTTAATTACCAACAGTTAAAAGAGGCCTTTCGTATGGACACTGGGGCAAATTCCAGGAATTGGGAAGTTCCTACAATTCCCATTAATTCCAAAGGACTTTTCTAGCACTTATCACTACTCAGGATTTCACTCACTCAGAGTAATTAGATTTTTTAAACCATTACTTTCTTCTGAAGTTTCAGACATCTGGCCAGACCTTCAGCAGGACACCTGATAAAGTCATCTGCCTTTTTTTTTTTTCTTTTTTTTTTTTAGGTGTTTTTGCTCTTGAAAATGCTTAAAGGATTTACAGGTCTTTATTTACAAATGCATTATATTTAAGGACATCAATATATCTCATCTGCTGGCTTTTCCCTCCAGTATGCAAAATGACTTGAGAGGATGTCACAAAAAGAACTGAGTACAGAGCATTTGCCAGCTCGTCTCCTCTTCCAATTAAATTCATAGCTTTAAGAATGCAGACCTTTCCCTTGATCTGACAGGCAGCAGAACAAAGCACTTGTATTTTAGGTGTTGTCTGTCATGTTTTATCTCAGGAAGACATTTACATACTTCAACAATGCCAAGAACACGGGCTCCCAAATTCATATACAAAATGGAAGCATTCATTAATCACAGATTAACCAGGCAGCAATCCAGACTACCAGCTTGCTCGAAGGGCTTGACACCAACTGAACATCCATCAATAGATTTCGAATATACCTGAGAACATCTTGTATTTCTAAAAATTCCAGCAGCAGAAACATCAAGGAGAGATTGCAATAATGAAGAATTACTTGCCATTACCGCCAACGAGTTAATCTACTAATGGACATCTACTTTATTCCCTCCTTGTAAGATAACTGATGGTTAACGCATGTTTTTATGTGGGAACATTACTCAAACCCCAAAACATGACATTACTCTTTAAGAGGAGGTTCTGATCCTTTGCTGAATAGAAATGCTGTAGAGTGGAATAAATGCTGCCCATTGTTTTATTGCAGCTCTGCAGTTCTGCAGAGAGCTGTGTTAAAAGCCAGTGTCCCTTCAATACTGAGTTTCTAAATTAAGATTTATACTGCAACTGATACAGAAATGTAAAAAACAGCAAGGAGATTTTTTTTTCTACACAAAAAGGCTCAAAATAGATGGAATATTTGCCATTGCCCACTGGGGATGTTTAGTCTGGAGAAAAGGTAGCTCAGGAGAGATCTGATCATTCTCCACAGGTAGCTGAAAAGAAGCTGTGGTAAGGTGGGTGTTGGTCTCTTCTCCCTAGTCCTATCTGACAGGATGAGGGTTTGTGCATGATTCCGGGCATGGCTAGATAGGAACTTCTGCTTAACTCTGCCCCAAGAAAACACCAGTGGTCAGGAAAGGGAAAACAGGAGAGCCTCAGCCTCACCTTCCCATCACACAGACTGGTACAGAGATGTCTTGAATTGCTGATGTTACAGTCCAGGAATGAGTGGGTCCTGTAGAGGCCCCAGGACAGTGATTCAGAGAACACACAGTCTGTCCAGCAGCCCTGCTGGGTAGCCCAGCTCGTGAATCACACACCACCTGCTCTGGTTCAAACCTCACCGGACAACCCAGCCCATCAAACAGTGAGGAAAAGCAACTTTGTTCTCCAGTGAGCAGCAAAGCTTATTCTAACTGCCAGCAAAACAAACCAGCAAGATTTTCAGCCCTGCTGACATCACAGACAGCTCTATAGGGGCATCTTTGCTCATCTTTTTGGAAGCACTGAAAAACATTCATATTTCACCTGTGGGCAGGAGAGTATTAGTGCCTGCCAATTAAAAACAGTACAGAAACAGAGGCACAGAGAAGCTGTAAGAGAACAGCTGAGATGTTCTGGGTAGGTAAGACCTGCCCACCCACTCTTGGGGTAGAGAACATTTTGGTCCATTTGAAATTCCGTGGGTTTATCCTTTACTTTGCTAAGAGGCAGCACAGTTGGTGTCAAACTGGGAGTCCTGCTCTTCCTGTCTCCCCAAGGTAGCTGATGGTAATAAATATGTAAGGAGATAAAACAAAAGGCCCTGTGTGGCATTTGAAGCATCAGCTCTGGTTTTTTTCAAACTCACAGGTAAAGGTTGTCTGGCTGATCATCAAAGAGAAACCCAGCTGGACCTTCTCCAGAAATACAGTGAATCCATTGCAGCTCAAGAACAGAGAATAAAAAAAGGAATGGGGCCTGCTCACCTCTGCAAATGATATCCATGAAGACACCCCAAAAAGCTGCTTCCTGCAGTAAAGGACTTTATCTGATTCCTTCTCAGCTTCCACAGAGATAATTCAAAATGCACTGTAATAACTCAAAGTGCATCAGTACCCAGGAAATATATGAGAATCCTGAAATATTTCGTGGATATAATATTTTGAAAGATAAAGAAAAGGGAAGATAACTCTGTTTGGTTCAGAGTTCTGATAATCTGGGATCTGTCATGCTAATCTGCTCTTCAGAAAGAAAGAGTTGTTAATACACACATGTGAAAACTTGTCTGCTAGTTGTAAGGAAAGGATGGGAATGGGGAGCAGGGAATAAATTTTCACTGTTCTATCCCGAGTCACAGTCTTTGCACAGATGAAAAAAACCATTTTTCCTGCCCAAAGTGCAAATTCTGCCTCTCAGCAAGAAGAAAAGAGTAAGAGCTGAGATTCACCTTCATCTGCCTTAGAGATTCTCAGTCAAGGCTTCCACCACAGGCACAAACCCCTGCAAAGGAGGCACTGAAAAGGCACCTGAGAGTGTTGGGGGGCATGTCAGACCAGCTGTGCTTTATCCTGTCACCCCAAACAGACTGAAGTGCGGTCACTCACTCATGGCTTTCACTTCTCTTCAACAAGGAACAGTAGTTCTAGTTGTCTAGACTAGAATCTAGAAAGAATCACTACTTTCCCCCTCATAAGAGGGAGATCCTTCTGGATCATGGAGCTTAGATCCAGATTTGCTTCCTCTTAGCATGATCAGAGAGAATAGTAACAATCACTGAAGGAAAACACCCAGGAAAGTTTGTCCTTATTCTAATTAGAAATTTATTTTCCAAGTGCTTTTTAAAAAAAGCAATAAAGAGACTGAAAACCTGTAGCCTGCAGATATTTGAGAATCCATGGACTGCTTTTCATGTCCACAAGACATATTACCAAAGGAAACAAGCCCAGGCCAGTAAGATTTAATTAATCAGGACTCAGACCATAAATGAAAAATTTTCAGGCTTGCACACTGAAAAAGTTTGAATTACTGCATTAGGGTAGGTTTTTGTCAAATAATTCTATTAGATAAATAAATAATTGTATTTAAAGATATACCACACCTTACTTTGTCCCTTACTTTGTCCATTCCAAGACAGACCTTTAACTTCCTTACATCCTTACATCTTGATGTACTCTTGCAGAGTCTACTCAATACAGAAATGACACACTGAAAAATACAATCAAACTATGACCTAAGTCTTTAAGAAAGTATTTTTTCACCTTTTTTTTTGCACATTTGGACACCCAGTCACTGATCAGGTAGGACACAATGCTCAGTTTGCTTTCTACTGTGCTTGGCTAAGCTCTTTGTCATCTGGCCTTAAAATCAGTTAGAAAAGAAATGTATTTGAAGCTGCACAGGCAGAACTGGAACAATTCCATCAAGATTTCTCAAAGCGGGAAGCTTCATGGGGCTCTCTGCCTCTGTCAGATTCTGAGAAATGAAAAACAATAAAGTGTAAAACCAGAAGGATTTAGCATAAACGGTGATGTGTATTTTAAAATGGAGTTCACAGTAGCTCATCTTTAGCTTTAATGGAAATGTTTGTATTCACTGTGCAAAGAATGCTACCTCAGATGAAATTTGTGGTATTGCCTAGTTCATGCAGATAGTAAACAATGCTAAACAATGGCAACACTGCATTTATTTTTATGATTACTGCACTAATGGTAATTTTTACAGAGGTGTGGAATGAAAAGACAAAACATTGGACTACTTTCTCAAAATTTTTACTCAGTTACTACACTAGCTAAGGTCTGTGGGCTCTTTGCCTCAAGTCACAAATTGTAAAATCATGTTCTCCTGTTTGACTTCCCATTTTTCTTCCCTGTGCGTTTATTTTTAAGGTGAAGATACATTAAAATATCTACATTATATATTTCATAGGCCACTTGAATGATAAACTTCTAAACAACAGAAAGCAAGATGATCCAGGAATCTGCAAGTCAAAGTTTTAACTTGGACTTCAGTACTGATCAGACTTAATATACTTTGAGCATCTAACTAGTCAGAAGGGTGATGTGCCAGGTTTTATGGTAAAGACCAGAAAAACCAGCATTAGCTGGTGATCCTCTGCTTTAGTTAACTGGTGAATGGGCTGGAATGTTTAATTGATTGCTGTTTATTTTATTGCCCTAAGGTCACAATCAGGATGAGCATGGCTGTGTAGAAGCTACATGAACACCTCACTCTTCTGAGTTAGCAAAACCAGGCACAGTGCAGAAAACAGGAGACTGAAGCCAAACAGCAGATATAAGATTAAAAAGATCCCAAGAACTAAACTCTAATCCATCACTGCAGCCTCTGGAATACAAGGTGCTCAAGGTATTTTTCTGTGACAATAAACTGCCGTGTCTAATACCAGCACTGACATTGTTCAGTAAAAACAAACGGGAAAAAAACCCAACCCAAGCAAACAAACAAACATCCCCCTCGTAGAAATAAACTCTGAAAATGCACTGGGAAAATCTAGCAACTTTCTTTATCCAAGGAGCCAAAGCAAATGCTTGATTTGGTTAGGTGTGCAGCAAGATTGTGCTGTCTTTTTCTGCATAATTGTTTGCACAGCTACAATAACACAAAGTGGAATATGAATAGACTATGCTTAGGCTAATTTACTGCTGAGAAACATGTGCTCTGTTTACTAGGAATTCCATGCTTTCCTTTGGTTTGCCAAATGCTGTTTTTTCTCAGACAGCTGTTTTATTTGATACTTTTGAGCTTTTATTTGGTTAACAGGCATTCCCTCACCCTGTTTCTTTTGGTAAGAGTGTTAGACCACGGTGTAATTAAGGGACAAATACACAGTGAAGTTTGCAGTCCTGTCCCAGGGTTCCACAGTGTAGAGATGCCAAAAGTTGACCACATCTTTACTTTGAATGCTGCTGAAATCCTAAGAACCCATTTGAAGGAAAATAAGAAGGAGTATGATAGATAGGGTATGATAGATAACTGGACAGACAGAGGTTTAAGGGCTGCTCTGCCCTTAAATGATGGAGTGTCACAGGAAATTTTCTGTAGTCACACACAGTCATTATCAGCAGGTTTGCAGTGGTAAACTCCCCAGTGTTTACCTACATTCACTGATTTTTCAAATTTTCTTTTTCTTTTTTTTTATTTTTACAAGTGGATTTTTCTCCTTCCTGGGTGGAAGCAACACCTTTACAGTAAAAAAAGAACCTTTACAGTATTGGTAGTGAGTGTGATGGGAATAAAGCTTATAAGGGTGAACCAGACTCTGCATGTCATTTATGTCACACAATTAGAGCTAAGGAATCTTCCTTCCCTCAGAGGGATCGTGAAAAGGAATCAGTAGAAGTATTTTTCCCCTAAATGTGAGCTGTTATTGTGCATTTTCAGTTATCATCCTCAGAATTTCTTCTTTTAAACAAGCTAATGGTACAAAAATAATCCTTATGCAGTTTTCTAGGAATAAGGATATTAATTATCAAAGTATTTTAGCCCTGATAAAGCAGAGGAAGAAGTTGCAGCAGCCACACTGTGCGCTTACCAGGTTTTTATGTTTCCTTGTGCTACTGGCACAGTCTGGCTCTCCTGGTCCCTTTCTCTTTGCCTTTTCCTCATCCTGTGATTACCATTTCCTCTTTATTTTGACAAATCCATGACACAAAACATCCCTCAAAATAACAGAGGACAGACCTCTACCATTTCTTAGCAGCTATCTGAACAACCAGCTCTGACCACACTCGAAACTGTGAAAAGAGCATCCAAACTAAAACTTTCCTCACCACTTCATTTTACATGTGTTGAATGAAGTCACTTTCCTCAAAAACATATTAACTCTACAGTAGCTTATTGTGTTTGCTAGAGGCTTTTAATTGATGCAATTCGATTTTTCATATTGCTTTCTTCTAAAGCGCTGCAAGCTACTGTCTTCATTAACAGGATTATTGGACTAAATTCAAAAGCTTATCAGGATAATTTTTAGAAAATAGCTGCTTGTTTATGCTGTTTATCCTCTCCTGAATCTCTCTGCTACAGTAATGCCTTTCTTATTAGACACAAAGTGCTTCAGAGTAGCCAATAATGGCCAGCAAGAAATTCAAATATCACACAGTGTGCATCCAGGTAACTGTCCTGCCTTCTGACTACCTTTTGGAACAACTCATCTAAACTTGGCATTCTGTAGGGTGTTCTGGAATATTTTAGTACATTAGGAACATTATTTTATCTATAGGGTACATGCCACTGATGTACAGTAATCATATTCTTTCAGTCTGTGCTGACTCAGCTGACACTCTGAATCACTTGCTGAAAATAGAATGGGTGCATTTTGCATATATATATTTGTATACACACACAAACAAACAGCCATGAGATTTTCTTTACCTTTTACCAGACAATAAAAAAAGAAAATTAGATCATGTTTTGTGTATAGTGTTACAAATGTTAATGTACCAGTAGTTATTTATTGAAGTGACATGTATGTTTCCATTTGGACACATGCACATTAATTCACTCCATTTTTTTAAACTCTGCCAGTGCATTTTATGTTTTTTAAACCCCAGAATAGTTACAAAGTTTGCTTCCAGTCTGAAAACTGGAAACTTCCAACTGAAAACACACTGGATTTTAAATTGTAACGAGACCATACATGCCCATCTTACATACACAAGTAATTTCAGACACATTACTTTAAATCCATGTATCTTTAGCCTCATCCACAGCACACATCAGGGCAACAACAGCGTCACAGTTCAACAAAACACAAACTCATTTTTCCCTCATGTTAGCTCTAAATCAGTTTTCAAAAAGAGCATCCCTTTCAAAATGTATTAATTTACCTCCTGTGCAAAGTTATTCAATAATTTTCTGGGTGTCCAGCCTGTGGTAGGTGAAAAAGGCATAGTTTTCAGATCACAGGATTAATACTGAGATCACCTTACTCAAAACTTAAAAATACCATTTGGGACTCAAGTGACAGGCAGTTTATATTACTGGAGGCCATCCCACATCTGTAAGTAAAGATGCAGTAATCGGGGACATTATTATTTCTTTTATCTCTAGTTCTAGTTTATTCATTGCATGGACAGCTCACAGAATACCAGAGCAGGACTTCTTGAAAAACACCTGTACTCCTGATCAGAAGTAGCAGCAAGTACACATTTCTGCCATTGCAGGGAAGACAAGAATGCAATGGATCATGGCTAAATGGTCTGGAATCGATTCCATCACCCAGCCCATATCTCTGCCTGAAGGCAAGGTCAGCTCTGCAGGAGGAATTTCTGCAATTACCAGTACCAGTAGCCAATATTAGAAAACCAGTATTTAAACCAGTAGCTTTCAACATTTCAGCTGACAACAGACCATTCTTATAATTTTAACCACCATAATAATAAAGCTATCGAGGATACAGGCCTTAATTTTTACATATTAGCCAAGCTGCCTCTCAGGTTCAAAGTAACTCCACTAGTTACTCTGGATGAATGCTGGTTACTGAAGATCAGAATCTATTCCATCAACTTGGGTTATATCTCCATTTAAAAATGTAATGGTGCATGCAAAAAGCAAACTAACTCACTCAAAGTGCATGGATTTGTTTGGTTCTCACCTTATAATCATCTGCTTTGTAATTCTGTCACTGTCACTGTTAATGTAATGGTAAATATAGAATTGTAGAACTATAATATTAACTCTGTGAGCACATCTCAAAGTACTATTCACCTTTTTCACAGACATCATTTGCTTACCACAAGTTATGACCGTGACCATTTCTGACCACGTGAGGTTTTACTCAGAGCATGGCACAATAAATAACATTTCTGGTTCCCATTTTAATATGCTGGAACGGTGGGCTGTTGAGCAGAGGGGCAGATGCTGCCTGCCAGCCTTGGTAGCAGCCCCTGCTCTGCACAGCTGCCTTTGACTGCCAGACTGACAGTGTAGATTTGCATGAGCAGCCAGTGATTCCCAAACCCCTTCTGTGGAACAGCTTTCTGTGCCAGAAGCAGAGCTGCTACACTTACAAATGAGTGGCCTTTCAATGCTCTTCCAGGGCACTGCCATATAGACACACACATGTGAAACAAGAAGAGACTTAGCATGAAAAACAGCTTTTCTAGATTAAAAGGGACACAGGTACAAACATGCTTTACATATGTTACACTGTTCTGCTGTGTTTTTATATACACATATTGGGTTTTAGTGAGAACATTTTCCTTGTAAGGGCAATAAGTACATTTGCCTCACTAGAGAAGTCTTTTATTCCTACAAACGATGCAATTTATATATACTAATTGATAAACAAGAATAATAGAATGTGATGCACAGTTAGTTACAGATAATGTGAGGGTGCTGTGCTTTCACAGTTGGGAATGAACAGTAAAGCTCACAAAGGAAGAAACAGCATATCTTTCAAACAGACATTCCCCATATCGTGATAATGGAGATAAGTAGAAATGCAGCTTGCATCTCCAGAGAATGGAATAACTAAAACGTGCAAAATTAAAGAAGGAGATTACTTGACCAAATATAGATTAAATTCTCTCTATGTATCAAGGGGAACAGTCAGTTCTCTGCTGGGATGTTCTTTCTCAATGGAATGATGATTCAGAAGTGACTCAGCGTGTCCAGCACCCCAGAACTGACAATAACAAGCACACAGTGCCAGTGTCATCAGTTGTGTTTCAAAACATAGGGCATCTCTTTATGCTGACATTCTCAAAGTTTTATACTTCTGAGCAGGTTTAACTGTTGAGGAGCAGCTGGTACCTTTTAAAATTCAATATCCTCTTGACATTAATTATCCTGGGTAAACCACCAAAATACAGAATCAAAATCTGGCTTCAAATTTGTCACACCGTGAAATGCGATCATCCAAACAGGACCTACGTCACATCACAAAAAGTAAGTGTGGTCTATGTCATAAGAAAGCTCCTACACTGCTAAAGTGATGCTTCACATTTGGTGCACAAAATGAACCTTTTTGGTCATTTTGCAGCTTGCTAAACATCTGCTTGGTGAGACTTGGACCTACAGTTGGACAATGCAATGGAAGCAGGAGCAGAGCCGGGCCCTTTGCACAGATTGAGATGCAGAAGCGGCAGTGCTGAATCAGCCAGCAGCCTGAACGGGATGTGCTGCTACATCCCTGCATCCAGGCAGGATCCTTCGGCATTCTGCCACTGCTCTCTGCTGGCACCAGTGTGACAGAGCAGCTCCTAAGCGTTTCTCTGTGCTGCTGGAGTGTTTGCTGTAATTTACCATCTCTCTTTGGTTTAAGAGCTGCTCTGGTTGTTCTTGTTCATTTGCAACTGAGACCTTTAAATTAAAGTAATACGACCGAGATCCCGCCTAGGACAGATTTTGTGACCTCATCAGGCTTGTTTTCTTCACAGAAACATGATCCCAGCAGTGCTGGATGCCCCTCCAAGTGAAAGGGGACTGTGGTTTCACATATCCATTCCTTAGCTCGTGCTCTCTACTTTAGGATGAGGTGTCTTCTGGGGACACTATAAATCTTGACATGCAGGTGAGAAATACCTCTCCTGTTTTGCTCAAGAGCAGAGTTATCGCTGATTTTTTTTTTTCTTCCCAATAGTAGTTGCACTTGGTTTGGGTTGTTTTATGTGACAGTACATGGGGGTGTAATTAACTTTCGTCTGGATTAAAAAAAAAAAAAAAAAAAAAAAAAAAAAAAAAAAAAAAAAAAAAAAAAAAAAAGGCAGAATTGTTGGCAATTTTCTTTTAACTCCTCAGGCTGACAGAAGCTGCTGGACAAATTGCTTTCACTTGCTTCCATAGGACCTGAATAAGTCCCAGTGCTTCCTTACACCTGCAGGATGGCTCTTGTGTTGGAATAATACCTCAAATTAATAAACTGTGAACTGGGTTTCCAGAATCTGAGTTTACCCAACACTGACAGCTTTAAACCCAGCATGATATGCCTCTTACACTCTTTCTCCACAACAGGTTTGTACCAACCTCCCAAGCTCTCACACACCCAACCCACACTAGAATTTGAATCATCCCAACCTGGGTTCCTCTGCCCACACAGAGCTGCTGAGCAGACCTCAGAGCATGGGAAGTACCTGAACCTTTCGTTAGATTTTAAGATTTATAAAGAAGTCAAAGATCTTAGCTATATTTAGATATATTTATATCTTCATAAAGATATAAAGATCCACATCCAGCGGACAAACAGCCCAGACCCCAAGTGTCAAGAGGAT
>VZSR01003183.1:527193-538317 GCA_013398615.1 Brachypodius melanocephalos | reverse complement strand
ATTTAGTCTCTCAAAATTGGCAAATTTAGACCCTTATCAGGCAGGAATGACTAGAGGGATAAACTCTATTATGAAGGATATTATGCTACCCATTAAGTTGAAGTTGGGATGACATCAATATGTTTACAGAGAAGCAACAAGAGATTAATATTCTCTGTACATCGTAATGTGTTCTAGAAAGCTTGAATCAATGTAGTGAACGTGCCCAAGATGCATCACAGGAATTGTCCCGAATGACTACACTGAAAAAAAATAAAATTTTGTTTGTGGAAATGAGGGATTAAGGTTCTTCGTGATGCATTAGAGCAAAATACAAGGGGTTCATTTTAGTATCTGAAGTTACCCTTGTGAAAAATATAATCTCTGAAAAAAAAATTCACAAGCATGAACAAATATCCAGAAAAATCACACAGTAATTAATTATTGACTAGGGATACAAGTGTGCTGCCCAGAATCATGAAAGAGAACAGAGAGGCAGATTTCATTGCTGTCATCCCTTGCAACAGGAACCCAAAAAACAGGCAGTAGGAATTCCAGAGAAAAACAGTGTACAGGAATTCCAGAGGAAAACAGTGTACAGGAATTCCAGGCAGTGGCAAAGAATAGCTTTGAAGGTGAGAAGCGTGGTAACATGAAAAATACCATGAAAGTGTTGAAATATAATCAGTGATAAAGCAGTAAGAAGTAACACACAAAATCCAGAATTTTCATTATTTGTTGGAAAAAAAAAGTGAGGAATAACAGGATAAAAAATACTCTCAGGAAATAGGGAAGATACAAATATATGAAGGAAATTATTT
Source organism: Brachypodius melanocephalos (assembly GCA_013398615.1). Taxonomy (NCBI): domain Eukaryota; kingdom Metazoa; phylum Chordata; class Aves; order Passeriformes; family Pycnonotidae; genus Brachypodius; species Brachypodius melanocephalos. The sequence goes on along the minus strand of VZSR01003183.1, from coordinate 537,517 downwards.
CAACTGAAAGGAAGACTGGTAAAGAATGGGGGGAAAAATTCAGTTTCAGAAAATGCATCCCTACAATGCTCAATCTAGTACTTTAATGCGTTCTTCAATGCTGAAATTTCTAGAGGGTAGGAACAAATAGCTGTTTTCCAATTAATTATCTACAGGAAATGCAGCTTCAATGAGATTCTAGAATGATCAGAAATAATAATAGCATCTACTGCTGACAGTGTTTTCACTGAATTATTAAAAGAAACAATAATGAGAAATAATATGTAGTAATAATGAGTAGCAATAGATTAAAAAAAATTACAAATTAATTCTGGCATCCTGTGCTTCAGAAATCAGGCCCAGTAAATATAAAATTACAGAGGCATCCTCTCATTACAGCAGTTTTTAGAATTCTAACTGAATAAATGGGGGATGCATAACAGACACATATTAGTCCACTGCTAAAAAAGCTTTTACATTCATAATGATTCAGGGAAAGATAGGAATGTATCAGAATACACAGTTTTCAGAAGAAAAAAAACCACAACAAACTAGGAACTTTTGAAATAGTCCTTATGTCATGGCAGGATATTAAAGAATCACTTTTATATATTAAGCCAGCACAACTGCTTGTTTATGAAAATTGGTGTGAGAGAAAGTGAAAACTAGTCTCATTAAATACTGCTATGTAAACAATGAGAAGGAATTCCCCATCCTTGATACTCTTTAACCTGACCATGCAAAAATGAATGCCTTCATTATGTCATTTTTAGAGTGGGATGAATCAAGCAGATTGAGCAATTCTTGTTGGTGAGCTGCCTGCTTTAGGGGTCTAAATACAGAACACCCTGCAGAATACCCTGCAGGCTCCAGGAAAGAATAAATCAAAGTATGAATTCAGATCAAGAGTGCACCTGTTGGCAAGATGAAGAGATATTAAAGAGGTTACTGATCAACCAACAACCAAAAATATCAGCATGTTAAACACCAAGAAGGAGCAATAATTCACAACAGCTTGGAAAGGAGATTAGGGCAAAGGTTCACACCAAGAAAGCCAATTATTTTCTTTTACACACAGGATGTGAGACATGGACACCTATGAAAATGGGAAGAAACGTCAGGACTTTTGATAAATAGGTCTCAAGGGTGGCAGGTTGAGGACAAGTTCCAAAACAACATGGCATAACTTGGAGACCTAAGCCTAGAAAACATATATAATCCTATTGGCTCCCTAGGCAAAACTTAAAACCAGGATAAGACAAGACCAACATCCCTGGAATGCTGTGTGCCCATTGCAACAGCTGCAGACCCAGCATAAACTGCTATTGAAAGTAAAAGCTTACAAATAGAAATATCTTCTCCCTAGGCAGGTGTCTGTTCCTCATGGTTTCAAAGGCAAGCCTAATAGAGCAGAACTCATTGGACTATTTACTCAGATTTTGCTGTAGGTCAAATGTATGGAGGAAGCAATCACAGGATGCCTAAGGAATTGACACTTCTTGCTTCAATAAACAAACTCAATTTATGAGTTCAGCTGAAGATAATTCCTGATATCCTTATATTTTAATTATAGAGTTTGAGGGAAGCATTCCTTTGACCAGCATTGTGACACCTAGAATTTAAACATGTAGCCTAACCTGGATGTTCTTGCTTAGAGGGAGAAATATCTCTCTCTTTAGTTAGGGGCAGGAATAAAAGACACCTCCAGAGCAAGTCCAGTGCCAGCTTTCTCTGACATTATTGTGGCTGGTTAAATATTCAGTAATATAAGGCTATATATATAACTTGTAAAATACCTTACATCTACATATATAAGCATAGCTTGCTGATAAAAGAGTCTTTCATCAATTTAAACAGCATTCTAAATTCCAGGAGATTTTCTTGAGCACAGTCACCTCCTAAATCGTGTTATTGCATATTGTTACAATACATTGGCTCAACACTGAAGTATATACCATTCTGTGTTCCTACCATCAGACAAAATGTGCAGCTCTTTGGTTATCTGCAATAATAACAACTCATTCAATAACATTTTTGTCTGTGGTTCAGATCTTTATTTTAGCAACCTTAATCTTTGGCATGGATCCAGTGAGAATATTGTACTGCATTAAAAGCAGAACTGCAAATTTAGCTGAAAACACACAGTTTCTTTTCCTGAATACAAGCTGACATTTTTCAGGTAAATCAAAAGCTAGTGCTAAAAAAATTCCACAATCGCTGCTTTTGAAAAAGTCAGCAACTTGGCACCAAGGACAAAGCAATTTTTCCAAATGTAAAATTGAAGATGCAAAAGATGCCATGTGATCTTCGTATTACTGGCTGAAGAGATTCAAACTGCCTACAATGAACATGCAGTGCTGTTGTAGTCAGATATAGTGACATGTCAAGGAATGCTATTTGATTATGTCAAAATATGCAGCTATTTCTGCCACTTGTTCTCTTCCTACACTTCCTTCCATCTGTTGGTTTCATTTATCTGCTCTGTCTAGTGCTTTAGACTTTTATCCGTTGAAGACTGAAAACTCTTCCTTATACATGTCTACCTATGCAGACTCCTGACATGGCTGGAGTTCTGAGGCACCCAGCTGAAAAAAAAAAAAAAGTACAATACTAAAACTACATTTTGTAATTGTAAATTACAATCCCAAAGGTCTAAAGTGGTTCCCTTGCCCAGCAGCCACTCTTTAACCTTCAGAGCCCACTGGCATGTACCACTGCCTACACCTTCCCTTCGTGGGCTGCTTTCAAAAGAACCACCTGCTCTCACTTCTGAAGGCATTTCTACTACAGGTTTTAGTTTTGTAGTAATTAGGAGAACTTGAATCACAAATAATTTGATCTATGTCCTTATACTTTGGATCAAACCCAGCCAAAAGCTTCAACAGACATAAATATAAAGCCAACAGCATTTGTCAGGCACAATAAGTAGGATACTTAGAATCACAGAATAGAATCATAAGATGATTTAGGTTGGATAAGACCTTCCTGATGTCCAACCTGAACCTCCCTTGGCACAATTTGAGGCCCTGTCCTCTCATCCTGTCACTGTTTCCTGGGAGAAGTGGCTGATCCTCCCCTGGCTCCCCCCTCCTGTCAGGTGGTTCTAGAGAGTGATGAGGTCTCCCCTGAGCCTCTTGTAAAAAAAGGAAAAGAAACCCAAACAAACACAACCTCAAACAGATTGAACATCAGCCACATTGAGGCCTCAATAATTTAAAAATGTCTGATGAGAAAGTGGTTAATCACACTTCTCTAACTGAATTTATTTTCTACTTTAAACCACAAAGTCAATTTGATGATATAATGCATAGCTTAGTAATATTAAATATCTCTTCAGAACAGAGTCTCTTTGACAGTAGAACACAATGTCCTACCTATTAAATAAGACTGTTTAACAGTGAAGAGGAAGAGGAATTTCTTGAGTATTCTGTAGTGGGTACCCCTTGTGTTAGTTCTGTAATCGACATAAATTCCTAAAACCTGTGACACCTCCAATCAGTATCTGCTGAAGAATCAAAAGAAACCCAAGAATAAAATAACACAGGCAAGGAGTGAAACATGTACTGCTCTCATCCAGCCCGTTCCAGCCTCTTAACATTTTCAATTTTTCTTTAATTCCAGGGTGACTGAAACAAAGATTAAAAATCAAGGAGGGAAGAAAATGCAATTTCTGCCATCCAAAAACTTGCAATTTCAGAAATGCTATCCATCACAAAAACAACAGTTCCCTCCACCATTAAGGTTGCTTTTTGTGACCTCCAACTTGAAAAGAAGTTTCCTTTAGAAACAGTGAAGTGTTCAGAGTTGAAAGCCTTAGCACAGACTGCTTGGCTTGTGTTGGAACAGGTAAAGACAACACCAAATGGGAACAGACTGACCTGCTGGGCTCTGAACGTGAAGGGCATTTTATTTTTTTCCCACTGATTTGTTGCAAGAGTAAAGCAGTGGGCTGTAGTAGTTAGGTCCTGGAAAACTCCTCTGAACATTCCTTGGGGTGTAATGCCATCAGACACCATGCAGCAGGCTGAGCTCAGCCCTGACACGGTGCTCTTGGCCACTCTCTGACTGAATGTGGTTTCTGGATTCTATTGCCAAGTTTGTCCAAGTAAAAACTAATAAAAATGTCTCTCCTTTGTTACAGCACTGTCGTAAAAGACTGAATGTACAGGTATATCCTGAATTATGACACTGCAGAAAATCATTTCACACTCTGTGACAATCCACTGAAGTTCCCAGACTTTTGAACACTCAGTTCAGGCACATTGTCAAAGCTCTTTAGAAGCTCTCACTCTGTAGATGCCCTGATTTTTTCCACTGGTATCAGTCTGGAGGCTTTCTTAGGGATTTGTGGGGGAAGGAGGGGCTTTACCCCCCTTTGATGTATGATTACTTCTTAAACACTTCAGCACATTTGCATTTTGTTTCCCCAGGTAATCTCACAAAGTTGCTTGTTAAGATCCAAACCTGGGGAAAAGCAAACACATTCCAAGCAGAAGATTTAATGAAACAAGTAGGAGAGATAAATGGAGGCACACTGGCTCTGACACACTGGGAAGAACTATCAAATCCATCTCTAATATCAAATACTCTACCTAGGGAGACATTACACAGTAAAAATGCTTCCATCTTATTTGGGAAGAAAGATGTGAGATTATGAGAGATTAAAAGGGACAAAAATGGGATTTGCTTTTAAGAGAAAGAAAAAGGAGTTCACAACGTTCAGAGTATCACATAATAGGCACTTTTACTCAGAAATAAAAGCAAAAAGCTGAGTTAAAAGCTCAGAGCCTTTGAACAGAATATCTAAAATAGAATATTCATTTTGATTTTTTTACATTGAGAATTCAAAACAATAGAAGCAATAAAACACTGTAAAATGTGGAAAGGAATCCACTGAAGGATTCAGTCACTTCAGTCACATTTCCTTTACTAATCATTGCCCCAGTTTATGAAATATGCACAGCTCATTTTAGGCAGGTCTTTATTGTAACAGTAAACAGAGCCACCTAAAATCCACCCAGCTTCTCACAGTAATAGGTCTCATTTGGAAAGCCAAAAAATATAAAAGTGAGCACTGGAATCCTAAGAGGAGACAGTGCATGACACATGGAAAGACAAATGCACTGGGCTTTCTACAGTCTAAAAGTGAAAGAATGAGAGAAGGCAAGGTTTGAAATTAAAAAATTATCAAACCTCTGTGTGGGACTTTAGAAAAGAATGTTTCAGATGCAGGAAAGGGGAGGGACGTGTTTAAAATCAGACTGTATATAAAGCTTGGTGACAGAAAGACTAGGGAAGCATTAGAATATTGCCCAGCAAAGCTGTGATTCTCCATTTGCAGAGCAAAACAGATCTCTGTCAAAAATGTGTGAGAATAGCTCATCTCACCCTAGAGAAAAGGAATAAATTATGTGGTTCCTTGATGTCGTTTCTAGACCTGTTTCACCAAAGACCACACAACACAGGGATTCTTACCACCTTTTACTGCCCTTCTGCAGGATTTTCATAAGTCAGGGTCTGACAGATTCTGCCAACACAAGGCCTGAAATAGAACTGGGATTTATATAACATCAAACTATCAAAATACTGAATAAATTACCTAAACCCTGGGCCCCCATGTAATGGACAGTGAAATCTTCCCTTTACCACCTGAGGCACAGGTAGAACTACAGCATTTTGAGCATGGCAAATCCACGTGCTGTCAAGACAATGCTCCCACACAGAAAAATACTATTCCCTTTGGATTTGGGCAACTGCAAAACAAGAAAACCAGCCAGACCAAAACCCAGTCTCTCCTTAGATCCTTATGAAATTATAAACACTTCTAGTTACTATTCTTTATGCTCGTTTTGACAAGGAGTTTCTTTAGAGAGCGGGTTTTGGAGTTCAGTGTAGCCCCATGTTTTAAGCACTGGAGATAACATCAATTTTAACCAGCTCTGGGTAATGCTCTATCTCGTGTCTCCACCACCATCACCCTTGATCAGGACAAAAAAGGGTCTCTAAACTATGAGCAATGCTTTCCACACATCTGGCAAACATCCCACTGGGAGTGTGTCATTAAAATATCAGCTTCCCCATATGGATGGCATCTGACTTATCAATCCAGTTATAAGATTTTCTTTTCTGATCCTACTTACTCTTGTTCTTCCTCTCATCCTCTGCAAAATTTTCTTTAGTACCATGAGGTACAGTAGTGGGATTCAGGTTTGTTACCCTCATCTTTCCAATTTATTTATTCTACCTAGAAATGCATGAAATTTATTCATAATAAAAGTCACAGATGGGGAGCAATATCGTTGCTTCTTTGAGAATATAAAAAATTGAGCTAGTTTAATTGGACCTAAATATGATTATGGCATGAATATTGAAAATTTTGGTGCAGCCAGATTCAGGATCATTTAATTCAGGCCAAGTGGAATTTATCTACAACACAGGAGAAATGCGAGTCACTGTGCTGCAGCACTGGGCAACACAAGCTTGTAATGTAGCACCTAAAGGGCTGAGAATATTTAACAGTGTTAAGGTTTATCAATGGATGCTGATGATTGGAATTACTCCTACTGAATGGAGGACCTGAAGTGCCCTCCATCTCCTCCAATATTCTGGATGCAATTCAGGCTTTTGCAGCCTCCTCGCTCTAATTTTGTGCATATACACTTGTAATTTTTGCATATATACATATATATTCTATACATATACCTGTAATTCTATATACATATATACTCATTTTAATTCTTGCATATACTTGTATGTGCATATATATGCATATACACTCTTGTGTTCAAGACTGTGCCAGAGTAGATGGAATACAATTCCTTCTGCAGTGCAGATTCCAGACTTGAAATGCAGACCATTGAAATCTCTTGGGATCCCAAGATATTCCATCCCAATTCTACTTAAATTACACTGAAAGTAAAATGTCCACTGATTTCAATGAGAACCACATGACAAAATCTTCATCAAGAGCTGAAAAAAAGTCCTACAAAGACTTTTACAGAAGCCAAATAGTCTGACTCATGTAATGTCCGACTGGAGAAAATATAATTACTTAAATATATGAAAATGTTTATGTACATAATGACTCGCAGAATTGCATATAATTCTACTAAGATACAAAGAATGCAGCAGCTTTTACAGTAAGATTGGAAGTTCAGGTATGTATTTGTATTTTTTGATCTTAAGCCTTTGTCACAAACTAAGGAAACTGGAATACTGAAAGATTTCTTCCTTAAAACCAGCACCAATCCTACTGTCATCATCAGATATCTAAATGCCATAACAGTCTGCAGTAAACTTCTAGAAGCTGGAACAGGCAGATGGATATAAAATTATTAAAAGATATAAAGGCCAGCAGAGTAAGCTGACATATTTATCTTAACATCATACATGTTTTGCACAGAAACTCTTCTGTACATTTTCCTGAACAAATAATCTCTAACTTTGTATTGTGCCAGTATGCAGAGCAGTTTGAGGAAAATAAACACAGGCTTGTTTCTCAGAGATAAGCTTTGCCTTATATTGGTTGCATTTATATCATTGTCAAAACATATTCTTCAAACCTGAATAAGTTCTGTTTCCATTAGTCATGTAGAAGGAAAAAGGAAGAAAGTATGGAACAATTCTTTCTCTTCCAACTCCTCACCCCTTTAAAGCACATAAAACCAAATCCAGTTCTTGGAACACATTTGCAAATATATTAGACTGCCTCTCCCAATATTGTTTTTATGAAACTACACTTTTTTGTTAGACATTTCACACTGTACTGCATTTATAATTATTTATCCTGTCTGCATTCAGAATGTAAACTAATAACATGTCTGTTCTGGCCTATCAGATGTCATAGGGTGCTTGCTCTGCTCAAGAAATTAAATGCAGTAGAGCCAAATGCCTGACAGCTGGTTAGGCTCACATTTTACAATTTACTGAAACAAACAGAATCAGAAGGAAAATACAAACAAATTAATTTCACTTCTAAAAGCAGCAGGTCTATACAGATATAGAAAAAAGCTATGGTAATATAAATTAGCATAATTAAACTATAGGTGGAAACTCTGATATTATTTTCAATTATTTGAAGGTGTACCAAGCCTGGAACAAAAGCTGTAATTTTGACAAACTTTGGTACCAGTTATTCCGATTAATTATTCAATTGCAAGCTTCATTAAACTTTTTGGAAGTTAAAAAAAAAAAAAGGGAAATGACAACAAAAGCACAGGAAAAAAAATTAAAAAAGGATTTACAATAAATCACATTTTGCTTCTTGTAGTGAGATAGCTACACTGTATCACTCTCTATCTGCCTGTTGAGACTGATTGATCCTGCATTTAAGGTTGTTAAACTTTATCATTCATTTTCAATGAGCTGGGGATAAAACCTTGATTGCCAAAGCAACAGACCTTGGAACTCTTCACAGCCAATATGGAATTTGCAAGGATGGGACTGGTTTGTCAGCATGAAGTGTTTCAAGGCTTTATCAGAGGAGAGCCACAAGATTTCCTCCAGTCAGAACAAGGCAGCAAACGCATTTCAATCAAAACCAAGGAAACAAAAAAAATAGAAAAGGAAAGAAAATCAGAAATAAAGGAAATTAAAACGATGGGCATATAGAAAAAAATGGACACAAATGAAAGGGAAAAACCAAAACCTCTCAAAAGCCTGTCAAAAGCAGAGAGAAGAACTATCCTACAGGGTCAGCATGTGCTTAGGCATTGTTGCTTTGAGGGCTCTGAAGCAATGGTGACCATTTAATTGATTTTCCAGAGAATCCCTGAATGCCTGAGGTAGGGAGTGCCTCTGGAAATTGTGTTGTCATCCTTTTGCACAAGCAGGGCCACCTAGAAAATGCTGCACAGCACCATGTCCAGCTTTGTGGTACCTTCAGAGATGGAGACTCCACAACCTTCAAGGAAACCTGTGCCAGTTCTCAGCCACCCACCGCCTTTTCAAATTAAAATTTCATATTAATGCAGAGGAATCTTGCTTGCTGACAGTATTGTTGACATTGCTTTGTGTGAATGAACAGGAAATGTTCCTTTTCAAAAGAAACAAATTATATATTAAAGAAATACATGTTCTGAAACATTCCCACTTGCAATCAAAGTTTTTAATATTTATAGAAAAGTTGATGTAATAATTTTTTTTTTTCCTGAATTATTACCTAAAAGTCAGGAATCACATTAAAAAAGGCTTTGACTGTCATTGAATGAGAGAATGCCTCTGGAGGTTGGGGTAATGGGAATATGAATTTCCAACTAATAATACATTTTGAAAAATTGTTAAAATGCTAAATAGTAACATTTCTCATTAAGAGGCCACAGGAAAAGAAGAAAAAAGTTCACAGAAAATATTCTGATCACCTCTAGAGCAAGTCAAGGACACTTTACAACCCACAATTCTCATGGCACCTCCACTCCAGGCTGTGTGCCAGGGCTTTTCAAGGGGTGAGAGTGGCCATTGGTTCAGTTTGGGTTCTCTTCCTGATTTCTCCATGGTCAGAGCCATTTCCACCGTTTCCTCCCTAATCTCCCATTCCTTTTACCATATTGGAAATAATCTAACCCAGTTGGTTTAGTCTCCTAATGGACAGTCTCCATGAGGAACATCTGTGGAGGTTTGGCTTTGTCTCACAGTCTCTGCAGATTCTGTGCCCTACTGGAAAACTATTGGGTGTCTCTTATCCCCACAACTATAGAGAATATTTCAGTTTTTATTTATATTGTGTCCTTTCGGTTAGCACACTGAAAATGTGGGCTAAGGATTGTATTTTCACAAGTTTTCTACTTATGATAGAGAGTTTGCCTGTCTATTTAATCAAAATTCATGTTCAGTTTCAAATGCATAAGTTTGTGGAAGAAAAAGGGGTTTTTTCCAACTTTGACAAGGAGTAGTTTCTCTTTTGACAATAAAGTAAACAGAAAAAATATTTTTCTAATATTTTCCTCTCGTTTCTCTGATTGGCATCTCAAATTGAGTAACTGTCATAAAATCATTTCACCCAATACAAACCCCCACTTAAGCTGCAGTGGCCATCCACTGTGCTGCTTTTCTGCTTACCTGCAGCTAAAAGAAAGGTTTGTTTAACCTAATCCTCTCATCTTTGAACCATGACAGGATATCAAATCTCAAACCAGCCAGTTGAAAACCTGAAATAATTTATAATTGGAAGTGCTTCTCTGCATACATCATTTTTCTCCCCAGAGATCAAGGAAAGACAGGCAGAAAGCCAGCCTTGTTTCTAACCAATTATGCCCAAACTAACAGAACTCAAATGATCTCTCTGTGGAGCACATCTCCCTGCTGGGTTTCTCACATTTATTTCTGGAGTGAGGAAGACAGAATAGTT
>VZSR01003183.1:467158-526944 GCA_013398615.1 Brachypodius melanocephalos | reverse complement strand
AAAAAAAAAAGAGGAAATAAACAGACCAACATACATGAAATTATCCAGACTAAATGTAACCTGTTTGTGCTTGGAAAAACTTCTAAAAATTACATTGGGAAGACAGAAAAAACCCTGAATCTACAACATATCAGCAGTTATGTCACTGAGGAGGGACAATTTTTACATCTTTCATCCAAAGTGCATAAACTCAGAAGAGGTGTTCAGCTGATAACTTACAACAGATTTGTTTAAATAACATTCCAGTTTTAGAAACCTCCCTTTCTAACCTAGGAATGGCTTCACACCTTCCTGCTTCACTGGGTTTAAGATTCCCTTGGTTGTAAAATTTCTCTAAGCCGCTTCTCTTCATGAGCAATAGACTGCAGTGAAATCATTTCTCTGCAGTATTTTCTCAGTGAAAAGGTCCACAAATTGATTTTTCTCCCTTTGCCCTCCCTTTCAAGATACAAATTCAAATATAAACACAGCAGACTATCACTGACAGTATATACATCTTTTCCCTCAAGTGACTTTATAAAAAGGCAACACATACAAAGCATTAGACATGCATTAATAATAAAACCTACATGGAGAACTTAGAGAAACCTTGTGAGCTCTCATAAAATTTCAAATAAAACCCCTCCAAATCTTGAGCAAGAGCCAACTGTACTGAAGTGGGAAGACTGAAAGTATTTCCTCCCTCTGAAAATGATGGAAGGAGTTAGATCTTCTGTTCTATGGAAATCCCAAACAACAAAACATTTCACAACTGTATTGATAACACTGTCAGGTTTTTCCAAATCTTCTTGCTCTATGCATGTTCCATGCTCAAAGCACTTCATGCTGCCCCTATATTACAGGAAAGGGTGCAAGCTTGGAGAAAATCAGGGCATAAACTATTAAAACGCTTCATAAATTTAGGGAAATTGCTTGAATGACACCTTGAAATGAAGCGCACAGGTAGAGTACATTCCCTCAAGAAAAAGGTACCTGTTACTGTCACTTGCATTCTGCTGAACTTCCTGACTGCAGCCTGGAGAGTTGATGAAATCTGGTCATGAAATGCCTATTTTTAAGCTAAACAACAAAATGCTTGGAGATATTTTCGACGTACATGACATCTATCTTCGCAAACAGAACTATTTGTACTCAAAAGCAAAAAAACCCACCACGTTTAGTTACGGATGGCTGGCATCAGATGCTTTACTTGAAAGTAAATGTAAAATGCAAATTAAGTTTCTATGTTTTTATGCATAAGATTTTTGTAGCAGAAAAGACATTTCGATTTTAAATAGCTCTGAGCATCATCCTGGCAAAGGCAAGTTGAAAACTGGCACTCTGTGCCCACTAACTTAGCTCTCACTGTGATTTTGGCCAGGTCATTCCCCTTTGATGAGTGACTGACCCCACTTGCAAAAAATGAGGTCATAATAAACAAATATTTGATTTTACAGAGAATTGGTGTGGCTTAGTGCAGCATTTAAAAAGCCATTTGCAGTTCTAGAGCATTTAGCAAATGCTAAGCCCCATTCTTTTCTTGTTCAGATCGTGAAGGAGTGACCTGCAGTACTTGAGAAGTGAAATATGTGAGGCCACAGCTGTGGGCACACGCTGTTTCAAAAATATCACGTGCCACAAATAACTATAAGTGGCACTTTTGCATCTTTAAGGCCTCCTCTTTTTTCCACCTGATATTCTGAATGGCTCCTCGTCTCAAAAAGGAGCGTGTATTTGTAACGTGGAGTTTGCTGAAATATCTTCAGGCTGCAGCAGCCTGACGTGCTCAGAGTTCAACAAATTTTACAGTGTGACAGCTTATTAAGCTGAAATACATCAGCCATTTCAAACAAACATTCAATTGCATAAGCCAAAGATTGGGTTCTAGAAGGTTTTTTTTTTCCTCAAGACCAAACATTTGCATATTTCTTAATGTTAGATCAGAACTTAGAGCTCTGTCTGAACTCCAAGCTGTCAATCCTTTGATACACAGCAAAGAGCTCTTTGGTCTCTTCACTCTTTGAACTGCAACAGCAAAACCCTGAAGATTTCACTGGGATAATTCCTTCCTCTCTTCTTTGAGATTAGAAAGTTATTCCAAAACTTGCCTGTTTGTTTTTTTGGTTTTTTTGGGTTTTTTTTTTCTTTTTAATTCTTATTTCTCTTTAAAGCTACCATGCATTTAATCAAGAAAATGTTGATTTTGTTTGAGTGCTGATTCCCCTTGAAATACCCCTACTAGTAGAAAAATACCATAAGAATAACATTAAACATTTTTCATTGTCAATTAGGAGAATTAAGCAATTGTATGAGCTGTCTTTAAAACATCCTACAGCTTGTGAGGATACATACCCTTTCTGGCATATAAACCAATAAATACAGAATTCCAAAATGGAAAGATTATACTGAGTTCCATTCATGGACTATCAAATTGACATTGTGATACTCACTTGCCTACCACCAAATTCTATTTTGGCATTTCCTCGTTATTAAATGCTGACAGTATTCCAGAGAGCAATCCAAATTCTTGCAACTGCTTTCAAAAGTTTAAGGGCTCCACAGTGCACTGAGGCTCTCAAAAGCCTGTCTGATTTCCACATTTCAACCCTCTGGGAATAGAAATATAATGCCCCTTTATAGCACACTTAGCATTCCTTTAGTTCTGGCCCAAGATTCTGATGGGAATAGCAAAGATACACATGGAGGAGCCTTGCACACCCTTCCCTCCACTTTGCTGGTGCACTGCCTCATTCAGATTTCTCTTTTGCTGGCAAACCCCAGCAGCCAAACCTATACCCCATTAATAAATTCACCCTGGTTTCTGCAATATCACTGGATGCCAGTAATTACTCAATCTACAGCAGTAGGTGTCTGAAAATATCACGAGCCCCACTGGCATCTAATTATTTACCTGGAGCCAAATTCTGCTGTTAAACCCATGAAAACATTTTCCCAGTACTAATTTTCACCGTGCTAATTTTCATTTACTTCCTGTGGCAAATAACTAAGCTGCTGATCTTTACTCCAGCTCCCCACTATCAATTATTTTGACTCCAGGACACCAAAGGCTGTGATTTAGAGGCAAGTGGAGCATATTAAAAACCTGCAGAAAGCCTGAAAGTTTTAAAAAGCATGTGCTCACACCAATACTCTATACCCGAGCATTATTTTAATCAGGTGAGAAAAAAAAAAAAAAAAACAAACCAGAAAAAGGAGGTTTGTTTGATCAATTAGAATTAGCCAACACTTTCCAGATATTGAATGACAGTTTCTGTACACTGAAAAGTTTGCAAACCAGACCTTATTCCTCGATATAGGTAATTGTTATCAAATAATTGCTAATTTCAGGGAAATACTGCACTTCTACAAAGTGCAGACCAAGAAAAATGATGTTACATTAATTAGCCATAAGATAAGGTATGAATTATTTACCAAGCTTGATTCACATGCATAATTCTTAACAGTCAGGCATGCAAATCAGATCAGATAATTCCACACAATCATGTGATTACTAATTTCACATCCAGTTAGTTCATCAGTGTCTGTAATTGCATTATTTAGAGCTACAGATCTGATAATATTCTTGTTTGCACATTTTACAGACAGCTAGTACAATTCTGGAGTCTATGTAGACACTCAATATAGAATTTGAACCCATAATTTCTATATCTCAGATGTAAAGATAAGGCCATATGCTCATAACACAGATTTTCATCTAACTGTAGAACAATATCTTGAACTTCTATCTTTCTCTGGTTCAGGAGGCATAAATTGTACTGTGTTACAAACCAGAGGGATTTTTTCAATGGCAGAAAACATGTTTCAATATTTGTTTGATAGAAGGTAGACAGCAAATGCAGAGTAACCTTTTATTTAAATCCTAAACCATTGCTACCATTAAGCCTTAAGTAACAATCAAATTGCTGCTGCTGCTATACTTGACAGATTCAGGCAGAAACTTGAGAAAACTCTATTTAATATTCAGAATTCCTACTGATGTTTATCTTCAACACACTGTTCTAATTTGCAGTTTCTATGACTACTAGAGCAGCACTAATTTCTTCAAATTAAAAGGAAACACAATTCAATTTTTTTTATATTTGAACAAGAATGGGCACAATTTTCTTTGAAAGCTGTTCCAACAGATAGAGCATATATACATCTACACATATATCTCCATTTTAATGCAAACCCACAGCCATATGTATTCCATTTCAAAAATTTAACAAAGCAGAGAACAGCACAATCAATTCTAACAATATATTTTTTATGCAACATTATAGGAAATCTTAGCCAGTACTGAAAGAATTGTACTTTCATCTAAAAATATTTACTACAAACCACATGAATTTCTTTAGTTCGATGAAAGAAAATTATGAAAAAAGAGCAGCATAAATATTGTTTTTCTTTGTCAAAGAGTTTCCTATATATCCTATATGATTATGAGGCCTGGGATATTTTTTTCCCCTGTATACTTATTTTTCCCCTGTTATTTAGTTTGAACTCCCTGAACCTAACAAAGAGAAGCACAAATATCTATGCAGCTGTTGTAAGATTACAACTCAGCTTATTGATTTCAGTGGTACCAGGCATACATTTGTGCAATGCCTTTTATAGCTCCCTTAAGTATATTGTGGAGATATTCCCTTAAATACTTTTGTGTATGTATTGTATATATATATATATATATGTATAGCACAAATGTATATATTGTTTATATATTCCCTTAAATATCTTTGTGTAGCCACAAAAAGTCCAGTGGCACCAGAAAAGCACACTGCCAAAATAAGCAAAATTCATCACACCCACTGAAGGTATTTGTGATTGAAGAAACTGGTTATTTTTTTGTGCTGTTCCTGTAGCTCTACTTGGCTTTAGCCTTACTCCTTGGTAATCATTCCTTGCTGTGCCCCTGGGCAGCCAGGCAGCACTGGGGAGCTGCTGGTCAGGGAATGAGCTCTGGATAACCACAGAGTCCCCCAGCAAAGCAGCTCAACATCCCTGTTTCATGCCAGCTCACCTGTCCAGTCTCCCTTCAAATACTGGGAGATTGACATAAAATACATGTCTGTAAAATCAACATCATTTTTCCAAGCCACTGCTATTGTGGCAGAAAAATAATAGCTGGGTTTAAAACTGAGTACTGGAAAATACACTGGGAATTCGTTTTCTGATTTAAATCAAAACATTACTGAATCCATCCTTTTTCCTCTAGTAATTCTATTTTCTCAGTATTCCTTTGTATTAATTTTTTTTTCCTTGAAAAGCTCTTCAGAGGGAGCAGGAAATACAAAAAACACCTCTTCAGGCACAGTGGAGGAATGTTATCATTTGTTTCAGTGGTGTAGCTATGTGGAGACAGCCTTTCTCAGCTTTCTGGGCCGTCCCAAGGAAGAGGAAGATCCCAAGGAAGGCCAGTCATCCCAAAAGAATGCAGTCATATCACATTTGGAATCACCATTCCACACAATGGAACACTTCAACCACTAATTCTGAAATCATTCTTAAAACAGGTCTGGGCAAGCTCAAAAAAATAAAAAAATTTGAAAATTTTACAAACAGATAACAATAAGCACGTTAGTTGAGAAACAAAAAAAGGAAAACTCAGATATTACAGGAACCTGTATGTGTGCTTAAGGTCTTCCATCCACATTAATGGTAAATGCTTCAGACCAAGCAGGCTAAATGTTATCTATTTTTGACAAAATTAATACAAAACTCCTCTGCCTTGCGTTCTTCTCCCTCTGCCATCTCCCCATCATTTAAATCCAAAACCAACAGCAGGCTGTATGATTATGGTCCACCTTTTTCCCTCATGTGCTACTTCCCACTTGAGGATGATGGGATAACATTTAATTGATTCTTTTTTTGTATCTGATGGACAGAAAACTCGATGAGTGCATTGGAGCATTCTCTCCACTTTATCATGTTCATCCATCAGCCTTATTCCAACTAAATTGGAAAAGCAGCATTTAGCAAGAACCATCCATAAAGTCTTACCCCTTCTGCAGCTTCTTGGGGAAGAAACTCTCTGCAACTGGTATTTGTACCCACAGTGAGAGTCACCACAGCCTCCACAGACACTGAAACATTTTTTTCCTAACAAAAATAGAAGAAAGAGCTTAATTGGTGAAATGTATTTTTTCAGATTATTATCTTATGCTGTCATCAAGAATAGTCAAAATATGTAAGTATATCTGCACATGAAGATTCAGTTAAGGTGGCTATTAAGACTTTAATATTAATCCTTTTTCCCCTGTGTAATTCACACAAGCCATGGCAAAATCTACGCCTTTCAAACTGCTTACATTGAGTTTTTGAGCCTCAATCCAGCAAACTCCTCTTTACAACAGTGGAATTGTCCCACTGATTTTTAGGTATACACATTAAATATCTTTTGTTGGATTGGAAACTTGTAACTTTTGTCAGCAAAATCCCTTTCACTGGTTATCAAATAGCTCTTGAATCTGGCAGTTCTTTGGAGAATGAGTCAGATAAGGGTTATCACTTGCTCTGGGGAAGAAGGCTGCTGGTTTGCTGCTATGACATGTAATACATGAACCCAGTTAACACCAGTCTGATTCTGTTTCAAAGATACACACAAACATTCTGTTAGCATGGGCTTATCTCTGGCTCAAGGCCTAAATATAATTAAGGCTTTAGGGCTGGAAATGGAAGAGCTGTCTTTGAGCATTGCAATGGAAACACAATGAATAAGAAATCAGAGATCTTGACAAATATGAAATACAAAAACTTGTCAGGCAATAATGGCATGTTGAAAAGCATGACGTGATTTGTTTCTATAACAGCTAATGGAAGGTTTTATACAGCAAAGTCCCTTCCTCAGGAGTAAAAAATAATAAAATTTACTACTGATTAGAATTTGCCACATTAGAAATCTAAATAAATCCGTTTGGAAAGCACATGTGTTATTCATTACAGTTAAAAATAACTAAATATGTCATTTCTGCGATCCATCTATTATTAAAGGTGATGTTACACTTTATGCTAAACAAATCCTTAAATTCTCTCAATTACATTAAAAAGAAACCCTTAATAATACTGGAATTTCAAAGGCAGGAAAACCCACGACTGTTCAGGAGAGGCAAAGACAAAAAAATTGAAGCTCAAGGAAAGAAACAGTAAAATGAGTTGTGTAATCTATCTCCAACATCTTGAAAGTGGTAGAAAAGAAAATACAAAGCATCCTCATAATTCCAGCTTCCTAATCTTATCAGGCTTTTCTTACAAAGAAGTCCAGAAAGTCTGTTTTAATCTGTTTGCTTAGTTGTTCCAGCAAAGAAAAACTGGAGGAAAACTTATCTAGAGTGCCCTATCAAACCTGGATTCAGAAAAATCCATCCAGCTTGTCTAGTTCTACTGAAAGATTTATTATTGCTCTGGACATAGGAAAAGGAATTTCTGATTAAGGGAATTCTCATGAGAAAGTAGTACAGACAGCAGAAAGAGCTTGAAAATCCAAAACACAGCTTATAACCCTGCACATCCAATTCATAAACTGATAAAGCCTTTCCCACCCAAAACTGTATTTCAGCAGCCCAGAGGGGTTATCTACTCCTTTTGAGTAATCCAGCAAGGAAAACCAACTTGGGAATGATGGTAGATATTAAGTGGGAGAAGATGTGAATTTATCCAGCTGTAGTAGACAAAAATTTATTGCTACTCCATCTAGGACGAGATCTAATTCAAAATCTAAAATTCACAAGAATTTACAGCTGCTACAACTGACTTAATTTCTGTAATCTCGCTGGTTCTGCAAACTGAGCAAACTTAGGTGTGACAATGTTTCCTGCAAATTTCATTTTGCTATTGCTATTTGCATTTGTCTGTTGCTATTCCATCAGCTGCATTACAATATCTTAGAACCTGCTTGTGTTGTTTGCTTTTATGCTGTGATCACACGTGCTGCTTGTACTATCCTCTGTATTCTGAAGCCTGTGTCCTTTATAGGTGTGTCAGAGACAAATGATTCAGTACTATTGACCTTCAATGAGGTAAAATAGCAAAATGCTCAGCAAATCCCACACAATATTTACAGCTGGAGGCCAAGAAGTTCACTCCTTAATGAATTATTCCAGTTCTAGTGATATATCAAACCCAATCTGCTTTTTGGTTCAAGACACCCTTTCCTTGGCTACCTCAGTTACAGAGTGACTGAAGTAGAGCATGGTTAGTGTCTGGATGATAAAATTGAAAACTGTAGGCAGGAAAATAGAAAACAAAAAATGGAACTTCAGTTGAAATGCTTTCATTTCCATTTCACGCACTGATCATATTACTGCCCCTGAATGTGGTTTTTCTACTTTTTCTCTCTTCTCTTCTTTAATTTCTGTGGTCTGATTGCCTAAATAGCTATTTTTGGCAAGGGTTAGTGTTTTCTAGCTTCTCTTTCCAGGACTCTTTTCTGCAAAATTAACAAAGAAAAAGGAGTGGGGTGCAATCATAACACACACAAGGGGAAACAGAGACCAAATGACAAATCCTTGAACTCAAGGAATCCACAACACCCTGCTGAGGTTTCCTTCTTAATGTCATTGAAGACTAAATTACACTAGAGCTGAGAAATTCCAAATTGTTCCCACTATCATTTAGTTCAAGAGTGACAGATATTTTCAGAGTAGCACCCTGCCTCTGGCTCTATTGCAGATGCCAGAATGGCAAACCCAAACAGGCAACCAGGACCACTATTAGTGACAGATGAACTTTCAAGAAGCTCCTTAAAACATATTAGTATTCTCAATAAAACTGTGCTTTAAAATAGAGCAGAACTTAATGGATCTAAAAAAATACATTTGCAACAATTATCTGTCAGTTTTTAAAATTTCTCTCTCGGAGGAATATATGAATTTTTTTTGGTTTTATATTCTCCAGTGTTAATCATGAAAAGAGCTCCATCACATTTGTCACATACAATATCCATACTGTATTGGATTTTCCATCGTAATTTATGGAAAGATCATACCATTCTCATGCCAGGAGTGATCTCATCTCAAAATAAGTATTTTGAGTGATCCCTGAGTTTCTACTCAATCTTTTTAAGAACACCAGGGGAATCTCTCTGTCTCTGTCACTGAGCACAATACCAAATGTCAATGTTATCTTTTCCTCTTACACCACCAACCCCAGACAGTGGCCTGAGCCATCAGGTAGTTGCTTTAATTTTAGCTATAATGCTGTGTATTACAGGTCCAGAACAAGGCTTACCTTGAACAAAACCTTGAAATGAAAAGACGCTTAAGATTACTGAAACAATATAAATGAGGCAAGCTGCTGAAGGCAGAGAGAGGAATGAGAAGGTTTTACAGCAGGCTCTGCTTTTCTTGCAGCCTTCAGTTTTGGTCACAGATGCACATATTCATGAACTTTCAATCTGACAACAGTGGCATTCTTATTTTCTTAAATGACTTGGAGAAAGAATTAAAACATTGCTCCCTTCTATCAACCCAATAGCCATCATTCAATCCCCAACTCAAATCTTCAGCACCTCACTCTCTGATCTCCCAAGCTTCCAGATCCAGCTCAAGTTTTAAAGAAGTTGACACTTTTATTCAGTCTGTAAGATTCTAAAGAATTTTACCATTTAAGCTTAAAGACCATTAAAGACCATTTAGGCCTTATTGCTATTTTCCATGGTTTTTTTTTAGCTGGTGACCAGAAAAAAATTCCTCAGTATTTACTGAGGAAGAGACACATTACTGAAACCTAGATAAAATATGGATTTCACTGATGAGAGCTATTTTTTAAAAAATTCAAATTATTACATCTGCAATTCCTAAATCATTTTAGGAAGAGTGCCAACATCATAAAATGCAGGAAACAATAATGAGGAGCCCTCTTGCCCCTGTGGTAGCACCATAAATTATTTTTGATGAATGAGGCAGGCTTCCAAAACTTCCTTTAGAGAAATCCAAGCCAATATCCAGACTGAATAAAATCAAGCTTGGCTCAGTGACAGGCACTTACAGTCTGGGGAAAAGAGCCTTCACTTTCCCTTTCCTTTCCCAGGACACTTTTGCCTAACAGCACCATCCCAGAGGAGCCAGGCTGCCAGCTCCCAAAGCCATCTGCTTTTTAATCATCTGTGGGAATCATATGAGTACCTAACTAAGTGCTTTTCTCCTTTAGTCAGCTTCCTGTTCCCAGATTTCTTCAGCTTTTCCTCCATGAATATATTTAAATTTAAGCAGCCTTCCCATGCCTTTACTTAGCAGTGTAGTGGTTTGAAGAGCAAAGGGATGAGTTTTTTCTTTCAAATAGGAGCTGCCCATAGTACATGTTTAGAAGGTGAGAGTGGAAAAAAGCTTGTGTTGGTCATGTCAAACAAATGAGAACAAAAAGGGCACATCCCATTTGTTTCTATCTTTGCCATGAGAAAGAGGAGCCACAGTTTCTTAGAAGTGGAAATAAAGTTTATCACTGTGACCTTTTGTAAGTTCCCTAACTTCAGTTGCTGGCCATTCCCTGTTTTTCACATTTACAGCAGCACAAAGCACAAGGGCATGTGGGCTAGAGAAACCCAAAACAGCCATTCAAAACACAGAACACTAATCCTCTTAAATTTATGTTTCCAGTTCTTAAGAACTTCCTAGCTCTCCACTGGCTTTGTTAGCAGCTTTCTTCTACACCATTTTTGAAGCAGATCAGCAGGAACAGCATTTAGGCTTTTTGGCTGCTCTTCTGCCCTGCAACATCTGCCTGAGCTGACATGCTGCTCAAAAGGAGCACCAGTTCCCAGGGCAGATCTGCCACATCAATGGGACAGCAAGGGAGGCAGATTTTGCAACATGTACCAGAAACAAATAAATTATATGACTTACTTAAATATATATTATTCTGCTACAATTTTGACCTTGGAGCAATCATGAGATAATGACATCCATTCACTATTTTTCTTCTCTTACTATCTGGTGACATTCAAATAAATTATTTTCTTTCACTGTTACAATTCATCTTACAAAGTTCACATATTGCCATCATCCCTTCCCCCCCGCCACTGCTGTTAAACTTTCAACATATGTGAAAACAGATTTTATTTGCTCAGCCCTTTGTACCTCTAAAATCCTAACTGAAAAATATCTGAAGACAAAACTAAACTCATGAGTTTGGCAACAAATAGGCATAGACTGGTCTACAGTATGAAAACAGGTGTATGAAATAAATAAGCTGATATTCAGTGTCTCGGAAGTGCATCAGGACCAGTGACTCAAAAGCCAAAAAGATGGTTACTATCTATAGTTTCTGAAAAGTATAAATGGATTCAGCTCTGACAGTTTCAGTTATATGCCACTCTATGGATCTGATCATAGAGTAGACATGGACCCATTTTAAAGAGCTTAGGGAAAAAACATAAAACATATCTTGGAATTATTAGGAATTCCAGATTGAGAAGAGAATTTCAGAACAGTGAGGGATAAAGTGCATTCTTCAGTGAAAAAGCAACCCCATTTAGATCATTAGCAAGGTGTAAACATAAAAAAAGTCTCTGAATGATACATATAGGTGTAAACATAAATAATGTCTCTGAATGATACATATTGAGTTACAGCAGGCAGTGGCAAATAACAGCACTTACTCCTCCAGATGTGCACCCCTGCACCTACATCTTCTTCCCTGTATTATCCTCAGAGTTCAGACAGGCCTATGGGATGTATCCTAAGATCCAAACAATGTGCAGGTAACTCAATTGTCACGGAAAATCTGAGGTTTTCATTTCTCAGCAGTGCCAGGGAACAAAATGAAAGATTCCTGATTAAAGTAATACAGTGAGAGTTTGCCAAAGGATGACTGAGGGGACATCAATGGCAGTAGAGACAGAAGGCACAATCTGTCTCAGAAAAGGCATTTTCCATCAGTACCAGCACAATCATTCATAACCAGATGGCTCCTTTACATTTCCAAAATAATGCTGCACACCCTAATAAGAACAGCCAATGGAAGTGAGTCCCTGCTGTTATGGCTGTGAGGGAAATGCATTCTTTCCATGTTATATAGAGAGAACTGGACAGAAGTGCATTTCTTAAAACAACAGGAAGGTGAAGATATACACTGTTTTTAAATGTATCTCAGAAACCAGGAATGGCTGTGAACACAGAAATGAAATTCAAGGCTTACATAAAAGCTTTTTCATAGCTCTGTATTGCCTTTGTAAAAGTTTAATGCTCATAGAACAGTATTCCAGACCTATTGTTGCTTTGTTGCCATCTCCATCCCATAGAAAATAAGGAATAGATCCCAGCTCCTGAAAAAGGTGGGAAACACTGCTCATTTGACCAACTAGCTGAGGTCAGCTACAATCAGTACTGAAAAAAGTCAGGTTCATGTCAGCAGTTAAGCATGAGATAAAATGTTATCTCTTCCCACAAACTAAATTCAACAATAATTTCATTTGAGTCTCATTCAAATCTATAATATTTGTCCAGGGACATTTTAAAAAACAATTAAAGCTTTAGGATACACTATAAATCATAAAATCATAAGGAGAGGAAGCAAGGAGAATTCATGTTACCATGGAATAAAATGGAAATGCTATACCAAAAAATAAATGAGTGAAATAATGCCTCTTTTTTTTTTTTTTTTCCCCTCCTGGTGATTGGTTGAGAGCTTTCTTCATTTCATTCATGATAATTGCTTTTAAATTTCTGCTGCCATTACTGGCCATGAGCAAGGAGCTCCAGACTGTCAACAGCTCAGAGCGTTTTTCCAGAAAATCATTTCCAAATCTTAAATTAAGTCTGGCTGTTACTTGGTTGAATAAAGAAAGAAAATTTTTAATTTATCTTGTACTTATTTCAGCCTCTCTGAGGAGCTAATCATATGTGAGTATTTCAGGGTCTTGTATCTCATTTAATAAGGAATTAGTCTCTATAGGGTGAAGAAACAACATGAATTAGGGACAAGAACAGGAAGAAATCCAAAGCCTGTAGAAATTTTAAATTCAGAATAAAAATCTCTCCATCTATAAAACCATATATCAAAAGCGCTTGTGGTATAATTTGAAAGTCAGCTCATCATTAGATCTGTATTATATAATGGAGCATAAACTCATTTTTACATAAACCATGAAGTATTGGATCTTACTTTAACAGATCATCAGAACTGAAAGATGTCTGGTTCAATCATTTCTCTGAGATTTTCTGCAGATGTTCCATAACCCATAAATGTCACTTGTCAAAATGCAATTACATCTCCTCTCTGCCAGCATCAACATTTGTTCCTTTTCTGTGTTCCATTTCCTGTCCTGCTCTAATCCCTTTTTCTTTCACCCCTGTTTCTTTCTCTTACCCCTTATTAACCCAGGAATATCTCATTGCACACTGGCACCCCTGGCAGCATCAGCTGAAATGCTGGGAATGAGTGGGGCACAAGAGCTGGCACACAGAGCTCCTCTCCGGGGCAGGAACTTCTGGCAAGGACTGGAATACCCGAGGGCAACAGCAGAACTCCTAACTGCCCCCACTAAATCACCCAAATCCCACTGTCAGAGCCCCCAGATTGCCTGGAATGAGTCCAGAATAGCAGCCCAGGTTTTAGAAGCAGAAGAGCCAGCAGCCATGGCACCCAAAGGGAGCTGCTCTTTAGAGGTGTTAGCTCAAACTCTGACACAGTGACCGTAAGCAGCACCAAAGACAGCTCTGAGCTGCCTCTGCTACCTGAACAGGACACTGGAAAGCCTGAATGCCACTGTGCCCTGAGGCTGTCCTCACTGCCTACCTCAGTAGCACGTTCCTAAAACCACAGGGTGCTTTGGAAAAAGCAAACAGCCCTGGTGGATGTACTGTGTACAAACTGTGAGCGGTCAACATGGCTCCAGTAGGGATGAAGTGCCCCAGAGTGCATTGTGGAGGCAGGGGGGAGGGAAAAAAACCTTTTTCCTACTTTCCTCAAGTTTAAGATTGCCCTCACTGCCCTGTCACAGCCTTTGGGACAGGCAACACTGACTAAACCCAACTAGAGAGCACTTGCCTGCAGGCTGGTGGATGTGATGTGAAAAAGGGAAGAAAGCTTCCCTTTCTGTAGGACAGGGCAAGATACCAAGAATTTCAGGAGAGAGGCTCATCCAAAACAACTGCTGTGTCTGTATAAACACCTTTGAACCTCTGCAGCATAGGAAAGAAAAGCTATTTCAAACAATAGGATCTGCTTAGCTTTCAGTATAAGCAGTTCCTTTGCATCCCAGAATATGCTCATCTAAACAGCTTTTAAGGATTTTTAGATTTTGTCACAGATACAGCATATGGAGAAAAACTACAGCATTAAGACAGTTTTATTCTGCAATAAAATCTAAGCATCTAATCTAATTAGAACATATTCTATAGGTGACTGACTACATAGAATCTTGTCAGCATTACTCCAATGCATATATAATGCAGAGGTGCTTCTTAAAACATTCAAAATCAAAGTTAAACCACATCACAGCAATAACAAAAGCTTTTATAGTGGGCTAATGTTTCCAAGAGTTTATGAAGCAGATGTTTTTACAAAAGTTCAAACTCTGAGGTCTACCTCCCAGCAGACATTTAATAAAATGAAGTTAAGCTACAAATATTTAAATACACTCAAATGCCCAGGAAAAAAAAAAAAAAAACAGGAAAGATATTTAGATATTGGAGATGCTGATGCACTGTGAATATGGAAAAATCCATTTATAAGACAGGTGAAGAACCAAAGGACACTTGGACCAGCTGCTCTTTGTTTATAATCTGTAAGTAATCTTACTCATATGCACCTAAATACTTCTGGATATTTATTTTTCCTCCACAATAATAGTCAGTTTTATTGAATGGAAACTGATCATCTTACAAGTGCTAAAAAAAATAGCGCATCTAAAAAAAAGAACACCAAAACCCTCTGCTCTTGTGCTACAGTGATAACATGTTAAAACTGACTTTATACCTCAAGAAAGCCATAGAGAAGTGTTAACAGTTTATTTTTTAAAAAACACGTTAATCAAATACCTAATTGTCATCAGCACGAAGCCAGCACTCACTAACAATTTAGAAAATATAAATTACTTTAAAAGATTTGATTCAGCAAATCATGGATTTCATTCAAATGTGAAATTCAAATTCCTTGGTACTACAGCAGCCTATACAAAAAAAATACACATTTCTTCCCACCAATTCCTAGATATGACTAAAAGCAGAAGATAGATATCTAAATGTCTAAAATCCCCTTTGAAATACTGAACTCACTAATATGAGCCTTTGTGCAAGAATTGTTACATATAGTCAAGTGAAAACATTGACAGATTCTTTTAGAATGTTATTTAATTTTAGAGCAACTTATTTTTCAAGTACAGCAAGTGCTGTGATTTAATAGATTACTACTGTGTCTATTTAACCTTCTTCTCTGTGGTTTCAATGTCTTCTTATAAGAAATTTATAGGAGAATTCTTAAAAAGCTTTGATTTCAGTCTTGTGGATTAAAAATTTATTTGGCAATACAGTATTACTAGAACAGCCTTGAAATGCATTTATTTAAAGAATATTTTTCCCCATTCATCCATCCATGTGTCTGGCACACAGGCACAAACATTTATGCTTTAGGAAGGTCCAATTGTCCACCCAGCTTGCTGTACATGTGTCTCACATGTAACCAGAGCTCTACACGAGGTAATCAAACCAGCATCATCAGGAACTCCCTCTTTCAACAGCTTTGAGAGAAAGCATGATCAATAAAAAGATTAGAAGAAGACCTAATCTGTCCTTCCTCTGATATTTGTTCACATAATAACAGGCTACCTAGCAAGTGCTGTTTGTTTCTCCTGGAGCTTCAAAAAGATAGATGATGGTAACAACTCAAACCTAAGTTTGGTGCCCAAATTTTTTTTCTTTTCTTTTTTTTTCTTTTTTCCCCAGAGCTTCATTCCAGGGCTTAAAAACTTTTTCTGAGTAGATCCCAAATCTCTGGCACAATGTGCTGCTATCCAAGGGTGCTGTAAAAATTCAAGGCAGAGTTTAAATCCTAGAAACACTGAATAAACCATACTTTAACACGGCAATTCCCAAATCATGTAGATTTATGGAAAGAGGTTTAAAGATAAACCACCACTTTTAAATTCAGAATAAAAAATTCTCCATCTGAAAAAAATCATATCAAAAGTGCCTGTGGTATAATTTGAAAGTTAGCTCATCATTAGGTCTGTATTATACAATGAAGCATAAACTCATTTTTGCATAAAGCATGGAGTATTGGATCTTATTTTCACAGATCAGGTTCTCCTTGGTTTACTTTTGCTAACCAGCTCTAACTGGGAGTAAGATCTAAGGCAAATTTACCAGAAGAGAAGCCACTGGAGATGTCCTGAAGTGCACAGAATATCGTGCCATGAAAAGGCAGCAATCCAGAATTGTCTGAGAATCAGGCCTCTAAAGAACATCTCAGAAACTGTGCTGCTTCTTTCACAGATAGAATTTGTTTGTGGGCAAATGTGGGAAATAAATGGCTTCAAAAGATTATGTCAAAGAATGCCAAGAACATAAGAAACAGAAAACTCCTCTGTCATGATGTTCCTGTTCGGTGAATAAGCAAAGCATGAATATTCTGACATTTTCTTATCTGGTATCCTTCTACAGCTTTCTACTCACTGTAAGGTTTCTAATTAAAACAGAAACCATTTATGCCTAATCTTTTGTCTACACTATCATTAATTTGCTTTCTTTACAAATTAAAGGCACTGAAGCAGATTTTTTTTAATAATGTTATTAATTTAATTCTCTTGGATCTTTTACCTTTCTTGCACAAATTAGTTGCCTGCATTGCTTTTAGTATCATCTCTGCTGAGAGGTGATCCAATAGGTGAGTTATTTTTAATAATGCTTGGGTGTCAACTTTCTTTTGAAGCTTCTGCAGCACTCACAGTCCTGACTGCAGGGGAAAAGTTGGCACATCTAGATCTGGTATGGTGTTAAAAGAATGCTATCAACTTAAAATTTATACTGAGCCACATCCAGGAAGTATGAGTTTCTCCCTACTTAAATTAGAAGTCAGAAACAGAATAACCACAGCAGAAAGAGAGGAAGAATACCAGGGAGGAGGGAGCAAGATTAAATGATGGCTTGATGGAGATGAGCTGAGAGCAGAGGATGAGAACAACAAAATGGAACATAATGCAACAAGGTTGGGAAAAAAGCTAAAGACAAAAACAAACAAAACAGGATGAAACTGAAATGTGGGAACATGAGACAAAGCCAAAAAAATATTGCCTCATATTGCTTATTGGTTGTAAGGGTATTTTAATCAAAATGAATGGAGGAAAGATGCACATATGTGTCCCATGCTCTGGGAGCAGATGCATGGGCACTAATCTACCTGAGGAAAAAATCTCCATCATCTAGAAAAGCAAATGTTTTCCTGTGGGGTGTCTCAATACCATGTCCTGTTGATAAGTACTGCCACCACAGTGTTGAAAAGTCAATGGTTTTCTTTTTTCCTAATTTGTCCCAAAGGGTATTACTGTGAATATGGAGTTAGTTTCTTTTACTTCATGATCTTGGAAGAAAACATGTACACTTACAGCACCCAAAGTCCTAAAGTAATTCAGCTGCAATATGAAAAACAGAAATGAAATATGTATGTACTTTAAATTAAGGATTTTTTCCATTACAATCCCTTTTAAGAAGATGCTTTTGTTCACATAGGCTGGACTTGGACTTGATGATTTTGGAGGCCTTTTCCAACTTTAGGATTCCATGACGCTGTATTCTGGAATTAACACCTTTTGGAAATCCCAGGCCATCAGATGTGTTTACATTAAGAAGAAGTGAGGTGCAAAGGAGGGGTGGGGATGGATCTGCTGCTCTCCATTATGGTTTCAGGCCCCCACAGCCACCCTCTGTCTTGACCCACAATGAAGCTGTGCAGGCACAATGCAAACTGATTAAACCCCAAAGGACCCCAGGGACCTGCAGCTCTTCTCCCAGCTCTCAGCATCACAGGCAATGCCATCCCAGAGAGGCTGTGCCATTCTGACAGCATGCTCAGCACAGCTTTCAGCCTGGTCTGTGTGAAGAGAGGTGGCATGTGTCAATCTGCATGACGAGCCATCCAAAACGTTAAATATTGCTCTGACACCAATCCCATCTATGAGGTTTAACCAATGACTGCTTCAGCTTTCTCTTGGGGAAAAACAATGAATTATCCCACAAGACGGAATATGGGCCAGTAGGAAGTACTTGAAAAAGGTAACTTTATCACTTGATAGGTCTCAATAAAATGGCAATTCTCTTCTGAGCAGTTCTACAATACTTCACACACAATACTTCTTTCTGCAGGCAGAGAGACTTCTGAGTCTCTCTGCCTGCAGAAAGATCCAAGGACACCAGTATATTCTTGAAGTCAAAATATATGTATGATAAAAATGTAGAAGATAAAATTGTAGTTAAATTGTAGGATTACTTGGAGGCTGTAACAAATCAGGACCCAAAGACACAAACCAGTGAGATGCAGAAGCTTCTGAGGGTCATGAAAATCTCAGAGTTGAATGAGGTACTATCAACATTAAGAACTGCTTGGAAGGATTCCTTGGAAAAGTATTCAGCTGGTTTCCTTCACCTCTGTAGGAAATAGAAAGATAGAAACTTCAAGAGATACTGAAGCTTGGGAGAAGCTTGGAAGAAGCTTGGAGTGATGTAATAATAAAGGTGCACAGACATTAGGCAGAGAAATTATAAACTTATGTTCCGATAGTTGCAAGTAAGAATATGCTTTAAATAAGTAAGAAACTGTATTAGGTAAGATGGTGAAGGGTTTCATAGTGTAGTAATGTAATTTTATAAAGTAAGCTAAGAGTTTAAATGTTACAATAGAAGCATGTGTATACATGCTATAGAAAACGATTGGGTAAAAGTAGACCCAGCGTGGCAAAATTAAGCAAAGATGATAGGTTAGAAAAACAAAATAAATTCTGTAGCAACTTTCCATTGGATCAGAATGTTAAATATTGCCTTGTAACAAAGAAACTTGTGACTACTTTTGAGCTATGGCTGACTTGTTACTCCTCTAAAATCTCACAGCCTCTGAGAGTGAGAGTATTATCTGAGCAATAAATCACTTTTAGCCTGCCAGTGGTCCCATCCCTTCATTAAGGTGTTGATAATACATCTCTACTTTCCAGTGCATATTAAGAGATACTAAATGAATATCCAACTTGGATCAGCTAACTTCTCTGTTTTCCCCTCTGGAATTATTAAGGAAGTGTCAGTGCCTGAAAAATGTTGCTTAAGAGATTGAAGTAAAGTCCTGGTCAAATACTAAGCTTTGTTCATCTTCTTCCTGTGGTCCTTTTTGAAAGAGGGCTCTAGAAAAACCTTTGGGGAAGCACAATAAGGAACATGCAAGCAATAACAGAGCTGATAAATCATTTATGAAAAATGTGAAGGGATAGCATTCCCAAATGCCAAGCCATTAGCATAATAACTACACCCAGTTTTAAAACAGACTGATAACTGCCATACCCAATCCAGTAGGAAGATGTGAATTTTGGTGGCAGAAAGTAAGCAACCATGAAGTCCTTCAGCCAGTTTCCTTTCTCAGAGGGAAAATGGGAGTCTGCCTACCTAACCTGATACAACCAGTGGATGAATACCTTGAATAGGTACTTGAAACACCTATTAGAAATAGTCTGAATGGTCAACTTTCCTGCCTTTACACATCTGTTAAATGGTGATTTTTTTACACAACATAAATTCTTTGTTGGGTATCTTTAGTCTTGCATGTTTAAGAATTATTAAGATTCACTGAATTTTACAGTTAGTTATAACATTGTATAATTATTTTCCCTCTGCCTTTCCCCCCCTGCCAGACATTCTGATTTTACATACATTAAAAAAAAACTCAAACCAGAAGTGTACACAAACTTAAAGTGGTTAAAGGGATTTTGTTTGACCTTCAGTACTTAGCGAGTAAAACAAGCTAACCCACCTAGGAAAAAAACAAGAATCCAATGACAGTCTAGAACTGGAATTAGTACTTTGCTGGTATATTCACACTCTGAGGTTTGCCAGTAGAAAACCTGATCTGCTTAAGGTCTGCTTAAGCCAACAAAGGGGTTGCATCCTTTAGAAGCGTTTTTGGATCTGTTTCTTTATTCTCCGTGAAGAAAGAACAAGCCCATTTCTCAATTTAAAAAAGAAAAAAAAAATGTCTCTAAGCAGAACAAAATAGAGCAGTCCTTGACATTTACCAGTGAGAATTGGCTTGACAGAAAGACACCAAAGATTTTACTAACAAAAACCAACAAAACCAAATAAACTGTGACTGCAAGCTGCAAGAAGTAGTAGGGGTGGAAATCCTACATTTTTTTCCTGTAAGGTGCATATTTGCACTGTACAAGTCTGAGGTCTGTAAGCCTGTCTGAATTATTTAAAACTGACTGAGCTTTTTTTCAGAAAAAAAAAAAATCACAAAAACCCCAATAGAGAATCAGGGACAACATCACAAAAATAGACTTGAGCTCCTTCCTGCTTACAATTCATAATTTAGCCACAGTGTCAAACAGCAAACTAGATTTAAACCATCTTCTTCTTCTGAGGATTAAACAAGAGTAAATATGATTAGTAAAATTATAACTATCAGAGCAATTTTCCCTTTCCAGTAATAAAGAGAGAAAGCCTGTAGAATAAAATCTGGTTTCTTTCCTTCCAGGTTAACCAACAACTAAAAAAAAAAAAGCAAAAAACATGAATTATTCAAGGTTTTACTTTCTTTATGTCAAAAAGGGCCCTGCCTGTAAATTCAAATGAATCCTCCATTCACTGAAAAATCAACTCATTTACTTTCAGAATAGCAAAAGGAGGACATAATTTCCTTTTAGATGACTGCGTTGTATGTCTGCTCTGCATCCTGTTGAACATGCAGTGAAGAATTTACAGGCATAAACATCTCAGCCCCTACCCCAAAGGTATGAACAAGGCAAGAGCCTTCTCCATCTCTAATTTTGCTTTTCTAGGTAAGCATTCTTCCATAGACAAGACTGTCAAAAATTAGACAGCACGAGATATTAAACAATAGATGAGGATAATTAGATCACATTCCAATACCACTTTTTGTAACTCCAGTGAAAGGAGAGGAATACAATGGCAGGATCTCTGATGCTTTTGTTGCCCAATTCTATAAAGTCATTTACTCCCTTTCAAACAGCTACCAAAAGTGAAATAGAACAGCATTGCACATGATGAAACATTGCCTCAGTTTTAAATTTGTCTTGCAGCATTGGGATGCACACAGGATTCAAGATAGATTTTACCTCCAGAGAAAGCCAGAGACACTGGTTCAGTAATATTCTTACTTCCTTTGATTGCACTCACAACACTGTAATTTTTTTCTCTACAACATTTGAAAATATCTAGATTTTGGACGAAACCTGAGTTTTCACAATCATAATTTTAATCTGGTTTGTAAGTATCTGTACTCACATGAACCTAGAAAGTCACTAAAACAGAATCTCAGCTACAGAACCAATAGAGCTCTCAAAGTTTTTATTTGTTGTTTAAATCCAAAGAGAAGTAAAACCATCTTTTGGCTGAAGTTGGGTGCACCTAAAGGTCAAAGAATACTTTAATAAACAAAGATTAGGGGCTCCCATCCCCTTAATGTGCCCCCATGCAAAATGTTGCAGGAATGAAGGAATGGCAGAGGATTCCAGCATGTCTGTATCGATCGGCAGCTCCTTCAGGCAGCCCACAACCCATCCTACAGTCAGTGCTTTATCTGCACCACAGACAGCTCAGAAGTGCTTCCATTATGGATAATGAAGACGTGGTGGCTGCCCAGGAGAGCCTCCTGGTGCAAACTGCCTGCAGCAGTCCCCTTGTGCATCCTCTGCTTCTCACTGTCAAAGGCTAACAGCCTCCATCATTTGAGCTGTACATAAAGGCAACCAAAACTTACTGGCACATTAACAGAGAGAAGGAGTTTGAAATGCCCTGAAATACAAAAGGGGAGTGGAGGAGAGATAAAAATATAAACTCCTTTATCCCGTTTCTATCATTTTCCTTTGTGCATTGCTTAGAAGAAAAAAAAAAATCCTTCTTTCTTAGAGGAAAAGAAAAAAAAAAAACCACACATGGATATTTTTTTCCTATCAACAGACCAAACAGTCTCCAGAGCATAAAGGGGCTGCTCCTCCATTTCACCCATAGAGATGAACAAAAAGGCCATCTGCTTTTAGATTGGAGTCGCTGAACTCTGGGAGCTGCAGTGACTCAAATGTTCCCTACATTTGCTGTGGGGCTGTCACAGTAATGATTCCTGTCTGTCACTTCTCACTTCACCTCATGACTCCGTGGGATGAACTGTGCTTAGCTCAGCATGGGTAAGTGCAGGTGCATATAGTGGGCAAGGAAATGGCATTGCAATTTTTGCTTTTCCCCTCACTCCAGGAGAAAGCATCCTTCCATTCACATGGCAGCCTGTTAGAACAGCATTAGACCTCCTAAATGAAGAGAGCCAGTCACTACAGGCACATCAGCCAGCCCAAAGCAAAAGAGAAAATCCAGCTTATAGGGACACAATCAATTTACACAGCCACCTCCAAGAAAGGTGCAATCCCTAATTTATACTCAGTTGTTCTCCTACATATTTCAGAGTATAAGTGACTTGATACTTATCTTTAGGCATTAAGTTCATGATTGTATTATGTCTTTTTAGCCTCATAATTGCTGAGGATGGTGGTAGTCACACCTTCTCTGTAGCTCAGGGCCTTGCATGAGTTCAAGCAACTTGAGAAACAGCCTGAATGGTCACATAAATGGCATTGTCCCTGCTTTTACATATCTGTTAAATGGTGATTTTTACACAGCATAAATTCTTTGTTGGTCACCTTTAATATTGCATGTTTAAGAACTATTAAGATTCACTGAAATTTACAGTTAGTCATGACATCGTATAGTTATTTTCCCTCTGCCTGACATTCTGATTTTACACACATTAAAAAACTCCAATAAACCAGAAGTATACACAAACTTAGTGGTTAAAGGGATTTTGTTTGACCTTCAGTACTTAGTGAGTAAAACTCAAAGAAAGGTGCAATACCTCATATATACTCAATTGTTTTCCTGCATATTTCAAAGTGACTTGATACTTATCTTTAGGCATAAAGTTCATTATTATGTTGTGTCTTTTTAGCCTCATAACTGCTGAGGATGGTGGTAGTCACACTTTCACTGTAGCTCAGGGCCTTATATGAGCTCACTTGTTCACTGAAAAGAGTGATACAGGTTCAAGGTATTTTCTGGCATCTTATTTTCATTTGCCCTGTACAGGAAGCCTTAGAAGCAGCTCATGGACAATGCCCAGCAGAAGCCATAGCCATGGTTAGCTCTTTCAGCAGACTTCTCTTAGCTCCTAACTTTCTCATCTTGGATTGTTCAGACCAAAGTTTCTAATCTTAAAGTATGTGCCCTGGGCATAAGTGCTCTGCAGAAAAAAAAGGAGCTTCAGGTAGGTTTGCCTGGAGACAGATTTTGACCAAGGGAAAGCATTTAACCAAGGCAAATTTTCTCAGCGATCAGCAACTGACAATTATTCTGTGAGCTGTCACTCCTGAAGCTGAGTCTAACACTAGGGTAAGTTCTAGAGCAAGGGCTCACTTTTCTCAACCTTTTCTTTTTTTAGACCAGTCTCACCTGACCAATTTAAATAAATAAATAGATAAATAAAGCACTAATTTTTCTCACACTACCTCTGCTTGCTTTTATCTGAAAGAGTTGTGATGTTCCTGTATCAGAAAAGAAGACACCAGGGCAAAGTTGGAGAAACATAAGAAAAATGAGTTTAGTTACTAAAAGACACAATCACATATTTCAGGAAAAGCAAAGGGCCTTCTGGGTCATATAGCTCACATCCCTAGATAGCAGGATGGTTGCTGCATGGTATCTAATGTGTTTTCATTGATTTTTCTCTTTTTTTTAATACTCCAGAGACAGCATCTCATCACACCACCCATGATAATCTCCTCTTTGCCCACCTAATTTCCTGCAGAACTGGAAACCTTTTTTTTATGTCTGCAAACTTTCCCTCCATTTACTATGTGACTGTTAAAATCATTTAAAGTAAAGCTCCTTTCTCTTCTGGCCAATGGTTCATCAAGTGAAAACCACAGTTTCTTAGTCACCTACAGTCAGCAATGAACTCAGTATAATGATGACACAGCTATTAGTAATAATGGTACAAGTAGTAAAAATAGAAAAGCTGTCATTAGAAGGTTCAAGTCATCTCTTCAGGCAGTAGGACACCAAGTTTCCACCCTTAAGCAACCAGGTGAGATCCAGTGTGACTTTTAGATGACCGTATGTTAGAGTGTTGCTGCATACAGACATAAATCAGATTTTACAGTCCATCAGATTTTGAAATCAACTGTTACTAACAAATTAAAAAAAGCACAGAAAATGGTAGCGTGCACAAGATCTGCAATAGAAAGGAATGAAAAAGCATAAATAGCACTAAATTATTCAAACTTACAATCAGACTATGCATTCATCATATCAGACTAAGCTTTCCTAGCTTACAATATAAAAATCTTTGCCTCTAACTATTAAATTCAGGAGATATTATCTCCAGACTTTTGAAAAGCTTTCTGCTATTCCGGTAGCATAGTTCCCAAATAGAATTACAGGAATCTTTGAAGATTAAGAGTCTGTGGATTCAGATCTCCAATATTACACAAGATAATATAGACAGCAAATATAGATGGACTTTTGAATAAAGTCTTGAAGAATAGGAAAAAACAAAAACCAACATAAAACCAAATCAACACACACACCTGCTGGTGTGCACCTATTGTATTTCAGCATGCAAGCATATTAGTTTCTTAATTGCCCATTCACATGAGAAACTTTTATCCACTTTTGAAAACACAGCACATTTTATGTGCAGGCTTCAGGAAACACTGCAGTTGGCATGTTTGTAGCCCCCAGTGCAAAGTGTTCCTTCTCTGCTGACTGAAATTATTACCATAAACATGGAACCATTACTTTTTCTTTTCTTCTTACATCATTTAACTGTCATAATTAAAACCTTAGAAAACTTGGCATGCTATTAGACTCAGACACAATAAATGATGACCCAAAATGGTTTTGAGACATAATCCCCCAAAGGCAAGCATTTCACATAAAACCCCATGGTCCAAATTTCAGAATTAATTACTTTTGTCATTTGTGACAGGCATTATGAATCTGAATTAATTATATTAGGAATATCTGTAAACAGAGTAATGGCTTGAAGGAAGTAAATATTTTTTGATAGAATTTGCCATGCATTTTGGATGCTGAAACACAGGATGTGGTTGGGGAACTAAGCTAAATTTACCAAGAAAATGAATTGCATAATATTCTGTCCACTGGTGAGTATCTTTAAATGATTAGCTTGTAACAGACTGCCATGAGAACAGTGACCTTTCCAACTGACAGCAGTAGCATGAGCAACATCACTACCTTAAGAAAACATATGAGCACCAGTCCTCAAGGAATTAATTCTGCTTCCCAAGGGCAGGCATGTGTTCAGACATCTCCAGGAGAGCAGGGCCCCATCCTGAGCAATAAATACTTGGGAAGACAAATGCCATCACTCCAAATGTCCCCCTTTTCCTCCTTCTTCCCCCACTTTCTATACTGACCATGATGTCCCCTGGTCTGGGCTCTCCCTTTGGTCATTTGGGGTCACCTGTCCTGGCTGTGTCCCCTCCCAGGCACCCCCAGCTCCCTCACCAGTGCAGTTCACAAAAAGCAGAGAAGGCCTTGGCTCTGGGCAAGCCCTGCTCAGCAACAACAAAAACATCTCTGTGTTATCAGCCCTGTGTTCAGCACAAATCCAAACACAGCCCCACACCAGCCACCACAAACAAAACTAACTCTACTTCACTGAAACCAGCACACCTACCTTCTGCAACAATGATTGGATTATTCCTGTATGTCAGAATGTTCCTAGTGGGTTGTTTATTTGTATTAAACAAAGTATTATCATTCAAAGTCAATGATAATTCTTTGAAGTGTTTGGTATGTTAGAAAAACCTTGTGATTTTTTTTTACGCAGTTCACTCCTACTAAGAATATAGAGAACATTTCCAAGCCTGTTTTATTCTGCTCTAGAACACTTCAGAGATTTCCTAAATCATTTAAAAACCCTTTGTATATGAAAAGTCAGGATTTTTCCACAGAAAATAAACAAAAAATCCACTCACTACGCAAGATCTTTTTGAAGGGAAGATGTAAAGATGTAGTTACAGCATATACACATTAACAAACCAGTCTGGAATCCACCTTGGAATTCCCACAGGATGCATGTTGGCTGTATTTTTATGATTTGATGTGTAAGGATCAAATAAATGTTTGGACAAGATGTGGTGGGATTTGCTCTTGAAAGATGAAATGGTACACCAGTAGAAACAGGTATCTACATGTAAATCTCTAAGCCTTCCACGTAGCTACGAAGAACTAGAGGAGAAAGGACAACTGGAGGAAAAAACACGTGACTGAGGTTGCAAACAAAGCTGGGAGTGTAAGATGCTATCAGAGTCAGCCTGCCTTGTCTCTCAGTGTCTGAGGCTGAAAATCAGTGCGTATTCATCTGGTTTCTCTGTGCAGAAAGTATAAAGCTATTCATCTTGTGAATACACTTTTTATGAGGCAGCAAGGACAGCAGCCAAAGAAACTGCAGAGAAGTACACTGATTCTGTAAATTATAACAAGTCTTGCTTTGTGAACCTGGAAGCACCACTATGAAATGTACATATCTCAAATCAGAAACCTTTTTCCAATGTTTTCTTCTCCAAAGATGAGCTATTAATCCCTGGCTGCTGTCAGACTCTCTCTGGTTTGTTACGGTTTCTTTTTGCAATATTTTACCAGCAGCTACCTGAGAGCCCATTGAGCAGCCTTACTCAGCAAGATTTTCAAGTACCAAAGATCAACTTCTGCTCTCTCAACAGCAGGAGTTAATAATCTTGGCTGTGCCTCAGTTGCAAGAAACACACATGTAAAACAGGACAGAAAATAATTAAAATATACATGTAAATATACTTCCACATTGGCTGTTAGCCCTAGTAGCTTCTTTCACAGTTACTAACTTTGTCTTCAGAACATGAAACAATGACTCAATCATGCAAATTCACATCCACTTGTATCCATATAACAAGGAATTATCCATGGGTTGAAATGTCCATGTAAAGTTCAGACTTGTATTCCAGTGCTGCTGCTTCAGAATACAGCCATAAATGATCAATCTCATCTATTGGATCCACTGTCAAATTAGGATTTGAACATTTTTTGTTTTCCAGAAAGAAGGTTGAGGCCCCACCAGCCTACTGAACACTGCGTTAGTAAATATACACCTATTTCTTTACAATTATTTGTACACTATTAACTTGGTAGAGTTTGAGTAAATTAGTGCTAAAGCACCCATCTTACACTGTTATAGAGGAATTTAGTGTCCCATGGTCATTTCAGAGGGGCACACCCCACAGTCAGAGGTGGTGAGCACACCTGGGAGCTGGGTCCAGTCAGCAAACCATCATCCTGCACTACAAACTTTGCAAACAACAAACAGAAGAGGACACCTGAACAGCAAATTTGCCAGCTCTCTAATGCTCACCTGGTATGAGTTTGCCAGTTTACCCAGCTAGACTGTGACTGCAGCCCCAGACTGACCTCACAGCAGGGATTCTCTCTCCCCAGGATTCTTCTTCTTCATGATCCTCTCATTCCCTCTTCCTCAAGGGTCCTCCTCCTCCACGATCTTCCCCTCCCCAGCTAACCCACTCCCTTTTATCACATTTATCTTTATTGGATACAGCTGTGGCTCATCAGAGTCGAGGTAACCTGTGTTCCCTTCTCCTACAATATTCAAAATCAGGTACTTGAACTATTTCCTATTTACTTTCTCTGTTGCCTCAAACACTGTGCTCAACAAATTACCCTTGTTGATTAAATCAAACAGTTCAAATCATCTGCACATCAGACAAGCAGGTATGTATGAAGAGGCCATCAAGAAGAAGGCACCAAGCTCTTCAAAAGGATGCATTGCACTTTGTTTTATACATTTCATGTGCACTCAGTTTCACTATTTTATTGCCATAATCAATAATTTAATTTCTTCAAATATAAATATATCAGAGCACAGGGGGGAAAAAGCATCATCAAAGTAAGATTTGAGCAGACAAGATGTGTAGGTACCTACTGTATTGTTTAATTTTTTTTATTTTTAATTGGCTTATTTAATGTTCCTTCAGTTTCTCCTGGTTAGGACACAGGCCAAAATGCAATAGCTCAAATCCTGAATTTTTCACTTTCTAATGAGTACTCTTAAATATCTTTTAAAAACAAACACTTTCTATGGAATATATTCATTCTCTGAATATAGAGATCTGGGTGGAAAAAAAAATCTCTGAATCACTAGAAGCTCAATTGCATCTCTTCAAATGACACAGACAAGCAGGCTAATCAACCAAGCAGTAGTAGATTTATTACTGCTAAATAAAAAAACCCCAACAATCATATTTTATTCGCTTACATATGCTCTATGTTACTCTGGTACACTATTAAAGTTCATCAGGCTTAAAGCAGCTTTGAGAATTACAGTTCTTAAGACCGTAACTATGCATTGCACTGAATCCTATAAATTCTTCTTAATTTCTAATTTCATTATGCTTGGGGGAGTCTGTTTTTACAAATTCCAAGAAGCATGGCCTTCTGCCTGACTAAAGCAGCCCATTTATCTGGATAGATTACCCAGAGCATAGACTCCAGATTTTTCATTGAGTTGAAAGGGGTTTGCAATGCTCTAGCCACCTTCAAGTTCCACAATTACTTTTTTCAGTGCAGGGTTAGAAACCTGCCAGGCAGCAGGGAATAAATTCCAAACAGACAGAAGCCTTTCACAGTCCAGAATTACATAATTCACTTTTACTGTGGTTTCATGCCTCCTACCTCAGCAATATCTCCCCTCACAAATAGGATGTCAGACTTGTTGGTTAAGTAGTTTTTGTTCTCATGACAAACTACAGACCTAATTTTTACTTCTAATTCTGAGCTAAATAGTATTATGCTTTACACAAATCTATTCTACCTTTAGCTTTTCAATACAATTATCATCTTGCTTAGGTGGGCTGCTTACTTTCACTCTCTTTATCCTCCAATTCCTGCCTCATTCCATCCCTCATGGAATCTCTCATTTTTACACAGCTTTCAAGATTGTATTTATTTTGTACCATCTCTGGCTGTCCATTTGTACTTCATCTGTCTGCATATCCACAAATACCCATTTTCCAGGTCATAAACAAAATTATATGAGCTATATTGGGAAATAAGTCCCCGGATTAAAAATGCATAAATTAATATCTTGCAAGGGCAAGCCATCAGTACTTATTCCTTTCCAGAACTTTCTGCTACATTTTAAACTGCAGTTATTAAAGCTGTGAGTATGAAAAATGCAATGTTAGTTACTAGATGGAATAAAGGGAGTAAGACTGAATTGTCCAGGCCAGTTTTAATCAATGTACTTATTAATCTTCAGCACACAGTATCTCCTCCTATTGCAACAGGAGGGAAATCATTACTTTGTCAGTGTTATTTACCTGAGTTTTACTTTACAAATACACCACAAATGCTTCCTCTCTCTGTGCTCAAAGCCTACTCAAATTCAGCAAAATACATGGGTATGACATTTACTATGCATTTTTTAACATAATTATTAGCCTACAGAGAAATCATGAGGCATTTTTGGCTATTCTCACAGCATTAGTAACTATCACTTGACAGAATTAACTCTGCAAGATTGAATATAATAGAAGAGAAAAATATTACTCTATTGAACAATTATTTATTCAATAAATGTTCATTACGGATCAGGTATGTAGGCTACAGATGCATTACTCTTCTAAATGTCGAGAGATTCAATTTAACTTGTTCAAGTTAAATTGAAAAGAAATTATTTTCTTAAACTTGGAAGACTTAGGGAATTCAGACACTAATGAGACCAACAAAACTCAGCTCTCTGTGAGTGACTATTTAGAAAAAGAGAGAGATGCTGATCCCAAGGAAAGGGGAAAGCTTTATTTTAAAGACCATAGGCTAAAGTTAGCTGGATAAAGTCTTAATTCATGTTTACCATGTCCCATACATGTTTAATACACAGATGCAAACATTACAGTAAATTGGGCAGGAGCATCACTATTATTTCCAGTTCAAAAGTCAGCAAAAGCTGTTTCTTCAAAGACACTTTCTGATAATGTAAGAAATGGTGAGCCCCTATTATTTTGTATGACAACTGCCCTAAACAATTGTCTTCTAAAACAATATGCCAGTTTGTTTGCATGAGGGTGACAAGACTTATTCACTTTTGGAATTATAACATTTCTTGGGCTGCACAAACACCATATTATTGAAGATAATAGATAAGGATCCTGGACAGGGATTAGAAATTTACTGTCTTGTGGGCAGTGTTGCAACTGAGCTGTCAAAAGGTTTTTGTACGTAGGAATGAACTGTCCCATTAATACAAAACAATCCTTTCAGGGGATTTCACTGGGACAGGTGAAGAAAAATCACTGCTCTTTGCTATGTGGTCATTCTTGGGTTGATTCAAAGTCCCTGTCCCCCTCCCAAGAACTAAATCACTTTTGTAACCAAATAAGCTTGTCACTTGCTGACTTTATTACAGTGGCTTTTCATTTCCACTGCCACCTAATGCTTCTGTTCATGCAAATAACTTCTCATCCTTTAAATCCATCACCAAGCTACCTAGTGACCGAATAATCCCACCGCTTTGAAGGCTCACCTGTTCTGCATTTGTTGCACCCACACTGTCTGTACTGACTGTGGTTTATTTTTGTATTTGTACTTTTACAGCCAGCTGTGCATCACTCACCTTTTTCCCAGTGCACTGATATCCACTGGCTGCAGTAGATCAGGAGCACAGATATCAAGCTCTTTCCATATGGAACTCTTTACCAAGGCCAACCATCCAAAAGATTTGAGACAAAAATCTGTGCAAGCATGTTGAGCTCACTGAAGTCTGAGATCTGCCTGTACAATCAGGATAGCAACCAAAATAAATGATAACTCAAGTGATTTCTTCACTTCTCCACCCCAGACCATTTGAAAAATGATTCAGCTATATAAAGACATGAAAACTGGCTGATAAAGATTAGTTCTATAAAAATCATTTATTCAGGGCCTTAATATTGTCAGAATTGTTCACAGTGACTAGTTCATTGCTTCAGAAAATTTCCTCTATAATTTCAATCAGTTGCTCAATGATCAAGTTAAATGATGTGCAATAAATATGAGCTATAGTAGGTGAAACCTGTGGGGATGACTGTTCAAGAGGTACTTCTTGTCTTCAAATAATTTTAGGAAAAATTGCTAATGTTCATGTGCTCTGTAATCAAATTGTGCGGCTCTTAAAGGAAATGACTTGTTAGTAAATAAATGTAATAAAATTTTGTCCCCTTCTGACATGCCTACCATGCAACCAGGCTACTGATTAAGCATGTCATATTTGGAATTACTTATATTTGTATTGCTTCTCAAACATGAAGCTCAGACTGCCTTACAGCACTATGAGATCCCACAGTTCAAATTAACCTGAAATACAAGAATAAATTCTCCATCTCAGGATTGGCCTCTTTTGTTAGCTCAAAATTTCAGAAAAATGTTAGCCAAAAATTTTCCTTTTTGTATAAAGACAACTCGCACACAAAAAAAATTCCCAATAGCTGAAGCGTATTCAGAAATGAGATCTCACTTCATTCTCACAAAGAAATTAGGGTAAAGTAAAACCACAGTAATGAAAAAAAACCAAAACAAAAACAGCAGCTTAAGTCTTTCTCTAGTTCCTACAATGTTTTCCCAGTCTTTATTCTGTCTACATAGCCCTTGTCTGTATTTTGTAACAGCTCTGAGGCTATTCTACGATGTATTCTGATAATTATTATCCTTAATATAAAACAGCACAGGGAACACATCCATGCTCACTCTGGAATCCTTTTTTTATTTTTTTAATCTGTCCAAGTTCCACATTCCTTGGCAGCTTTCCACTTGAAAACCTGACAGACAACCATGATGGTTAAGAATCAATTTTGGCACAGTTGGAAGCACCTCCAGTTTAACAGAAGAGTGAGCAGCATTTATGCAACGTTTCTCTCAAAAGACATCCAGCAACAATAGATGTTTATCTCTAACCCTTACGTGTCACTAATGTTGCTATCAAATTTAATGATCCGTGTTCCATATTGAGCCACATGGAAGCAAAAAAGAACAGCTTCCCTCAAATCAGTTTTTGAAAGCACTAATTTACTGCAGTAGGACATGATAAGGAGTACTTCATACGTAAGCAAGAGATTCAGGATATTTCCAAAATATATCAAAATACATCAAAAAGTTACCTAGATTATTATTGCCTGTTTTTCTAAGGATAATTCCATCATAATTGATAGCTGAGCAGATTTCTATCTCTCATGACAGTCAGTTATATTGTAAACAGCATCATTATCGGCTCAGGAGAACTTACACAAAGGAAATAAATTAATTTAACAAGTTTTACTCAGAATTCATGACCAAACTGTCCCACAACATCCTGGACTAGAAGTGAAAATCCCTATAGCTCATAACAAGCCCTTGTACCAGCCTCACATAATTCAGAATACAAACATCAGATTGTCCCTTATTTCTTATTTTGGGAGTTTTTTGTTAAGATTTACACTGTAACAAAGAACAAGTATTCCAAAACCCATTGTATGGTAAAACAATAATGGATAAATTCCTAAAACCCCCTTCTAGGCCAATGGCAGATTAATCTTAATAGAATTTATTTTCCTCTTAAACCCCAAATATATTTCAGTGCATTCAGTAATTATGAAGCAATATCCAAGCTCTCTTCCTCATGAAAAAGTGCACTGCTTCTATTTACTGCTGAGCTCACCGAAATCTTTCCAAATTAGTTGCCAA
This sequence comes from Brachypodius melanocephalos, assembly GCA_013398615.1. NCBI lineage: Eukaryota > Metazoa > Chordata > Aves > Passeriformes > Pycnonotidae > Brachypodius > Brachypodius melanocephalos. Next base: position 494,005 of record VZSR01003183.1, on the reverse strand, counting down.
AGAAAGCAGTGTTCGACAAACATGTTATTATTTGGCCAGATCAAGGTTTGTCTAAACACTCCTGCCAGGCAATATTTTCCTGGAAGGTCACAGAAAACTGTTACAAAACAGAACTTCAGATAAAATTTAATAGAAAATTCTACATTAAGCTATAGGTTTGCTAAATTAACCCCCCTCTTTCCTTTCTATGTATAAAAATAAGGATTTTATGCAGTGTGTTCACATGCTCAGAAAATGTCATTAATTTCTCCAATCTTCACTTTATCCCCTTAGTTTAATTTTAATTTCTTCCATTACTTTCTTCACTGAAACAAAGTAAGTCTCCCATCAATTCAGTGTATCATGCCATGGGTTCATAAAGAAACAGGACAGAGTTCAGAGAGATAAATTAGAATGTCTGAGCCTTCAGAAAATAGCGTGAAAGACAATATCCCACTGCCTTATCTATTTCTAATACTATTAAGTTCAGAAGGTTTTGCTTGGTTCATCTTTTGCCTGTCTGACAATATGGTCCTCAGCCAAACCAAAAAACACTAAAGGGAAAAAAAAGAAATCCTTTACAAAGTCAACAATCCAGGAGCAATATCTGGATGGGCTTGCTAAAAGAACAAATATTTACAATGTCAGAGGTGCAGAAGATTAAATGTCTTCAAAAGAAGAATTTAATCATATTTTCAGATAAGCATGGTAGCTTTCATAATGTAAAAAGCAGATATTGAATTTTTTTAAAATTTACAAAGTAGTATGTTGAAAACCCCTATAACCCATGGCAAAGATAAAAACCTAAAAGTCTTGGAAAGATCTTAGACTACTGAGTTCAGCTGTGAACCCAACACTGCCCAGTCCACCAGCAAAGTGTGAACCCAAGGGCCACATCTGTACCTCTTGTAAGGAATGGGGACTCAGTCACTTCCCTGGGCAGCCTGTTCCAGGGCTTGGCAAACCTTCCAGTGAAGATGCATTTCTTAATATTCCATCTAAACCTTCCCATGTGGGGCTGTTTTATTTTGTTTCTTGTTTTCTGCAAGAAGAGGCCGATCCCCACCTGGCTGCACCCTCCTTTGGGTTGTGGAGAGGGATAAAGAGAGCCCTGAGCCTCCTTTCCTACAGGCTGAACACCCCCAGCTGCTCCCCATGGGCCCCAGACCCTTCAGCAGCTCTGTCACCTCTCTTTGGACATGCTCCAACACCTCCATGTCTTCCCTGGAATGAGGGGCCCAAAAGGGAACACAGCATCCAAGATCTTGAATAAATTCTGATCAGAAATTTTAAGTGTGCTTGCTGATGTTTTGTACAGACTATATAAATCAACCCGCCAAGCAAACGTCATAATACACGCAGTGATTTACAAAATGGGTATTTTGCACGTTAATTATATTAAGACATCTTTTTATCTTCAACAATACACAAAGATATCATTAGCACTTCACAGAATGTACATATATATATGCCACATAACAAAGGTCAGCACACGCTCTCAGTCCCTCACACTAACTACTGGCTTTGAGTGAAATAGGAACATCTCACTGCGTGTCACTTCATACAACAGAACACCTTGCAAACAAAACTTTCTTTAACTGCCTTTTCAATCACAGGCAACCACAGTTGTAAGAAAAAGGTAACACTACAGGAACATGCAGTTTTGCCAGTCTGACACTTCACCTTCCCATTCATTTTTCGCAGCTGTTCTCTGCACCATCACCCGGGTCAGGCACCGTGGGGTGTGAGAATCACTGGCCTTTCTACTAACCCAGAAGCACACTGTGCTGGGGTGCTTGCTCTGCAGGTCCTATCAACCTTGAAGGCATCTGCTGTTCTATGTCACTGGAAGGTGTGGGGGAAGAAAAAAATAAAAATTCAATACCTCTCAGCACAAAACCATGGCAAAGTCACACAACTTCTCTATTTTGGATGCTTGGAAAGCAGATAAAAACTAACAAGGTTTCTTTCATGGAATCTTTGAGAAAACACACTGAGGGCACAGCTGCATTCACCTAGCAAAATGAGCACCAGAAGTTCTGCAAACAAACTATTAAGATAAGGCAAAAATTAAAGCCAGGAATGTAACAGGAAGTCTGGCTCAATCAGATGCCATATTATGCTCGTTTTTAATTCTACTGCCCCTTCACATTTTTGTGAAGCGCCATTATCTACTGATTGCCTTCCTGGGTTAGGCCAAGTTAATTTTATTGATGTCAAATTCAGGCAGCTTACCCTTACTATTTATCTTTAATAGATTTGATGCAATACATTTTTATTGCTGAGGTAAGTATTGATTAAAGCCTCTGCCTTCACTCATTTTGATTGCCTCGTTTAATTAGGAAGTCTAAAAAGAGTGAGCATGAAGTACAAATAAAATTTTGCATTTGCATGTAGATCTTAACAAATTGAATATGCTTTGAAAAACACCTGCCCTTGAGGGGAAGGACAGAAAATAAACAAGAAAGCGCAGAAAGAGGATGTTATGAAGTGAAGTAGCATGGTATGTTCAAGGTCTGGACAGAATAAAAAGTTAAGTCTAACCTGTTCTGCCTAATGCAACCAAAGTTTATACCATTTAAGAGGAGATTTTTCTGATATTTTAAAGTTGAAGTTTTTTAAGCAATGCAGAAATTCCAAGAACTCCAACCCTACCCAAAGCTCCAGGATGTGGGTGGGCAGTCAGAGCTATGCCAAAGTAGTCAAGGGTTTATACAAGGGCAGAAACAGAAGCACAGAAATCCAGCAGCAAGGTCTGGGCCCAGGGCTCTCAAACAGGCAGAGGAGATTCACCATGACTGACCAGAAAATTCATGTATGTGAGCCAACATCCCACCAGCAGCAACTGCCAGCTCTTGTTGACTCAGCTGGCACTGCAAACATAAGGAATGCCTGATACAAATTGTTTCCATATCTTCCAAAAAAGCTAAAAGTCAGACTTGCCACAAATAAAATCTCATTTGCTGGATACATTTCCAAGTGACACTATAACAACATTTAATGACATCTGGATTTTATGGAATGGCTGATAAGACTAAATTACAGTGCAAAGAAGAAGCTTCAAAACAAATTCTGCGAGTAGATGCAGAATATATTTTCAAATAAAGTCTTTTTATTACTGAAAAACTGTTTAATTCATTTTACAAAATGTGAGAAATCAGGTTTGGAAAGCACCAAGCAGGCCTATTTCCCTTCTCTTGCCTAGGGCAGGATGCATTACTCATTTACTGTACTCTAGTGTGTTTTCTAGCCTTGTCTCACTTTAAACACAGCTTCAAAGATATGAAGCATCCCACACTTCCCATGGGAAACTACTCCAAAATAGAACAGAGGTTTATTTCTGACATTAAATATAATCTCTTCTCCTCAGCTTCATCCCATTACACTCAATCTGTCACCTTCTAACAGAGTTGGAAAATAAGTAGACATGAAATCTTGTTTAAGTTTTGAACACTGTCATCCATATTCTGAGAAAAACACGTTGTGCCACCCCAAGGCTCTGCCGACTTATTTCTCAAATGTCACCTCCAAAGCCACACAGCCAGACTTACAGTCACCTTCCTCTCTCAAGGAACTCCAGGGAAAAAGGAATTTAACAGCTTTTTTTCCTACAGCCACTGCTGGAAAAGGCTATAGAAATACAATCACAGTCAAGACATTTCTCCATAGCCCTTCATCAATCCCAAAGAAACTCGCCTATTAGACACCTCTGCTGATCCATAACAGCAGAGGAAGAGTTACTGTCTATTTCTCAAATGAAAAAAAAAAACGGATATCCTGTTTTTTTTTCCCAAAGGAAGCCTGATATAGGATGTATCCTATAACACAGAGTCATTTAAAAATGGGGTCCAATCTCAATAATAATTATTTCAACGAAGCAAAGGTGAATCAGGTGAGATCTGCTGTACAGCAATAGCTGAGGCTCCCAGCTCCCTGACTGCAGAGTTGCTGCATTGTTATACCACGTTATACAGCAAAAATTCTGCTTTCCACAGCTGATGGAAGAGAAAGTGGTACCACTCACTCCAAGTTTTGTACAAAAAGATCAGATGGCAATGGAAGAATTACAATTATATGAGAAAACACTTATTTGCTAATTATATACCTATTACTAATTATATATGTGTGTATATATATGTGCACAAGAAGCTAATCCACCATGCCACCAGCTAATCCAAAATGCCACCTTTAAAGCAGCAGGTGGACTTTAGAATACCTTTATCCTCTGTGCAAATGCTCAAGGAAAACAGAAATGGAAACAAAAAGCTCTTTAATATGTAACTCTTGCATAAGCTCCTGACGTGCCACAGGGAGGCCCCACGTGCTTCTGCTCTATTTTTTTGGTAACTGCACACCTTAAAGGGGATTTGAAGGCACTTCTGCACACCGAGAGCTGCACAAAAGGACCCTACAGCAAAATGCAGCATCTAACTATAAAACTAGAAATTGACAACAGTTTGTGAAGGCTGACTAACCTGTATATAACCTGATCCAAAGAAAAAAAACAAAACAAACAAACAAAAAAAAAAACCCCAAAAAACACCCACATTGTATTGTTGTTCATGGAGCAGCTAGGAAGGGACGATGATCTGAGCATAGAGCAGAAGAGTGTCAGTCAGAACTTGTATAAGGGCTCTGATCTTACTTTCCCTAATGGAATCTGTTTCCAGTTGATATCTCTTTCCCATTGTGAAAATAATCTGATGAGATCTATGAAAAGGTTTTCTTCGCTCAAGGCATAGCCTTTTAAATTTGGTCAGCACCACCACTGAGATCAGAAAAAGTTCAAAAGAAATGACTGTAAATTTTCTGAATCATTATGGAGTCAAAAGGAGAACTGGTACCAGATTTGGAGTGAATGGATGGCCCACTAAACTTCCAAATAATTTTTTTGCTGACTTTCACTTTAAAAGTGAAAAAAAAAAGCCAGACTTTCACTTTTAAATAAAACTATGTTAAACCCCACCCCCCCACCAAAAAAAAAGTAAGGGAAAACTGACAAAATTAAGACCTGTAAAACTTTTGATGACTCTGTTGTCTGAGCTTTCCATTAGATTTATCCTTCAATTTTTTTTTCCAGAAGATCAGCACAGAGCCTCCCAGCAGCAGTAACCTCCTGTGACACACAAAATTATGGTGCAATCAGGAATTCTTTCAAGGGCTGCAGCCTAAGCACATATGTGGTTTCAAAGGAAAGTGCAATTCATTTGCCTACAGGTACTAAACAGAGGTGTGGGTTTTTAATTTTGTGATAGTAGGAATAAGACCTTTCTTACAGGAAAGGAGAGGGGAAAGGATACTGTTTAAAAAAAATGCTCATGAGTACTTATGAGAGATCAAGCTCTAAATGACTGTAGTATTTGAAAGCCAGATCTTAGCTACCCCTTCAGATATTCTGGAAAATCTTTGAGGCCTGATTATGGGCTCTGATATATTTATCTGAAATACACTGTTCAGACATTTAGTATGGATAAAATAAAAGTCATATAATGAAAACAGTATTGAAGAAGAAAATTGCAAAATCATCAGAGACAAGCATATGCCACTGCAGAAGACTGAGAAAGTTCTCAAAGATAAAAAACTTTACTTACGCAGGACAAAAAAAAAAAAAAACCAGCTTAATTCAATTTTATGCTCTTTTATGATGGTTTAAATTCGAAATTCAGAGTATACATTGGAAGAGCAATCAGGAAAGTCTGCTGTAGTAAAACTCCTCCTGGAGTTCAGCAAGTGCCTAGAGACTTTCAGCAATCCATCCACAGGTTTTGGAAACCAATCCATGGGAACTGAGAAATCCAGAGACAAGTCTGTTCCAGTGTCTTTGCAGCCTTTGCTGTGAAATTCATGGCCAGGCCAAAGGCCCTGGAAGACCCAGCTATCAACCATCTAAAATTCACGCTCTCAGCTTGGAACTGCTCATTTCCCCAGAAACTGGGTTGATTTTTCTCAAGTGCATGCACAGACAGTCATGGCAATGAAGTAATAAAGAATATCTCCCAAGGAGAATCAGATGTGTCAAAACCAGTGCAGAATTCCAAAGTGAGGAAGTGCATGCTGGTGCACTGGGCCAGGCTGGCTGCTGCAGGGTTCCGTGACAGAATCACAGTTCTACAAATCATGGATTTGTAGAGGATTCTCAGGGCCTGACAGAAGGCTCACATGGTATGTATTTCTATGCAAACTTTGGGATAAGAAATGCTGACTTAGAAAGGCCATGGAATAGGACAGACACTGTTGAAAGAGAAATGGATCTAGAAACAAGTTTCAGATGATGGCCTTGCAAATAGACTAGATACTTTGGAGGAACAGAACTATGAAAGATGCATTGTAGTAGAACCCACAAGGGGTGATTTTAGATGATTGGCTTTAAGGCATTAGCAACATTGTGTGGCAAAAACTGATAGGCCGAAAAACACTTAAAATGTATTGTAATCAAAAAATAGTTTGGCTTCTGATCGTGATGGTGTGAATTGTAACATCTGTACTGTCTCACCTTTCACAAGAGACTGAAAACAGAATAAAAGTTTTTAAAATGCCTCTCAGTTGTCCCATCTCTGGGTCAGAGAAGGATATAATCTGAGATCACAGAAACCTGGGGCAGGAGGGACCTCAGGAGGTGCCAGAGCCCAACCTCCAGAGCATGGCAGGGGCAGCTGAGGGATCAGACCAGGCTGCTCAGGGCTTTATCCAGCAAGGCTGTGAGCAACTCCAATGGTGGAGACAGCACCTCTCTGGGCAGCCTGCTGCAGTGCTTAGCTCACAAAGGTGAGCTAGCTTTATGAGCAGTCTGAACTCATCTTATTTCCATTTATGCCCATTCAATTATGTCTCCTAAGCCTCCTTCTTAAATACACGGTTTTAAAGAATTCATCCCCTTCCAAAGTTTACATTTGCATTTGAAAATGCAATACTTCACACAGTGTACAAACCTGCACACTGAAGCATATGCCTTCAGCACAGAATAATTTCCCCCTTAATACTGCTCCTAGGTCTTGTGGCTCAGCTGGCAGACTGAACTGCTGCCAGAGTTCCAGTCTAGTTGCTGCTCAGGCCACCTATTTTCTCAAGAAACAGCTGGGTGCTAATGCCAAGAGATGAGCTGGAGTCACACGCAAAGTGCTCCAAAGGCAAGTTACTTAGTCAGTTCCAGGTTAAAGAAACAAGAGCAGGGGGAAATATTTTTAATTCAAAAATTGCTTCATGGAGAAGTCATTATCCAATTTTACTAATATCCCTAGACAAATGGGTTGTCTTTACCCCCTTATCCTCTATCTGTGTTTAGCATTCTGATATTACCATCCTTTCTGAATCCTGACACAGATGGGCCCTGATGCAAAGTCCACAGCTCAGATTCCACTGCTGAAATTGAGAGAACTGGTAGGAGAATGTTTGTTTCTTTTCCCACAACTAATTAAAAATCTGTATTTAAGTAACTACTATCAAGTCCAGAGACAAGCAGACAAAAACATGGAAAGGTCTGTATAAGACATGCATGGAATAACTTCAGAAGTGGACAGAACTAATAGCTGTTCTCAAATTGGTAACAGTCCTAAGATGCCAGCGGTGCTTTGCCTCTGCACCCAAGCACAGCCTTTTATTTATACATCTATAACCAGTAAAAGAAAAGCTAATCTAAAAAGCTACTTCAGAAACTTTCAAATTTCTTCAGAAGAGCTCCTAGAATACTTAACAGGCCTATACATAAAGACTTGATTTGAAGAAAAGTTTCTGTTCTTTTACTAGCCCTCAGTATTTAACTGAACACCTCAGTGTAATTATACAATTATAGACATCTCATACCCATGAAATCTTCATGCAATAAGAGTTCCAGTTTATAAATAAAGATAAGGATATGGATTGGACTGACAGCTGGTGTGGTTGTGGAGATGGCCACAACACTCAGAGTGCCTCAGTAAAACATCAGAAGGCTTCAAGAATCAGCACCTTGTCTAAAAATCTCTCATACCTTTTCTTTGTAGCCTCCCACAGGCAGCTCCACACAGCTCTAGCTCTTTCTCTCCTTCCTCTCTTTTTCTTCTCCAGTTCTGGCTTGCTCCTTCCTGTCCCTAGCATGGCCACCCAACCCTATCTGTGCTAGGTATAGCACCTTACCTTTTCTGCCCCTTGCACAACCTCCTGTGCCTTCCTCCTGGCCAGCAGACTCCAAGTGACTCCCTCCCAGCTAACTCACTCTTTACCACACCCATAGCTGGGAGGGCAAGGCTGTTCCCACTCTGGGATAATTAACACAGCTGCAATGTATCAAGAGCAAAATTGCCTTCAGCACCATCTCCATCTGTCTCTCCCAATCTGTCTCCCCATAGCCTGGGATTTCAGAGAAGCATTTGTGAACTAGCAGGCAAATTTCAAAAAGTCTTGAGCCACGTTCAAATAAAGCAGCTATAAGGTCAGATGCTGAACTTACACCTAAATTTTACCCAATATCTCTTTTTCCAGAAAAATCAAATACTTGCTGTGAAAGCTTCCTGAACATTACATAACTTCTCCCTTTGAGCAAGAGCAGAAATAAAAGAGAAAGAACCATCTTCTCCTTAAAAACACACCCATCAGTTAAGTGAACTTCCTAAAACATCCAGATCTTTATTCTTATCTCCTTCTCTGAATTTGAATAAATTCAGCAATAACACCCTTTCATATGTTTTTGCATCTTTCTTTTCCTTTCAGTAGTAGGATGCAAGTGTAGACTCTATACTGCTTTAGTTAAAAAGCCAAAGCACCATTAAAACACACACTTTTTTCTTTTAAGATGTGAATTGTCAATGTGTAAAATGAACATATTTTGCTTGTAGAATTCCATTATGTAATTTTTTGTTGTTAAGAAATTGTTCTCTTGCATATTACAAAGGGCTAAGATTGAAACCACCAATGTAATATATACTTGAGCACAAGTTCATGGAGGAGTGGGGAGCCCTAAACAAAAATAAAACCCAGACAAGATTAGTTTTCAATGATGTAGCTGAAGACAAAGTAAGGAAATTAGTTTGGGGATTTACTCGTCACTAGTGGAGAAGGTTCTCACAGAAATCAAATCAGAAGACTGAAACATTAGGAGAGCAGACATGCTACCCTTCAATTTGCTGTATTATCAATCACAATTTTCAAGCTGTTTTTCTAGACCAGTTTAGGCTTAGGGAATAAGATGGCAACCACTGTAATAATCATTGTGGGACACAGTGCAGCAGGAAAATTTTATGTCCTACTAATGGCAATGTCTCAGAAACGTGTTCTAGAAGCAAATACTTTCCTTTGAGCCAATTTTATAGCTTATTGTGCAGTCTGCCACAGACCTCAGAGTTGTCTTTTTCCATGTTGACAGTCACAAAGACAAGGCTTCCTACTAAATTAGAGTTTTAAAAGGGGGTACAGGGTCGTAGTCATCTTGCAAGACAGAAAGAAAAGACAGATTCCCCATTATGATATTTTGGTTCAAAATTATGTAGGAAATACCAGGAAAAAAATAGCAATTGCCAGCTTATGTAAGAAAAAGGGAAATTAAATTACATGAATGTATGAATTAACTTTTTTCCCCCTAGATAAGAATAATAAACACATGAAATTTCACACACTTGCTTATCAGCTGAAGAACAATATTTTACCACACGTCAATGTGAGAAGGCAATTGTGATGAGTGACTTTGTATCACACTTTCAACTGTGCTCCTCCAATATACTGTCCAAGAGATGAATCCATATATTCTTTCTTTTACATGCTGCAGATCTAAGAAGAAAGCAGAGCAAGATTAAAAATCAAGTAAAAGCGGAGTAAGAGGAGTCTTAAAAGAAGGAATTCAAGCCTATTTTTTGGAATGTGCCTTATTTTCTTTCTTCAGGGCAGATCTTCTCAATTATTTTGTTCAAGGAGTTGGATACTACTTACTATTCTATTTACATTCTATTCCATTTTTGTGGTTTTTTAATAGAAGGCAGGTTTCAGTCATTTATTTAAATAGGTTTTAAAGGAATTTTTTTTTGAGGAAAAGTGGAAAAATTGTTTATTTAATAGGTAGGGTGTACGAAGGGAAAATGAAAAAAAATGAATAATGTTAGATAATTTTTGTTGTTGTGGAGAAAAAAATAGTTGGTGTAGAGGTATTTTTGCAGGTGTGGTTTGGGTTTTTTGGAGTTGAGGTGTGGCATGGGCTTTTTTGGGCTGTGATGTGGGTTTTTTTGGTGGTAGTTTGGTTTTTTGGATTGGAGTTGATTAGTTTTAGAAGAAGAAGTTACAGTTTTGGCCAATTTTTTTGTTTGTTTGTTTTAGCTAATAAATTAGAGTAGGTTAAAAATGTAAAAAAGGGGTTTTTGTTTGTGTCAGACAATAGAGTTGAGAGAGATTTTGGGGGACAATGTGAGTATTGTATATAAATTATGTGTTGAAAGAATTTTGTTTCTTTAAAAATTTTAAAATTACAAAATTTATGTTTGGGCAAAAAGTAGAGGATAGGGGATATTGTATTATAATATTATTATAGGAGGGTTTTTTATTTTATATCATCAGCTTACAGCTCAAATTAATCTATTTTAATTGTATATTTTTATACATATATACAGTTATATATAGATAGTGATAGTGATATTAAATAGTGGCATTTATATATGTTTTTATAAAACAGATATAAATAAAACATTTTATATGTTTTTAATTCAATATTAGCTTTTTTGGTGGTATATAGTATGTTTATTTAATATTATTTACTATGTGTAATGAATGGGTTTGTTTTTATTTGAGGTAGAATTAATTACAATACATTTTTAATAGACTTTTGGTATGTATTATTGGGATTTCATTTTTGTTTATTCTATGTAGGGCTTCAGATTGGGTAGTGTTTGTTTGGTAAGTGGAGTTTGGGGTATTAATTAATTTGGTGGGTTTTGTTAGATGCAGCTTTTAATATTTGAAACTTTTTAATGTAAAGGTCTTAAGGTAGTGTTAAATAATTTATTGTATCATTTTATTTTGTAGTTGGTGTATGATAAGGGATATGGTATATTTATTTAATGTTTTTTTATTAAGGTTAGTTTTTTTAGTTTAGATGTTGATAAGTTTCAATTTATTTCTGTTTTGGTGTTTTTTATAAGTTTCATTTTTGAGGACATGGGCATTTTTATGCTGAGTTTTTATAGGTAGATTTTTTAATTTGGGTAGTGATATTTCTTAATTTTTAGTAGTTCAATTTTTAAAAATGTTTTTAATTAGCTTTTTATTTTAAAAATTATTTCACTAGAGTATTGGTTATTATTTATGAATTAGTATAAAAGTAGAGCTTTGGGGGGTTTTGTGATGTTTAGGGTTAGTTGAATGGTTTGGAGGTTAGTGAGTTGTGGAGTTTTTTTGTAGTTTTTGTGATTTGTTGTATATGGTTGCTTTTTATTTTTGTTTCATTTTTAGGATGTGATAAGAATTGACAAGAGTGTAGTGTGGATTTTTTGCTGGCAGTTTGTTGTATGGTGGAGTTTTTTTAGTTTGTGTTATTTGTTTTTAGGGTTTTTTTTTGTTAATGAGATTAAAGTTTTCAATTTTGAGATAGCTTATTACTGTGTGCAAACTCAGGGGGAACATTTTATTCAACATCTCTCAGTGGGACATTAAAGCTCCAATTTCCCTTTTGTTGAACAGTCTGAGACACAATATTACTTATATAATTTTTAACTTTTTGAAGAACCAGGACTATTTGTGCATGTTTGTGTTGTTAATATCTATCCTCTCTCCAATAGAGGATGGGGAAAAAAGGCTGCAGAGATTCCCACAATGGGCTGTAAGCGCAAATAACGAGGAGCCACAGGTTTGGTCACGATGATTTACTATCTCTTGAAGAACATGGTTGATTTCATGATACCAAAACCAGTATGAATAGGAGACCGAACTTGGGAATACTGATGGTTTTCTTGGGTTTAAAAAGCTTTAATGGTTGTTAAAGATATAAATATCAGACCTGGTTTATTTTTATCACCTTTTTTTTTTTTTTTAAATAAGCCCTGATTCATCACTGCTGCTGCAATGTGAGACAAAAATCCACCTTCCCTACACTCAGAACAGGTGAGAGATGGAACTAAAACCCAAAGGATTTTCTGCCCATTGAATATACCTGAGTTTTATTGGGAATTCTCTGCAAAATCTGATAAATTGTTCTTCAATGTGGCCACGAGTAGCTGAACGTGCCAGCCCAGATCTGCAAACATGCAGTGCCAGAATGAGAACCTCTGAAATGTAAACCAGGATTTATTCAATTGACTCACGACTGCATGCTGCGCCCGGGGTCCTTCGTACAAATACTGTACGGGGGAAAACCAGAACTGCACATAAGGAATGCTAAGTATTCAGTTTTGGGGAGGGTTAAATAAAAATGAGATACAAATGAAGAATTGCCTGTACGTGTAAATATTCTTGTCCTGGAGGAGCCATCAGCTCTGTACGAAGACCGGAGTCAAAAATCACATTTCTTTAAAAACTCGCACGCCCTCTAGAGGCTGCATCTTGTGTAGAATCACTAGCCGACATCGGGAAATCTGTGAGCCGAGTCCAGCCGAGCTCATACGAACCGAGGCGAATTTAGCCGAACTGGACCGAGTGCAGCCGAACCGAGAGGAGCTTCCCCGAAGTGCCGAATCTAGACGAGAGTAGCCGAAAATAGCCGTTAAATAGCCGAGTTTAGCCGAACAGCCGAATGTACCGAGCATAGCCGATAATAGCCGAACAGGACAATCTAGCCGAGCGTAGCCGAACCGAGCCGAGCCCCGCACAACGCTGCGAGCGGCACCGAATACAGCCGCAGCGAGCCGATTTGCGCCGAACGTAAAAAGCGCCACCGAGTTCAGCCGAACCGAGCCGAGCTACGCCGAACCCAGCCGCCTGCTCTCGTGCCCATTAATTAGCGCGAGTGCAGTCCCTGCCTAATGAGCTCCTGCTCGACCCTGCGCTCCCGTGGCCGTGCCGTCGCCGGGCCGCCCGCGGCACTGGGCAGGAGGAAAACACCGAGCTCTGCGTTGTTTAACGTGAGGCGGCCCCGCTTTCCCTCGGCCGGGCCCGCGCCGCCCTGAGGGAGCCGAGCCAAGCTCGGCCGAACGCAGCGAGCAGCTCCGACTGCAGCCGAACCAAGCCGAGCTGTCCCTGAAGTGCCGACTCTAGATAGGTGCATCCGACAACAGCCGATCATAGCCGAGATGAGCCGAAGAACCGAATGTACCCGAGTGTAGTCGATAATATCCTATGTAGCCGATAACAGGCAATAGCCGAATCTAGCCGAGTATAGCCGAACCGAGACGAGCTCCGTAGAACCCTGCGAGCCGCACCGAGCATAGCCGAACGGGGCCGAGTTCTGCGAGCATAAAAAGCGCCATCCAGCTCAGCCGAACTGAGCCGAGCTACCCCGAACGCAGCGAGCGTTATCGAGTACAGCCGAAGGGAGCCGAGCTCTGACGAAGACAAGAGCGCCACCGAGCTTAGCCGAACCGAGCTCCGTAGAACCCTGTGAGAGGCACCGAGTACAACAGCAGCGAGCCGGGTTCCGCCGAACATAAAAACCGCCGCCGAGCTCAGCCGAACCGAGCCGAAGTCGGCGAACACAGCGAGCGGCCCTGATTTCAGCCGAACCCAACCGCCCGTTCTCATTCCCGTTAATTAGCGCGAGTACAGCCCCTGCCGAGTGAGCTGCTGCCCGACCCTGCGCTCCCGTGTCCGTGCCATGGCCGGGCTGCCCGCGGGACTGGGCAGCAGGAAAACACCGAGCTGTGCGTGTTTAACGGGACACGGCCCCGCTTTCCAGCGCTGCCCACCAGGAGCCCATCCGAGCTCCGCTACACGCAGCGAGCGACACCGAGTTCAGCCGAGCCGAGCCGAGCCGAGCTGTCCCTGAAGTGCCGACTCTAGACGAGAGTAGCCGACAACAGCCGATCATAGCCGAGATGAGCCGAATGTACCCGACTGTAGCCGAAAATAGCCTAGTGTAGCCGAACAGCCGAATGTACCCGAGTGTAGCGGATAATAGCCGAGTGTAAACGATAATAGCCGATAATAACCGAGTATAGCCGAATCTACGGGAATGTAGCCGATAATAACCGACTTTAGCCGAAGAGCCGATAATAGCCAAGTGCAGCAACAGTATCCTGTATTAAATCTTGTATAAAATCCTGGCCTCCTTTCCATTCTTGCGTCATAACTATGGAAAACAAACCCATTTTACTAATCGTGGGCACCCACGATTCTGTCCCAGGTGTACTGTAACCCAGAACCTTCGCGCATTCTGTATGCAAGTGTCTTATAACTTAGTTATAACTCTATATATAAGTTATCTAAGTTGTAACTCTATAAGATGAGTTATAACAGTTTTGGCTGATGAAAGTATGAGTGGCAAAATAAGAACTTTCAATTTTTCCATGGTACAGTGGTCTGCAGCACTTGTGCCACGGATCATCCAGATTCCCAAGAGGGAAAAGATTAACAAGGAGTAGTAGGACTCCAGTATAACCTGTACTCCCACCTTCCATGCCTTATGGGATTGTGCCCACAGCAGGTATGTGTCATCTTCTTGGTGGTAAGTATAGTGGATAATCTGGTCTTGCCTCCTTATCTGCTTACCACAAAATTATCTATGTCACCTGCTTTTCTCATATTGTGGTTCTTCACTATTCCTTAGTCAGACAGCATTTATTAATTTCATTTGCAGAATAGGGTCTTATTACATCCCCACCATATGGAGTTGTTGTCTGCACTCTAAATATGTTCTCCGTTTTTGATATGCCACAGCCTCCCACTCAGCTTTGAACAGCTTGTGAGTATTGGGGAGCATCCATTCAGCTCCACAACAAAGCATTAATATTGGTACTTGCCCTCGATTTCTGTTTGAACTCTTTCCTTTCTCTCCACAAATTTTGCAACATGCCTGCCATTTGGGGGAGCTGCACTGCCAGAGCTGGCCACAATTTTCACACAGACATTGTACCCAGCTTCAGTGTCTCTCCCTAGGGTGCTTCAAGCAGGGTATGTGACCAGGAATAAATCCGGGAGATGTCTCAGCGTGGGGGGCTGATGGTGTTTCTTTTTGTAGGTCACAGGCAAATGCAAAAACTCTAGGATCGCCTATGGCCCCAGTGTTTGTTAATTTATATAACCCTGATCCACTCGACTGGGGAGGAAGTAAGTTACTGCCCCAAAGGTTGTGTTGGAGTTTGGAACACCTCTGACCTTTGGGAATGCTAAAGAACTCTGGAACTCCTTTTCAAAATCATTCCCCCATGTTTGGCTGTTCTCTGGAAGCTGTTTTTAAACAGAACAACTACTCTCTCAGCATAATGAACACAATGGCTTTTCTGTAGAAACAGCTGTGGATTGCTTTTCAAGTTTGTGGGTTTTTGGAGGGGATTTTTTTTTTTTTTTGGTGAGTTTGTTGGTTTGCTCTAAGACAAATGCAGCTGTCATTAAAATAAATTTTTAAAAAGTCTGTGACCTGTATTTCACACTAAAAGCCCCCCTTTTTAATGTTATTTAACATTTTAAACATAATTTTTGAAACAAAAATACCTAGAGTTTATCTGTGTGTCACAAACCCATGAATGGGCAGTGCCATGCCCTCACCTGCACAATCATGCTCATCTGAGCCACCTTTTCCTGGAAATGGAGGACAAGATGAGAAAGATTCTTCTGTAATCAATGTAAGTGACTTGAAACATTGGGGAAAATGCCTCACAAGTAGGTGCTGAAATAGACCTAATGAGAAAAACACCAAAGAGTGACATGTAAAACCTTTAAAAGTGGTGTGTGATACAGAACAGTTCACCTAGGAACATTCCTTCTGGCACACAAACAGTGATATGCTCAAAAAACAGTGAGAACTGGTAACTTGAAATTGGTAAAAGTGAATAATTGGCTGCAGCTAATGTAGTGGCAGGATCAACAATGGTCTGTACAGCTACATGGATAAGAAATGTGGAAGTTTCATGGAAATACTCTAGAAGTTCAATGAATAGGAGTAGCTGTGGTGTGATGTACAGAGCTCTGTAATCAATATAAACCATGTTCGTGGGGGTGTATATTCCTATACTTTGTGGTATAATAAACCTCTCCTGTTAAAACTTATCTAATTTCCCTGGGAGTGCATGATTTTATATTGCTTACTAGAAAGCTTTCTGTAGTGATCTTCAGAGTTGTGAAGGTTGTCAAACTATGTTTTGCAAAGAAAATATTTCTGATTTGATTTCCATGACATTGAAGCAGAAAATGTTTCAACAGGAAGAGAACTTGTCAGAAATGGGCTATTTTAATTAGCCTTAGACTTTGAGACTAATTTGGGGGGATGTGCATGTGTGGTATTTAGTGATCATGTAATTTATATTAATGAAGTCTTCACATATTCTTTATTGGGCATTAAGATTACTGGGGTACGTAAGCCTTCAGTTATGTAAAATGGATGAAAGTTGTAACAGATGGGAATAATGTAATTTTAATACACATTAATGGCTGTGTTGACCTGGAACTGGTGGCTTTTAGGTCTATTTGAAAAGCTGCTAAAGGATTTCAACTTTTTGCTTTGTGTGAAGCTTGTAAATGATCTGGGATCCATCACCCCAAGCAAAGAGTTGCTTATCTTTAGGGTTGTAATGCACGGTGGAGTGGCTACCCTGGCGTTTGGGGAAATGCAGTCCTGGGTTGGTGTAAGCATTTAGAGCATCCAGAACATCATAAACACACTGGATGCGGGAGGAGCCTCCAGAAGGGGAGTTGTAGACCACGTGGAGGGTGTTGCAGGCCATGAAAGCTGCCTCAGCATCCTTGCTGCTGCAGGGCGTGTCCCAGCTGTGCTCCACGGCCATGGCTACGGGGTTGATTTTGGTGATGACGATGTTTCCCCCGGTCTCTGGCTCTGCATGGAGGGCCCACAGCCCCTGCTCGTCAACAGCCAGGTCTATTTTTGTCTGTGGAGAGAGCTGGTAGGCAGGAATCCTTCCAGCCCCTGGCAGCAGCATCTGGTCAGCGACGTTTCTTCTCTGGATATTGAATTTAACGATCTCATTTAAGGAGCCGTGTCTGTGGTAGAAGAGGAAACCCTGATAGATGACGTGGCCAGTTCCTTCCCAGGGCAATGGCAAGGGCACTCTGCGAGCCTTCAGTGTCTGATTGTTTTCCATGAAAGTCATGATATTTGCAAATTCCAAAATCACGTTATTTACAGGGCCACTTAATAAATAAATCTTTGCGTGCTTTTTGCCAGGATCTTTCATCCAAGAGCCATGCTTTCCTCCAGTCTTCTTAACTACCTTTAGGGACTTAATACCTGCGAGCACATGGTCACAACCTGCAAGGAAATATGCAAAGACAAAAAAAAAAAAAAAAATTAGAACATGCGTAAATGTTCTCGTTTCCTTTCTTTGAATTACTTAGCTTCCTCTTAATTCATCTCTAAGGCCAGAGTGAATATATCAGTAAAGGTGTTAGCAGTGTGGCCATGGTAAGTAGTGCTGAAAATAGTTTTATGTGATACATTCTTGCTAAGAAAACTGTGGTGTCTTCATCTACCTGTACAGTGTTGATTTCTGTTCTATAACACCCATGTAGTGCAAAACATTTGGATATTTGTGTGTCTGAGAGGAGAGCAAGAGCACAGTTAGTGATTTTGTGATTATTCTTGACTTACCTTCTCCAGGGCTATAATTTTTACTTCAGAGAACTGACTTCTGGTTTAGATCAACACAGTAAAGTAATCAGATTTATTTCTTGTTGGAGGCATACAAATTAAAATCCATTATCATCCACATGTATAGTACTTTTGTTTCAGGACTGGTCTTAGCCTCAGGTAGTCTCTTTTTTTATATGTTTATAGTATAAATAGAAATAAAAATAGGTCAGAATAACAGAAAGCCAGAACAGTGGGCTATCTTCCCATTCCCCTTTGCAACACCTGCACACAAGGGAACGAGAACAAAATATGGATCACACGGCCAGGGGTGTGCATGCACTGAGGTGGCCTCTGAAGGAGCTGGTGTGATGTCTGTGGTGTCACCTCCTGTGCCAGGAGCGTGGCTGGTGGAACCACTCTGCTTTTACCTCACTGCAGGGTTAAAATTGGCACCAGCGGAGAGCAAGTCACAGCTCTGGCTTCTTTACATTTTGTATACACTCTGCAGGGATGTTTCAGACCAGAAAGCACCAAGCCTATGAGGACTCAGGCATTTAGACTCTGAGATCTTTATCAAGCAGCATCCTTTCCAGGAAAAAAACTATTGCGAAGCGTATTAACAAGCTTGTTTACCAAAGGCGCTCATAAATTACAAGCAGCGCAGCATTTGAAGTTTAAAGAATTATTTTCAGTGGAGTGCAGCCATTCCAGTAAACAGGACAAACAAAGCTCTAAGGCAGGAAGTTCTGGCAGCAATGAAATGGAGAAAGCAAACCCAGCTCCCCTATTTGGCCTGATATGAACTTATTGAAGTCAGTGGCAAGATGCCAGTTGCCTGTAGAAAGCAATCTTTATGTCATTTGTGTGTGCTGATACCCTCTAATCAAAGCTTTTGTATTTTGCTGCTACAGTGTGGATTTTTTTTTTCTCCCTGGGAGCCCTCAATCTGGAAGTTCCTTACCTGAGCAAGCCCAAACAGCTTCCTCAAATCTAACATTTATTGATTAGATAGATTAAAAAAATTAAAGCTGCTGAATCAAGAACCCTAGGCAGCCCTAGCAGCATCTCCCTCTGCAGGGGAAATAACCAGATTTTTGTCTGATTGTGATTTTCTGTGTGAACTTGACCCAAACCCTGTAACAAAGCTGAGCTTAAACTTCTTTTCTGCTAGATTTTTTGAAGTGACTCAGCAAAAAATAATCGTAGAGTCTGGTTAAGACATGACAGCATAGAGGCAGAGCTATTTTCTAGAGTTGAGGATCTTCCTACTGTTTTTAAGTGCTATAAAATCTTCACAGGGAATACTTTTGCCATCAAAATAAATGGGAAAAGCATCTGGCTAGTACTGACAGTAGAGAACAAATTGAAAATAAAGTTACTATGAACTGCTACAATAAAGTTAAAAGTAACAATTTCCAACAAAGTAAAATGGAAAGTAATTTTTTCCCTGCTGAAACTCTCAGAAAGATACAATTTTCAAAGTGCCCTAACCACAGTCAATTTAAAAATCCCCACTTTTTTCCCCTCTGAAGAAAATGCCTAATGTTCAAAAGTTTTCTAAATGGAAAATAGAACTATTGATATTCAGAAAATTGAATTGTGGAGTATGAGGAGAGCTCAGAAGCAGAATAGGTGATTTCTTCTGTAAGCATCTGCCTTAATACTGTTTTGCTTGAAAAGTTCAAGGAAGAAATTGGAAACCTATGTGTAAAATTAAATCAGCCTATCTCTACTGAAGTCAGTGGAACTGTATAATTGATGATGCTAAAGTTCTTTCACCAACTTTTTAAAAGTTATGGTTTGTATTTATTATTATCTATTCATCATTTCTTACTACTATGAAAAGTAAACAGACTATTTTAAACATGTCTATAATACATAATTTACATCCATACTACAACTTTTTGAGGTGAAGATAATTATAAAATTTGTTTTAAAATATTATAGATTGTGCATATCTTTATTATGCTTGGTACCATAACACCTAATTTTCAAATCAGAACTAAGCTTTGCTTACAGCCAAGCCAGCCTGCTCTCTTATTAAAGTAAAAGGAGGGGACAAGGAGAGGAAGGATGACAGTAAAGCAGATAAAAATTGTAGAAATGAATTAATTATTTTTACTACCTCACAAATTTACTTTTGAGTGGAGGTTTTGACCCTGCCTAGTCCAAAAAACAAAGGCCACCAGTAATTTCTGAGTACAGCTGCAGTACTCAGAAACGTATTTTTCCGGGACTTTGCAAGAGAACACCTTCAGAGGATTTTACCTTATTTTATATTAAAAAGTAACTTCCAAAGAATTTATTTGATATGCAGTAGAATTTCTGCAGAGTAAATGTTTGAACTGTATTTTCCTCCCTCCCTCTTCCATATTACTTTTGCACATACATGGGTTTTATAAGTCTAGTATTTACACAGCTCAAACCCCCTTGCAGTAACCTGTGGTATTCACTCAGCTAATGAAAATCTGTTGTCCCTGTATCAGCATGCTCACAGAGGATTGTTCACATCAAAGTTCTGAAAAGCAAACTGTTCTTACTTGCATTAAGCATGACTTTAAGTCTCTTTTTTTCTTCTGCCTCTTCCAGCAGCTGCTGCTTCAGCAGGTCCTCGTGTACTTCCATGCAGGTGTTGGAATCTGTGACAGATCTGAAATAGTCAATGTCCCTCTGTGCATGCTCAATCCTCGTCAGCAAATTCTCCACTTCCCTCTTAACCTCAGCCTTGTCAGTGTTCAGTCCTGCCAGGCGGGACAGCACCATCCTGGAAAACTCTCGGAATTCATCCACGTATTCCAGCACGTCTTGGTTGCATTTCTCCAGCCTCCTCTTGAGTCAGAACATGGGGAGAAAATACATAGATGTGGATATTCTGTGTACATCACAAGAAAATGAGCCAAGACACAACCTTTCTACAAAACCTTTATTTTAAATGTTTTTAAGGGCTGTCTTCAGTATTTGCCTCACTCTTTGTCCTGTTACTTTTGTGCCCCTTGCACCAAATGCCACAGGTTACCTCACTTTTAATGGGTGCCAAAGGAATAGAAGTTGCCAGGTGAAGTTACTCCTAAAGTGGCAGAAAAAATGTAAATCTCTGTCTACAGAATGGGAAGAGAATATCAGGTTAATCCTTCTGTTCCTTCTGTGTTGAGAAGATAAGAATAATGAGGGCTTTGTACAAAAAGGGACATGAAATCCTGCAAGTTAGAGCTTCTCTATAAATCTGCCAATGCAAGCCAGGAGACAGAGACGTGTCAATAATTTTAAATAAATCATATATGATTATAGCACACCAATACTTAAGTATTTTGCAGTACTGGCAGCTTTTAACTGTAGGAAAAGAAGCAAGAAGTGGTACATTTGTATAAGTAATTGAAAGGAATTCAAAGAATTGAAAAGGCTGCATTTCAGTCTCCCAGATATTAAGCGTTTTTTTAAAGTGCAAATACACTGCTGGTTTGCATGAATGTGTTTTAAACTACCCTTCCAGGTAGGGATATCTGCACATAGGAAAAATACCTGATAAACTTCCATCTCCTTGCTGATAAATAATTGACAGCACTCCTACTGGTGACAAGATGTTTATACTGCTCCCTAGGATGGTCTGTGACAGCACTATATAAACATTTGCATTTTTAGCTAAATCCACTGATGTCATTAAAAAACCCCATACAAATGATAACAGAATCATTAAAAAAAACATAACATGTCGTTAAAAAACGTAACATGTCATAAAAAAACCCCATAACAAATGATGTGGTAAGTTGGGATCATTACAGTTAAAGTTTTAGCAACGATTTTACTCATTCCTTGGAAGAAGCTGGAAATTTACCCTCCTGATTTGTTCTATCATGCAGACTGTCCTGGGCTTGGAACATCCACACATTTTCAGACCTCTTTTGCTGCAGAAGGATACATCAGGCACATACCTCCAGAGACAGAAAGCGCTGGTCGATGTATCTCAGCAGGGTTGCATCCTGCATCATGTACTGTGCTGCTCCCATGGTACTCAGGAGGGATGGAATCAGGAAAAAATGGATTTGTAAGGCTACCATTGTACCAGAAAAGTTTGGAGGAAAGTGGTGAACCAGTTCTGTGGGCAATCCCAAACGCCGACAGTCCAAGGTCAAATGCAATTTGCCATCATCTGAAGTGAAAAAATAAGAAGTTAAAAGTACTGGGGCTGAAAAGATTAAAAGGACTTAAAATGGCTGTTGCATTTTATCATTAAGGAAGTAAATTGTGGCAGAGGGACTGAATGTGTTTATTTCTAGGAGCCAGATGACTGCTTCTCAGTTTGTGATCCTATGATCAATCCCAGATGTTCAGCACTGAGTCACATCGAGCCTGTAGGCCAGATTTTATTAAATAAATATAAAAGTAATTTATTTTCCCATCTTTTCTCCTCCCATCTGCTTTCCTGTGTGACCAACCCTGCAGTGTGTGCTTGGTGCAAGTCAGAGTGGATTCACAGTGGGTGGAACACAGGCCAGCCCTTCACAGGGAGGTCTGGTGCTTAATGTCTGTGGCTGTAGAACCATCTAAAGCAATTGATTTAATTTCCACTATTCAGCCTATTTACGGTAGGACTGGAAACCAGAGATAAAATTATTTTTTGACAAAAATTCCTTCTTTTTCCCTTGACAGTATTTTTCCAGCTGGAATTAACACCCTTAACACAGCTCTGTGTCGGTTTAGCGGAGCCCATGACACACATCTTCTTTTGGAATAATATTTCTACTTAGTCTGACTTAAAATTAATTATAATTAACTTACATGAGCCTACTGCATTTGAGGCAATTTGTATTTATTTGACTTCATAACTTTCCTGACTGAATGCCTTGTTTGGAAAAACTCATGGCCATGCTCTATTTGCTGGAAAACCATATGTCAGGAGCTTAGAAAGCTCCCTTTGTATCTGAAGCCAAGCTAAATGCCTGTTTCTCAGAATTCTGCATCCCTTCACTTCCTCCCCCCCACCTTCTTTTTCTACAGGTTTTTTGGTGTGTGCTTGATTTTTGCACGGTAGCTATGTGTGTTTTGCAGGCAAATTTCACCCAAGTGCACAGATGAGTATTCTGTGTTTTAGTATTGTTTTACCCTAGGAGGGGCACACAATTTGCCAGCTCCTATTTACGGTCAGTGACACACAGAGAGTTTAATATTTGGTTTTTCAGTCCAGTGACACTTCACTTTACTCCAGAGCTCCTGTTTAAGGGGACAGAGAGCTTGCACTGAGAGCAGACATCTTAGGAAGTCTGTATTTCCTTGATTCTGTCCTATGGAACATTCTGACATCATGTGCTGTCTTCTTTTCCACTAAATAATCAGCTACAACACCAAGGAAGATCAACATAGAAAAAACAAATCCCTTTTCTAACCTCCGAGGTGAACCTGGAATCCTTCAGAATTGTTCTCTGAGTCTCTCATCTGTCATAGGTAATGACTGGGAGATGAAGACTATGGAACTCAAAATTACAAACTCCTAGAATGCATATTTAGAAGTCAAGATAGAGATATATAATTTCTTTCATTTATCTCAAGATAGGGAAAATTATCTAAAAGTAAAAATAACTTAAACTGCTGTATACCCTGGATAAGCTTAAACATTCTGCATATGGGGCTAGATTCTGTGAAGCTGCTCAATCATTTCTTAGAATCACCCACAGCTAAAAGACAAGAAGCTTCCAAGGATTTCTACAAATGAGGCATTCCCATGCTTATTAAACCGTGATCTCGTGGTGAATGGCAATGATGGTCCATGTCCAATGCGCAATTCTGGGAAGGCATACTACAGCATCCTCAGCTTGGTTGGGTTTCTACATTTATTCTGCTTTGGTTGTATGTTTTCCACTTCTTTTCAGCCTAGGTATATACAGAATCTTTTTCTCCAGCTACATATTATATGTATAATAAACAAACAAACAACCACCCATATGTATATATTAATATATATATATAAGATATATAAATATATATATTGTAAGATATATAAATATATACATAAATATATCTATAATATATATATATGTATGTATATATGTCTGATGGTGATTTAAAGCACGATTGTTTGGCATGCCTGGGAAGGTATTGGCCTCAGTGCAGAGGATATTACACACTCACAGAGCTAAAAGTTTGCTTTTATCTCAAGGAACTCTTTTTCTCATGACCATACTCCCTTGATTTGGCAGACCTCTCAAACCTATTAAAGGAAACAAGTGTATAAATGTAGGTGAATGTGCCTTTTCACTGTTCTTGTCCTCTCTCTGGCTGAGATGTTATCCTTTTCTTGTCA
The DNA here is from genome assembly GCA_013398615.1 of Brachypodius melanocephalos. NCBI lineage: Eukaryota > Metazoa > Chordata > Aves > Passeriformes > Pycnonotidae > Brachypodius > Brachypodius melanocephalos. Next base: position 470,105 of record VZSR01003183.1, on the reverse strand, counting down.
ATGCTGCTTCTTTGCTGCGTTTATTCCACATTTTTACCATTTGGTGTCTGTTTTGACAGCTGTTAGATATTTTCAAATGAAAAATAGGCATTTTCATCTCCATCTGTGTGTGTGATTTTGATTTCAGATGCTGGATGGAGCTTTATGTGTTTTAAAAGCAATGTTGAAATCAGTTCAGAGCGTGTACTTGATTTGGGGGGAAAATTACATTTCCTTGAGATATTATTTCACTCATATGATTGCAGTCTGTGTTTTGTTGTTTTGTTGGTTTTTCATAAGTCAGTTTCTTCCTGTCATTTCAGGTGGTAAAACTATAGAAGTGCCACAATAAATCAGGTTCTTTCTCCTCCAGTCCCACTCTGCTGTCTCAGCTCCTCACAGGAATCACAAGAAGTTTTTCTTTTTGAGCTTTGGGAACATCCCTGACTCCCAGACTCCCTCACCCTTTTTCCTGGGCTCTTCCTGAGCTGTGGATGCTGTCCTAATGCCATGCCCTGTGTCCTTACACCCTAAAAACAAGTGGGAAGCCGCCACTGCTGTCACTTAGATCCAAGTAGTGCACAGATACACCAGATTTTACTCCCAAATCACACACTGGCTTAAAATGAGGTTAATTATGTTTTTCATCTTTAATTAACCTCAGCATGCAAAGCAATAATAGATGAAAAGGAAAAATCAGAGTCTGATTGAGAGCTTTCTGCTGATTTTATACACATCTACATCAGAATAATTGCTGCTCAGCCTGATGCATCAGGGATATCCCAGTGCTTGTGTGCTCACGTGGGATTTTGTTTGTGATTGCAATTTAGCTGCCTATTTTGGTAGGTTTTGATGCTGGCGAATCAGACTGGTGTTTTATATTAATAATATAATGAGTGTCATGGTGTCTACTTCTGTATTTTCTAATTTTGTTGAGACTTGGGTCTGCAGAACCAAGTTCTTGTTACTGCTGGCTGCTGGTCTAATGCTGAGATCTGGGAGCTTAGAAAAGATCTTTTCCACAGTGGGAAATCAACACTTAATTCCAGTTCTGCCACTGCTTTTTTGTTTTCCTTTCCCACCCCTTCCCCCTTCAGTTTTATGCCTTAGAAAGTGACTCACATTTCTGTAAAAAAGACAAACATATGAAGTCCAAGCAGAGTCTTTATGTGGTGCTCAGCTGTGGAAACGGTGTTGGGAGTGGTATCAGTCAGGAATGCAGCAGTAGCAGGGAGGATTGGCAGGATTTTGGGACTCACAGAGGACTCCACTAGGTGGCTCCCAAACTCTGGGAATTGAAAAGGAAACCCGGCTGGAGCACACAGCTCCAAAGCCTCTGGAGGAGATGCAGCACGCAGAGGGAAGTGTGGTTGGGATGGTTCGGAATGACAGGGAGCCAGGCAGATGGGAAACTGCTTCCAGGCATTAGGAACGCGCTGCTGCAGGGCCGAGCTGGCAGTGTTTGGGGTCTGTGCCACCTCAAACAGGGAGTGCCAGAGCTCCTGGGATGGGCAAGAACCCAAAATGCCCGGCAGCTGCAGGAAAAAGGTGTGATTGCGTCAGGACCGGCTCTACGAGTGAAATCATAAACAGGAAATAATGCTGTACTTTATTCGTGTAGATTTATTGCTGGGGTTAGTTAAATGGTAGAATCATGGAATACTTTGTGTTGGAAAGGACCTTTAAAGCTCAGCTTGTGATACCCTCCCCTGTAATGAGCAGGGACATCCTCAGGTAGAGCAGGTTGCTCAACTTGGCCTTGAGTTTTCAAGGATGGAGCAACCCCCACTTTTCTGGGTAAGCTGTGTCAGTGTTTCATCACTCTCAGTGTGAAAAGTATATTTCCTGTATTTTGTCTGAATCTACCCTCTTTTAATTTAAAACCATTGTCCCTTGTCCTGTTGCTCCAGGCCTCTCTGAAAAGACTGTTCCCATCTTTTCTATAAGCCCCCTATAACTACTAAAATAATCCAGAGAACTTCATCTGGACATGGATCATGAAATGGTCTGGCATGAAAATCAACTGTGTGCAGTTACTTTGAATGGTCTGCTTGCTTATTTGTTGCCAAACCCCAAATCGCTGTTCTGTTGATCCAAGACAATTCCTAGTAGCTTGACAATTAAATTTGTACAACCCCAGAACTAAGCAAATTTTGAATTACACAATTCTGTATAAACCAATATTAAAATTTTTGCTGCTTTTGGCTTGTTTTCCAATGTGGAATCCGCTCATGAATATTGTCACTAAAATTCGTTTTGCTTGAATGTTCATGTTCATTAAACCTATTCACAGGAGTGCAGTAGTCGAAATGACACTGCTTTAAATTCAGAGTATTTACAGGAAATGATTATGACATTTGCCCAACTCATTTCAGTTGAGAATGCCTGGTGTGTTTTTTTGGTTTCTTTTTTTCAAATAGGCCTTTTAGATGTGAGGCATGACTTCTGAAAAGATTAAATGATACTTTTTGAACTTTGAATGCCTAGGATGTTATGTTTTCAGGTTTTGTTATTGTTTATTTGTGTTGTTTTCTTCTTTTGGGGGGGGATAGTAGACACTGACAAGGTAACCTTTCATCATGTAGTATTGTTTAATTTATTGTTGCACTGAAGAAGTAGATTCATAAGCTGTACTTAAGTGTTGCAAAGAACCAAGAAGGGCTCTGTACATACCTGGGCAAGCTGTTAAAACTTAGCAGGTAACTCTCCCTCTGAGCTCACTAAATGCCACCAGCTGGTGGAAAGAATATGTTTAGTAACAATAAATAATGCAAATGTTTGTGGCTCAGTGGCAGGTATGGAGAGAATTTGTAGCAGGGTGATGTGCTCTGGGATTGTAGCAGGGAGCTCAGGACTCTCTGGTTTCCTTGTTTCAGACTGTTGCAGCAGCCCTTTTGTTAGAGGGTAGAAATGAGCCCAGACACAGCAGCATGAAAAGGGCCCTGGTTTATTCCTCTTTACAGCTCAG
>VZSR01003183.1:451563-467058 GCA_013398615.1 Brachypodius melanocephalos | reverse complement strand
TAATTAACACAGCTGTTACTTATCAGGGGCAAGGTCACCTGTGTTCCCTTCTCCTACATCAAACTAAAACTCTGATCCTGCACTGAATTTCTGAGTGATTGCTGATGGCACATTCAGAGATTTCGGTGATGGCCATGCTAGAAGCTTGATCTGAGTGGAATGGAGTTGTGCTAGCAAGTGTCCAATTAAATCCATCCAAAACCTAAAAGATAGGAAAAGGTCTGTGAGCTGGGGGAACTAGGACAGAAAAGGCCCTGAAGGGGCCATGCAGGAGTTGATGAAGATGGGTGAAATTCATCGTGCTGCTTTTTTTCACATTGCCAGTAAAAATGAGTCCTACAGGGGAAGATGGGCCAAGCCTGAACTCCAGAGTCATGCTTAAAAACAAGGGGTACTTTTAAAAGAAACTTTTAAGGAAAAATCAAAATATGATAAAAGAAGAAAAAACCCACGATTTTTTTCTTGCTGTTTGTATCTGTTTGCTATCACCCAAATACTGGTCTGAATGTAAGGTTAACAAGGCCTGTTTTGTTCTCTGTTTTCTAGACAGGAGCCTTGTGATTTCTACTTCTGGAAAAATTTGTTGCATTTTTACACTGTCCAAGAATACTTCTCTGGATGAATTCAAAATTAAGAATTGCATTCAGGAACTGAGCCAAGGAAACATATTCCAACCTTAAATGGTGATCTACAGGTATAGATTTCTGTGTCTCTCTAATCTGGTCCCAAAAATAAATTTCATCATTTCAGCCTTTTTTATTTCCAGCTTTGTATTTCTGCCAACCAATTTATGATCTCAAAATTATTTTTGCCAGAGAATCTAACCAAAATAAACTTAGTAGTTATAGTGCAAAGCAGAGGCATGTGAGCTAGTAAGCACAAAAAAAGTACATAAGAAGAGAGGATGTTTTTTTGAGGCACGTCAGTGTGAGCATTAGTTCAGGAAATCTGACAGACAAGCTGCAGGTCAGGAAAGGGTGTGTCCATTGGACCTGCAGAGCAGTCAGCTGTGCAGCTTTTCAAATTGGCATTTCTCAAAGCCCCAGCATGTCAAGGCACTTTCATATCTTCATTCAGTGTATGCTTCGTATTAGGCTTCACCCAATCTCTGAAAGTGAATAGAAAATAAGGCATTCACAGAAGACTCCAGATTAGAGAGTCTCTTCCAAACAAACACGGTGAACTCTAGGCATGACACATATGCAAGAAATGGATTTTGTGGCCTGTATGCTCTCTCTGAGGTTAGCACTATCACATTTGAAAGTCAGTGTATCAGATGAAAGGGTCCTGGTGCCAGTTTATGATGAATAATAAAGCAGATGCACTGTGCTGCCTGGAAAGGGATATAAACAAGTTAAGCTGTCATGAATAATAGATAACCATTTCTTTAATTCTTCTTTAGAAGTCAGCTTGTTGTTTAGCAGTGCTACCATTGTTATACTGAATCTATTCCCCAAGCTTTGTCATATCTCCAAAATGAATTATCTCCATCCAGGAAAAAGGTCACACATTTCTGTGCACAGGGTACAACATTTCGCAGTGCTGTACCAAGTGGATTTGATCTGTTCCCTTTGACCTGTCAGGGCTCAGTGCACACTGAATTTGCATGGTTTGAAACGTGAGTTTCTGCTGAAAACATTTCAGTCTTGTCATAAAAATAGGCAACATACAGAGTGCCTTCTTAGGAAAAAAGCAAAACCCTTGTCTCAGGAGGAAGGCTGGAAATGACCGAATCCATTCAGCAACAGATAATATGTGGTAAAATTTTCCATCTCTCTAGCCCTCAGTTGGCCAGACAATCAGAAACTGTTTCTGTTAACTGATTAAAATAGAAATTCAGTGCCACCATTGTGGCCTTTTACTGGGTTACAGGAAAAAAAAAAAAAAAAAAAAAAGGAAAAGCTGTTCTGCCCTGCAAGCTATCCAACCTGGCTCTGTTTGTTTCTCTGAGTAGATAGGGCATGACTAACTCGTCCATATGTTCAAACATAAAATTCCTGCTGTGATTCTCTGCAGCAGAGGACAAGCAGCATCTGTATGTGGGGGAGATCTCTTTCCTGCTCTAGAATCAGCCTAGTCCTCCAATGGGACATATTTATTCCTGACACTTGGGAGCCTGCACGCTGCTGCATCTTTTAGGCCTGCTGGTATAACGGCGAGATATCATTCCCTTTTCTGCACAGGACACGTGAGCATCACACCCAAAAGATTCTGCCACAACCTCACTGTCTGCCCTGTGTACTCCTGTCCCTGGCACAAGGACTGTACAGTCCCTGTGGAATTGTTATTGTCATTGTCCTGAGCCCAGGAGCACAGCTTGGCTGATTTGGAAAATAGTCCTGGGTAAGCAATCCCTGCAGTCATGCTGTGCTGCCACGGCAGAGTTAGCAGAGAATTTGCGTGTGACAGTGTTAAAATGTGAAATTTGGGCTGTGTTAGTGTTAGAACATGAATTATGTGTTAGTGCTAACACATGTACAGGTATTATGTATATTTCTTTAGCTCCTCTGAAAAAACTATCTCTGTGTATCTGCCTGAAAGGTGATTTAAAAAGATGATACTGCCTCACATGGCATGAAAGTGACACATCAGATTTGGCCACTAGCTTATTTTCTGTGACTTTCTTCCTGGCCTTCAGTACAGCCTGGTTGCTGGTCCTTCAAACTCTGAAGTACATCTGTCATTTATTGATGGCACACCGAATGAAATGGCAGAGGATGTAGGAAGAAATCCTGTGGGGCATTTCTGCAGAGAGCTCAATCTTTGATTCTAGGCTTCATATTTTCTTTGACTGGAAATGCCTCCTAAGGAATACAATTTCCTTCATGCTTGGCACGTGCCAGGCATTAGAAGGCATAGACAGCTCTGTAATCTGTCTGAATGATATCCTTGTGTGCTACCCTTTGCCACATGTACTGTCCTTGGCTCCTATGGGGCATTGTTGTCACACAGCTGAGGGTGTGCCATGGCCTGTTAGTTATAGGTTAGGCTTTCAGCCTGACTGTCCGTGCCTCCATGCAGGACTACATATTTCCTGTTGGTATATGTTTCACAAGGCTCCTCATTAAACCTTTACAAAACAAATACACTCGTCCCGAGTCTTACAAACAGGAAAAAAAATAGCAATGCAAGGAGACCTGGCAGCCCAAATAATTCATCTGTAGCCCTACTGAGTAACAGGCCCAAAGCTCCAAACACACTGCTTTTTGTGGAACAACCAGATGCTGCCACTGGAAAATGTCTCAGTTTGGCATCCACGGCCAGATGGTCAAACCTGTGCCCTCTGTATATTGTAATGCATGCAGAGAGTTCTCCCAAGTGTAAAAAAAAAATAGGAATGTGATCCAGGCACTGTCAGCAGTTAAACTGGATTACAGCAAATTCTTGCATATACAGCCCAGGGACATCAAGTTTTTAGTGATGGTTCATGGTGCATGTGTGTCCTGGCTGTGAGACCCAAGCTTTGGCCCAGCAAGGTCCTGCCCCTCAGCAGCTGTTTCAGTTTAGGATGGGCAGGTCCTCATCCCAGGAGGGAGGTAAGAGGCACTGGACCTCTGGTATTGTGGCTTCTCAGTTCCTACTGGTCACGGATTGCATTTTTTCTCTTCTATTCTCCTCTGATGTACAAAGAGACTGGAACCATGCACAAATTAGGTTAACTTGACTTTGAAATGGAAACAGGAACAGTTTCTGAGAGCACGTAGGGGCAGAAACTGAGAGCCCTGCCTCTTAAATCCCATCCATTGCATAGAGAAATGGACTTGTGTTGTGTTTATTGTGCTGGCTCTCTCCTGAGCAGTGTTGTGAGACCATTCAGTGCATCTGCCGAGGTGGGCTGGGGGTTAGGGTACAAACACAGTCCCAAATCCAGGCTAAATAAGAATGTGGGTGACTGTGGTTGCTTTATATGGGGATATGCACGCCCATAGGCTGTCTTGAACCATTTGTGACAACAATGAAGGGCTGGTATGTCATTGGAAGGGAGAGCTCTTGGATAACACTGGTGGATCAGTGAAGTGGTAATTACAGATCCCGTGGTGTGCTTTGTAACATGGAGTGTGGCTCCAGCTGGAGCCACATGGTCTGGTAAAATTGAGCTCTGGATAATTTCTCTCTTCTTGAAGCTGGCATCGGCTAAAATGAGTTGAAAGCCATTTTCCTTTCTCCCCCGAAATGTTACCTGGTTTCTTGGCATTATGAAGCAGTTGTGTTTGTCACAGTTACTGCATTTCAGTCATAAACGTGGAAGGTGAAATACATCTTGGATGAAAGATGCCACAGACCACTGAGTGCTATAATGGGACTTGTTTCCATTGTAGTTACTGGGAATGCAATTGCACACTTGAGAGTCCTTTTTACCTACCTAATTACCTAGTTTTTCTGTCTACAACCAGGCTAATAAACTTTAAAAGCCAAGTAAAGATTTTACGGTGCTAGTGGTACAAACAGAACATTTGCCTTTATTCTTACTGCTCTAAAGCTTCACAAGCTGTGCTATCCCAATTACCTATTTTCAGTGAACATTATCCCATGAGAAATTTCCTATCCTCTGTAATCTAACTGAATATAGGCAAAATGGAAAAATGCACATGGAAAAAATCAGTTCGCCCAGCGGTACTTTTGCACAGACTAATTCTTAGAAAGGAGTTTCAATCTACTCCAAAACACCTAGGGTGATTCCTCTGGGTAGCAAGTGCTAATTTATGCTCAGTGAGAAACACACAAGTAAATGATTAGTATGATGTACTTCTATTCTGTGCAGCAGTATCCTTGATGCTGTAAAATAGCTGTAAACTCCCCCTTTTTTTTCCAGATTGTGATTTATGTGGGCTGGCTGCTGTGGTGCTACTTTTGCTTGTATCAGATGGGATTCACTTGGAGCAGCACTGGGAATGGGGTGTGGAGGGGAAGTTCTGCCTCCTCAGAGTTGAGGACACAGTCAAGCACAACATGAGAATGGAATTCTTCTGGTTTCAGCATAACACTGCAGATTTCAGGAGTTAATTGGGGATTAGTTATTCAGGGAATAGGGTTCCATGTCATGAATTTGTGTGCACAGTGATGGATCTCTGGTTTGAGCAGTTCCCCATGCGCACGGAAAAAACCGTCACAAGGTGCTTTAATACAGAGCAGCATGCAGACAGTTTGTGCTGGATCTAGAGCCTTAGGGTAAGCAGTCATTGCATGGAATTGTATTTTTAAGCAAAGAACTGCCTAAAGTTTGCAAACGTTCCCGTCTGGCGCCTCTTTCGGTTTTCCCTTTGGCTGGAGCTCAGCACTTTTAGGTGGTGCAGTGTGCTCAGGAGGTTTTGATGTCTGTGGTGCTCCCCTGCTGCAGCTTCCCCCAGTCCTTCAGCCTCTTCAGGGCCAAGGCAGAGAGCCTGTGCAGACTTGCTGAGGTCGACATCATTCCCTTGCTTTTGTATTCAAATAAAGGGCTCACGAGAATGATGCATCCAGAAACGGAATGGGAGAGAGTGTTGATGGCTATAAACTATATAATTATGCCGTAAAAGTATGTTTATCCAAACACAGCAAGTTTTCTGAATAGTATCCAATATAGAATGTTCTCTCAATTGAATTTTAAAAGCCTCTTTTTTGAGATTTGTGCTTACCTATTTTGGAATGTCCCCATGCTTCATGTGTTCTGGTTTCCTTTTTCTTCCCTTTCATAGCTGCTTGTAATATTAACTATATGCTCATAAATAAAAAAAACCCAGCTCTCTTGCCTGAAGGAAGTTTATTGTGTTTTTGTAAAAGATTGGTTCAGGGATTTGAATTCCAGTGGACCACACACGCTTGCAGGAGCAGTCATAAATTTTGCAATTGCAAGCATGGTTAAATCTTTTATTTATAAGTTGGCATACCTCTTATACTGTCAGAAAATAGTGAGGAGAATGTACTTCTGGTGCATCTGCCTTAATGTCAGGAATGACTGCCAGTTTACAGTTTTCAGGCAGTTTGTTGTAATCTCAAACATCAGTCTCCAGCGTGAGCTCCTGGGTACTGAAAGAAACAAACAGAAACTCTGTCCTGTTATAAATAGAAGGCAAACATGCCTTGGTAAACTCATTTTAAAAGAGCCTCTATTGTATGCAAAATATTGCGGAGAAAATACAAATTGTGAAGGTCTGTTTAATTGAGACTGGTGAACAGAGGGAGCTGGACAGATTGTGGCTTTTAATTCTCAGCACTGCCCAAGGGGGCTGAGGAACCTCGGTTCTCCCAGAACTGATGATAATCCATCTGATGTGGTGCTGCCATCTCAGAGATCTCTGAAATACAGGAATTCTGCAGTAAAACAGCAACAAAAAAACCCCAAATCTGCACACAGATCCGTGTTCTGTGGCTTCTAAACTCTGTCTGCTTGGCCTGTGTGCACGTTTGTGCGTGCATGGTAATAATTCAGAATTAAGCTTTGTGTCTTTGAAAGCCTTGCTTGTCTTTTTTTCCTGCTGCATCCCTTGATGTAATAAAAGGTATCATGTCTCCCAATAAATCTTGCCTGGCTTATATCCTCAGGCTATTGTAACTACAGCGATGTTAGCTAATTTGCCAGCTTCTGCACGTGTATCTCAGCCAGGCTGTGGAGAAATATAAAATAAGGTAGACAGAATCTGGTGCATTATGTGATCCACTGCATGTTAGTATTTAGATTATTTTTAGTTTGCCTCCTGTAAAGAGTTGGTATCCAGGAAAGCAGGAATAGCTGGGGAAGCTGCACAGCAGAGGTGATGAGTAGCAGGGCTACTTGTTTATATCTCAGCAAAAAAATGTGCATTTTGTAATTTCATTTTGCGTTCTGCCCATGAGACAATCAAATTTAAAAAGATGTCTCTCCATAGCTTTCTGCATTGAGTAGCTTTGAAATTATTAATTAATAGAATAGGAAATGTTTCTGGAAGACTTAATCTGAATAATAAATAAGCAGAATAATTCACTACTCGCCCGTTGCTAAACACATACTCAACAATTCCAGTTAAAAGCTACGTTCTGCTGCTGTTCAATGAAAGTTGTACTATGGGAAGTTTTGACAATAAAAATTACCACCAGGAAATTCAAAAGGCATTCAGTAGCTCCATTTTTATATTACATGCAATGTATTGTTTTACCAACAGTCGTTTTGGTGAAATGACATGGACGTCCACCCAGGCATTAGGCATAATTTAATTTTTTGCTTTCACTTACCACAATATTTATGATATCAGTTCTTTAATGGCTGAAGTGAGCCAGGAAGAATGGCTGCTTTCTTCTCTTGCTTTTTAAAATATTACCACAAATCTCCAGACTCTTTTCTCTTTTCTTCCAATGTTCAGGCAATGCCACAGATAAATCAGAGTAGAGTACCCATTATGGGATGTATCTTGGTGATCGTTTACCTCTCAGATGTCCTTCGAACTCATTTGGGCTAAAATAAACACTGGATTTTTCTGTCCTGAGTGCTTCAGACATGATTTCTCACTGACTGACTCAAACGAGTATTTTGTCATTTGGCTTCTTCAAGTCAGGAGGATAAAAAATGAGCACTGTCAATGGAAAGCACTCTAAATAGCTTCACAGCCATTACCTTAGGCAGTCCCTTTTACTCTTCATTTTGTCTTGATTCCAAATATGACCTTATCTTTATCATTTGTTGACTACTTTCTCAGATTTGCAGCCTCAGAAGATGAAGGTGCCTTCCTGTACCCAGAACAGCTCCCACAAAGCTGCCTAAAATAGTATTTTGGAAATGCATCACTCTAAATCATTAAATATTTGCACCAGGGGGGCACATATAACCACCCATTAGGTGAGTGGTGCTTTTCAGTGCCTGGCCTGGAAAAGATAGAAGTGTACTGATGCTGCTGAGTAAAGCACTGATCTTTGGGTTTTTTGTTCTTTTCACTGTTCTAGGTACAAACACAACCCATTCCTTGAGAAGCTGAAGGCATGCCAGTGTTCTCAAGAGTAATTAGTAGCAGAAAATGTTGTTTTCTCAGAATCTCACCTGGAATTTAATCACCACAGTAGGCTGTACATAAATGCACCACGTGCCTGTGATTTATAGCCAGGGACCTCAAAATATGTTATGGATGTTAATTGTGAACACTATCCCCTATCCTGGAATTTAATCACCACGGTAGGCTGTACATAAATGCACTATGTGCCTGTTGTTTATAGCCAGGGACCTCAAAATATGTTATGGATGTTAATTGTGAACACTACCCAGTAGCAGGTATGGGGGAAGAAAATTTATTTTGCTTTTATTGCATCTCTCTCTGAGTTTGAAAGTCCTTTTGTTTTTTTCACAAGTACCTGGAGGTATTAGAAGCAATTTTAGTGGCTGGGATATTTATTAAAATAACTTTTAATTTGAAAATTAGAGCCCAATACTTAACCTTCAAATCCCATTTTATAAACTAGAATGTAAAACCTGAATTCCTAATTCAAAGTGATTTGTCAGTGATGCCAGAATTTAAATAACATCCACCAAGTTTTACAATTCGCTGTTCTATTTTTGTTTATACTTTCTTGGCAAAAAACCTGAGCATTTAAGTGGCGCTGTAGAAATGCCTAAAAATTACAGGAATTAGAGCTGCAGTTTAGAGATAGAAACTGCTCTTGAGAGACTGGAAGTGTTCTGGAAGCTGTCCTGAGCAAGCTGGTCCCACTGTGAGTTGCGCTGGCTCTTTTTGGACGCTCTCATTCCAGAGCTTGGCGTTCCATCAGATCCCATGGAACGTGGCAGGGGAGTTTTCAGCCTGATTCTCTCACTGAGCCACGGAACCTGCTGTAAACTTTGGGAGTGCACAGAACCTGTCAATTCCTGTTTGGCAGGCAGAATTTTGGGGGGAATTGCCCCAGATTTTGTGGGCACACGGGGCCATCCACGCCACCCGGATTTTCGCTGACATACTGTGAGAGCTCGGCGTTCTTTCTCTGCAGAAAAATAACAGAAATGGCATGGCTGGCTGAAGAAAAAGAAAGGTAGAGAAAGAAAATCCTTAAGAGAGGGATGGGATCAGCCAAGCTCGAAGAATGTGGAGGGTTTTTTGGTTTGTTGTTTTTTTTTTTTTTTATTTCTTCCTTGGGGTTGTTTGAGGGAGCAGGTAGGTCCAGCTCTGAAAAGGCAAAATTGAGTGTGGGATATTCTGTTGAATGTTACACTGGTTTACACATGCAAACAAGGACAGAACTGGTTTCCTGCATTAAAGCCAGCAAGGTATTTTTCTAGAAATCCCCTAAAATGCACACTGAGTGCAGGACCAACATTCTCTGCACCGTTCCCAGCCTTTATGACCTGTACACTCCATTAAAGGGATAAGTGATTGCTGCTGTGTATGACCAGATGTTTGATTTGAAGACCATTAATCAAATTTCCCAAGGCAAAAGAAACATTAAGCAATTAATTAAGACACAATACTAGACTTGTAAGAGAGTTCTGGCTGCACTAATTAATCAAAGCAAATAGGAAGGTTTTGTTTAAGGAGCTCTGAAGCACTTTCTGATGTACTTCAGAGAAAATAAGTATTGCAGAGGAGAGCTGAACTATTCAATACACCCATTTTGTGTTTGCATCTGCTGCCAATAAGATGGATTTTGTGTTTTAAAGTCATGGTGAAATCAAGATTTTTTTCATAGTCACAAAGGTCTTTGTAATAAGCTGCACTTTGTTGAGACAAGGGAAGCCCACTTCTCCCTCTCCTGAAGCAGAAGAAAACTGCCTTGAATTTTGAAGGTGAAGCCAGGCTACTGTTTTAAGTATTAATTTTGGGGAAATATGTAAAGAATATACAGTCAGGAAAAGCTGCATCATGATTATGCTCATAATTTTTAATGTTTAATGCAACAGCACCTAGGATCCGTGGTTTGAAGGCCCTCTCTTGGGGACACTGTGCACTCTCTGATGAAGGAAATGCTCCTGTGTCACTAGCAGAATTTAAAACTGCAGAAGACTTCTTCACGTTTTCTCATGATGGGCACAGGCACAGACTCTTTGAAGGTCAAAGTTAGAGGTTCTTCAGATTTATATAAACAGGATAGCAACTCTCATTTGGCACTGGAGGTAACAAGGACTGGTCTGTTACCTGATTTTTATTTGAATGCTTTTCAAACCAGCTCTAATTTTAGAACTCCTGTTTCTTGGTGTGTTGTATGAAGACCCTGGACCAGGACCTCCTGTGGTCAGTCATGCAGGAAATAAAGTAATGGGAATTAGATGAGTCCAAGACTGTATTTAAGAAATGTAACCATTAGGTATGGAAATACATAAGAAAATATCTCTCTTGACACATTAGCAACTATAGCAAACAGGAAAATTAATGAAATATTGCTGTAAATGTTCAGACTAACAGTTAGTAAGTGAATGGATATGTTTGGTTCCTTGGTTGTTGAAATGTATTTTGGTTGATATGTCAAGAGACTTCCACAAACTGACCTGGCTTCTTGGAATAGGTATTTGTTGGAGATTATGCCTATGTAGAAGGCAGGAACAAAAAATCATTAATCAAAAAGATGTGTAGCACTTGAAAGTGAAGAGCCTGCAGTTATTAAAGATTAAGAAGTACAAAGTTTCAGTGTCCTGGAGGATCTTTGACAACTGAGGCAGCAAGATGGATGGGGTTTTGACAGGCTGAGTCAGATGAGAGGGCAGGAACTGTATTTATGGTGTGGGGTTTGTGTGATGGGCTGTGGCCAGAATGAGATTTGCTAACTCAATCAAGGCTGTACCAACACCAGCCAGGACTAACAGGCAACAGAAGTGGCTGTAGCAGAAAACAGGTGAGCAGGAGAGTAAAATGTCTTTACAGTGGTTAAGAGCAAGATAAAATAAAGGGAGGTGGCTGGGAGGCTAACTTGGCTATCAGCTTGGGAAAGCAGCCAGATGTATGTTTCCATAGAAACAAAAATGACAGATTTGTTTAAATGGTTGCTTCAGGGCCGGAGTCTTCCCTTAGTGCCCAGAGAGGCTTCGTTGGCAGTGGATGGAGCAGACAGGTGCCAAAGTGATGAAATCATCGCTGGTAATGACACCACGCGCTGAGAGGGAGATCTTGCAGGGGATGCTGATGCATTTGGAGAAATAAACAAGCTGTCATGCAATGCTCATCCATCTCTGCCAGCCTGCCTTTTTGAACTTTGTTGATTGGTCTAATGAAAGATTTTACCCCTGCTCACAAAGTTTATCTTTTTTCCATTGATAGATTATCATGGATGAACCGTTACCATTTTAAAAAAAAAAAGTTTCCATTATTTTCTATTAGTTTCTAAAAGTTTCTATTTAGTTTTAGCTGAGATCTCTAGATGGCTTAGGAAAACTTTGGACACCAATGTTCATGAACTAACTCAAACTGTAACCTGGCTATGGGAGAGTTGTTACAGTTTGTTAGGATATGATAAAAAAAAAAAAGAGAAAACTTATTTTTTTTGCAGAAAGAGCCCATGCTACCCTTATTCTCTTTAATATTTAATGGTTTCAGGTTTCCACTCTCAAGCAATTTTTTTCTCCCTTAAATCATAGAATCTCAGAGAAATTTGTATGAGACTGGTAGCTGAGAGGGCAGATCATTTTGTGTTCACTGTTCAGATTAAATAATGTTGGCGTTTTTTATCACCTATTTCTGCAGTGTTTCAAACTTAGAAACATGACAGTGCTGCATTTGAAGAAGGGCTAGGGCATATCCCAAGATATGAAAGTCTGAAATGAGGGAAGATTGCATCAGGATATGGTTGGGAAGGTGTTTTCATCATAGCAGACATATACATCTATACAGCTTATCCCAATTAGTATTTATAAGTTGATTTTTTAGAGGTTGTGCATGTTGCATTCTCCTGAAGAAGTTAAGTCTTGGATGACATGTATTGGATAGAGCTATAGTGTTCATTATTTCATATTGAGGTATTTAATTTTTATATTTTTAATTTAAAGTGTGTGTCACTGGAGTGCATTAGTTCTACTCCAGAATTTTTGTCAGACTAAGTGGACAATATTGTCATATGCTTAAATAATTGTATTTTTGCACTTAAAAAAAATTAAAATTAAAATAAAAAAAATTCCTCATAACATATCTTCTGTAGATATTTATTTCTTTGAGGTGCATGCCGTCAAGGAATTATTGTGAATATTTCTCTTTCTGGGTAAAAGGTGGGACTGAAGGGGAGGGGGAAAAAAGGAAAAGTCAAATCTGGACTCAGCAAAGTTTGCAGCAAAACTCTTACTCATGTGATTGGGGCCAAAATTTCATGAAAGGTTCTAGGAATATTATTAACTGAATATTTTCTTTTCATACTGTTTCTATGCTAAATCTGCTATACCACCTTGATCCTATGAGGGTTTTTTTCTCTTGTGTTTGATGATAAATGATTTATGTAACACAGTTGACTTTATATTGTTGTACAGTCAGGTTGAATTAATTGATTTTGCTTATAAGGATAACAAGCTTGTCCCTCTTACCCTTGCAATATGAAATATTTGTGGATTTTAAGTGTACACAGCCAATACAAAATGTACATAAAACCAAAAAAAAATTCTGATACAATAAAAAAATCTTCAGTATAAAAGTTTTTTGTAAATTTCATCATGAACATAAAAAAATAAAAATCTGGTTTATGCTTAAAGATTGAGATGATTGAGCCAAAACTACTCTCTGCTATTTACAAATCCACTTTCAGTAAACCTCTTCCCTCCTTCTCCAAATATTTTTGTGTGGCTCCTTTAGGAGCCCTCACTTCAGTACAAATGGAGATGAAATTTAGTTAAATGAAGTTTGTTTTCTTTTGTTTTCTGTGATGGCACCGTTTGCACAATTTGTTTGTTGTCTTTCGTTGTTTTGCACCCCTTCTCAGCTTTGATGTGAATGGGTGCAGCAGGAACCTTCCAGAGTGTGGAATGTGTAAAGATTCCAGCACTGAGCTCAGAGAGTGCTGGAATACTGGGATGGGAACAGCCCAAATCCCAGATTTCACTGGAGCCCTTCTCACAGGCACAATTGTGTCTGTCAGATCACCACCAGCAGGCTGGCATATACAGCAAGACAGAAAATAAATCTGAAATCCTTCCCCTGTCCCCAGCTGTGAGCTTCGTGCCCCACGCAGCAGGCACATCCTTTCCTGCAGGAGGGGGCAGGCTGCAGGAGAAACCACAAACCCAAGGGATTTACAACTCTTAGCCCAGTTTGCACTCCGGCTTTCTTATGATTCTGGCACACACGGTTCGTTCTGACCTCTCACCACCTTTCACAAATCCCTGTGTGCATCACGGTCGGATTCCAGAGAGGGAAACGCATCAGGGCTTTGGCTGGGAAAGGGACGTGCTTTGTTGCGACAGATCTCTCTGTAGTCTCTGATGTCTAGTGTTGAAAAGTCATTTTGGAGCAAATGAGCCTTCACTTGGCTTAATCTGTTGGTTCTGTTGTTTGTCTCTTTATCCTAATGACTTCCAGTTCATCTTTTCACGAGGGGGAGCAGAAGTCTCCTCTGTTCTCTGCTGGAGCAGAGCACTGGGCTCTGCCTTTTAAAGGCATTTTAGCCTTTGCAGGAGAAACTTCCCGAGATGAGGAAATTCTGAAGTCACTCCCAGTGTCCTGTCACTGCAGAAAAAGGGAGCAGTGATAGCCTATGATTTGTCACAAGACAAGAAATAACCTTTGAATTGAACCTTTGAAGGTGGAGGCTTGTTGTTATGGTAATATTATCATCCCAGTTGATGCAGAAAACTGAGCAGGGTCACAGAACAGCAATTAGAAGACATGTCAGAATGAAAGAACTGGGTAAGAAATAGTCTTTCAGGAAGGGATTGCTGGCAGGTTTCCCAGGAAGCTTCTGACACAGAGACGCCTGATCCACCTAAATCCTTGATGCAGTGCACGCAGCACAGAGATAATTCCCTTCTTTCTGAACGAGGATCTTGGGATCAAGACCATTCACCAGCTCCTGAATGCACCACATTCAGCTAGGAGATTCTTTTCTCTACCTGTCCCATTTAGGGACAGGTAGACTTTATCCTGCAGGCTCTTGGGGCTCCAATTATGAGGCAGAAACCTTTCAAAATGTTCCGAGTTTGTGAATGGGGTGATCACACTGTGTGTATGCAGTGTTTAATATATGCAGGAGGATGGTTGCAGAAGGGAAGATTTTGAAGTCGGTGCTTTTGAAAAGCTCGACAGAAAGCATTGAAAAGCAAAAATAGTTTCTAAAGAGATGGAAGATTAGGGCTGTTAGCATGGGAAAAATCCTGTTCTGTGCTAAGAAGAGCTTTGTTAAACGAAGTAATTTTTTAACCTCATTTAATGAGCGAAGAGAGTGTTTAATTAAAACAAACAGCAAGATTTAATTGTTGAGAGTAAAATTTATCTGGAAGTTAAATAATATCAGCGGGCTGGAATTGGCTGAATGGTCTTGCTCCAGCCTTGTTTTGAGCTGTTTTATCTGCTATAATGGAATCAGATCTAAGAGTTGCTTGAGAGCTTGGAGATTCCTACAGGGGCATTTTTCAAAGGCAGAGGTGAAGAAGCATTTCGTGGTGTCAGGGTGTCTCATAAAGCTCAGTGCATTAGTGTTGGAACTCTACAGCTGGGTGCTGGTTAGGTTTGTAGGCAGCCAAAATTAGGAAGCAGCATCTCCTTCTCTTCCTGTCCCATTCAGCCCTTCTTCCTCTGAGCAGGCACAAGCAGCATTCACAGCTTTTACAGAGGGCTAAATGCTGCCTAAAATATTTTCCTGACCTTCAGTGAACAAGAAAATGGGGTTTTTTTGCAGTATAAAACCAGGCTTAGCTTAGCTTTAGGACTTCCTACTGAGGTGAAAAGAGCTTCATGCCTTGTCTTTTATGCCATTCATAAGAAACAATGATTTGCACCAACAGGACTGGTACAGAAATTTTGGTGCTCTTAACTGACTATTTCCTCATTTCCTTAAAAATACCTTCATAAAACTCTCATGTGAGGAAGCAAAGTGGGAGAACTGCTGTCTTGCCACTGAGCCTTTTCCAAGCCTTCCTCACGACACAGGATGTTTAAAATGAAATTTTTAGGCTCATGGAGTCCCAAACTGACTGAGCCATTGATTCCTGTGCAACTTCTATTTCAATTAGCAGTGCTTAAATATGTGTAGAATACTTGGTGTTGATGTGCAAGGTACAGGTGTTTATCTACAAAGAACCATTTTTGCAGTTCAAGAGTGCGCTCGGGATATGTTGATTCTCATGAATTAAAAAACTCCAGGGAACTGCAGTGTTTATCAGAATATTGTTTTCTCTATTGTCACGCTTTTCAAAAGGTCTCCTGCTCCCCTTTGGCCTGAGCTCACTGACATTTTCCCAAACAGGAGCTAGGCAGGATTCAGGCCTCAGTGTTGGTCAGGAGCCTTCCCAATCTGCCATCTGAACACAGCCTGGTTTGGCAAGGAAGGGGCTTTATTAGTGTGACATGGGCCATGCCATGCCAGGTGGCCTGTGGGCAAACCAGCAGGCGTGTGCATATTAATTTATTAGCATAACAAAGACATACTTAAAGGATT
>VZSR01003183.1:430959-451427 GCA_013398615.1 Brachypodius melanocephalos | reverse complement strand
TTTTTTTTTCAAAGAAAAGTTAAGGCCTTCAGTTTCAAAACACCAAAATTAAATGCTCCAGCATTAATACGCAGCAGCTGTTTATTTTTTAATGAAATCACTCAAAAATTCATTTGTGTGCAAATAAAACCTCATTTTCTCTGAAATGATTTGGAAAAAGCTTTGGTGCTCAAAATTCTTTCTGAGTGTGGAATTGCTTTAGCTCCCACAATCCTTCATGTTCATAATTTGTTGTATGGAACAAGAAAAAGAAGAAAAGATTTCTATGATTTTCTGTGACATTGATCCTTAAAAAAATGTCAAATTCAGAAAGATGTGAAATGATGAAATAACAGACATGTTGCAGGGAGAGGAGCAGCAAAACCAGTTCTGCTGAATGAACATGACAGAAACAGAGGCTGCACGTGGTTAAACTGATGTCTATGAGGAGGAATGACGTTGAAATGCCTGGAATTCTGCCAGTCCTGCTCAGGATGCACGAGGATGGAGCCACTGCAGGTGGAACGTGCTGGTGATTGATGGTGATGGGTCGTGGCTTGGAGCACAGCATCAGTGTGTACACAAGCACCTGCAGACACCCAGGTTCTGAAACTCCACCCTGGTTTTGGGGAGCCAGGAGAAAAAGTCCGTGTCTGCCCAAAAAAAATGCCATTATCTGTCAGGCAAGAGTTGACAGGAAGGTGTGATGGGTCAGGTAAGGTGAATCTCCACTAATTTCCATTCTTTATTAGAGCAGCCAGTGAGTCCCTTTGCTCTCAGGGTTTGAGGATCTTCAGTGAGCCAGATCCTAGAGCGTGGCAGAACCTCCCTCTCCAGGGAGTAAAGCAGAGCCCTAAATATAGCTCAGTCTGGAAAGTGTTTGGATGTCACTGGGGTAGGGAATGTTTTATGAGGTTTCCATGTATAAATAAAAGATGAATGCAATTAGTCCTCACCATAGGATATTTCCTTCTGTGTGACCCAAATTTATTTTTTCCATGGCTTTCAGCAGGAGATGTGCCATCAAATGCCTTTTGAATATCAAACGGTTTGAAGGAGCTGCCATAATCAGCTCCATAACCTTTTATAACCATCTTTGTGCAGAAAAATTTTCCCTTTGAAATCCATTCTCTTTCAGGTTATTACTTCAAATATGCTGTGCAACTCTCTCCTAATTAGTGATTCCAGCTTTCCTTGTAAGCTGCAGATGAGCAGTGGTCCCTCCAGGTCAGGGCTGCAGACACATTATGAACACTGTGGCCCCTCATCTTTGTGCTTTTGGACTCTCCACACTTTATTTGAGCCAGTGATGTTGTCATGATGATTGCCACAGCCTCTGTATTCACCCTGGTTTGAATTTTTGACTGTCAGGTTAATTCAGAGCCTAAGATTCCCATGCAGCTCCTGATCTGCTCAATCCCTCCGCGCCTAATTTTCTCCAAAACTAGAAGAGCATCAGCAGAGTTTTTAACATTGTTAAACTACTGATGTAAATTACTGCTTTTACTGCTGTTTAATCATGAAATCACTGGCATGAATTAGAATTGCTCAGAGTCCATGTGCAAGCCCAATGTCTTCTCCAGGAGGTAACAATCTGAATGAACACTGGAAGATAATGAGAGTAGTTTGGGGCAAGTTCTTACAGTCCTCTGTAAGCAATCAGTTTTAGTAAAATTGTGCACCATCACCCTTCCAGAAGTTCCAAAAGCCCCACTAATGGTGTTATTGTGCATGAAAGGAGAGTTGTTGGCACTAGAGGGACCCTGACTTCCCTGCAAAGAGCTGGCCTTCCCACTCAATTGCAGAGCTTGGAAATCCACCTTTCTTTGGAATTTCTCTCTTCCTGGCCCTAATTCCTTACTTGAAACAATCACTACCTGTTTCTGCTATTGCCAACTCTATAGCCTTATGTAATTATGAGGAAGAAATATAGAGGCAAGTGAGAGCCATGTTAGGGAATAATTTATTTTCTCTGGATTTATATTCCCAAATAATACATTGAAGACAGAAATAGAAAGTCAAAGCTCAAGCTATCACATGAAAAATAAAGTGGGACATGAATGCTTAAGGTCCAAAATTCTAGACATGAAAAGTCTAGACATGAAAGAAAGTTTGAATGAGAGCTTTGAAGGAAAATGATGCGGGGTTGCTGCTGACCCTAGGTGTGGATTTTGGAGTGCAGTTATTCAATTTCATAGGGGAAACCCACAGTTTCAGACCATCTTTTGATGAGCAGCAATCTCCATAGAAGCATTATTTACTGAGGCTTTGCAGGGCAATAGGAATCCATCACGCTGTTTCAGATTTCCAGAAATTGTGCTGCAGCAGTGGAGCAGCTCAGTCCTCATGTCTGTAAATAGTGTTGTCCGATTAATAATCTCAATAGTTATGATCCTCCAAAATCCCTCAGGCTGACGGAAAACCAAGCAGAAGAGGATTCCTCCTGTAGCGTTGAATAAAAGAGACTTAAATGGGGGGAATGAAAAAGGCTTTTTATGATGAGGAATCATCATCAAGTGCAGAAAGAGCATTTGTCACAATGGAAAATCTGTATGTGCTGAAGCTTTCAGTCTGCTTCACTTGTTGTGCCTCACCAGTGCTGCAAACCCTTAGATACTGCCGAGAAAATTCTGAATTTTTATTTGATTTTGCATTTGATTACCATGCATTACATTGTGTATCTCAGTCACCACAATAAAAGTGTTTCTGAAGTGTCTGCTGGGTCTTCATGTTTTTGACAAAAGGCAGGTGAGTTGTAGGTTGGCGCCACCGAACACAGATGAAAAAGTCCAAGCATTTAGGCAGAATGGAAACCAGATCAAAACGTACCTTGTGCTTTTTGTGGGAAAAAGAAGAGAAATTGATTATGCAGTCTATGACTTGCTGTGACAAACTAGTGCTTGCTGCAGAAATAAACAACAAATAAGCCTAAAAACATGCAAATTGTAAAGTTTCTTTGGAGGTAAAATCAATTGGCCTTCCATAATACCAGTTCTAGCTGGGAAGCACTTGTAGATGACTGAATTTTAATTATCT
This sequence comes from Brachypodius melanocephalos, assembly GCA_013398615.1. Lineage (NCBI taxonomy): Eukaryota > Metazoa > Chordata > Aves > Passeriformes > Pycnonotidae > Brachypodius > Brachypodius melanocephalos. The sequence goes on along the minus strand of VZSR01003183.1, from coordinate 448,412 downwards.
AATAGAGTAGCAAAATATTTTTATCTTGATTTTTTCATAAGTAAAATGATGCTATGTTGAGACAAGTATTCTTAGCTCAGTGACATTTTAGCTTGACTTTGGAGCATAAAGTGTTAACAGTTCCACAACCACTTATTATCTTCACAGAATGTCATATCACTAATTTCATATGATTTATCCAATTTATCTGTATCATCTTGAATTATGGTCCTGTCACAGCAGTGCTTGAAATTCTATTTTGTTTCATTAGAACGTGTTGGCAGCTCTTGAGAAAAGGTTTGTTTGGAGCAAAGGGAAAGATTTTTTTTTTTTTTTTGACAAATCCTTTGTGAAATACTGTCGGGCATTTGCACTTCACTCTCTTGTGGATGAAGCTGAAATTTTGCTCAAGGGATTCCCACTGCCCTTTATTTTTTAAGTTTTTTTTAGATCAGTGTAAAGCATTAAATACTTAGAAGCTTCTGCCTTTTTAAATAAGCTGCTGATTCAAAACCAATTTCTGGTTACCTGCTCTAAGTTCAGATTTCAGATTTCCCATTGACTCTAACACAGAGATTGCTTTTGCATTTGACTTTGCTTGAAAAAGTTATGTCCAGTGCTGGTCTGGAGTAGGACTTCCAGCATTTTTACAGATGTCTGTAATTCTTGTATTGTTTACTGTAGTCCTTGCAAAATAACCCACCACCAAAACAGCCCAAAATACTTTTAGATGAAAAGTTCATGTACTTTGCTCCTTGGATTTTGAACTGAGGGATTGTAATCAGGGCTATTTTGCAGTGCTGAAATTTGTGTCATCACTCCAGTGGTTAAACATGTTATTCCAGCTAGTAGGAATGTTTTTTCAGGGCAGAACCAGTAAAAGCTTCAGTGCTATTTGATGAGCAGGCAGACTAAAGGGCATGGTGTCATGAACTCTTTTATGGTTTTCAGGACTTCCTCTAAAAACCCCACGGATGTGTATGGGGGGATGCTCTGGACATCGGTGTCTTTGTGTGCTTCCAGCATCCTACAGAGATCTCCAGAGGAAGCTGGAATCACGACGGTGGTGTAGCTGAAGAGGAATTTGAGATCCTTCTTTTGAAGTGCAGCAATCTGGTGCACTTCTGCAGGTTTTCTTTGCAAGTTTGCAAGTGACTTCCCTAATTCAATTCCCCTCCCACATAAACTCCGCAGTCTCCTTACAGAATAATTTTTCTGTGAGCTTTTAAGAGAACTACTCCACAGCAGCATTAAACTCTACTCCTACTTTTATTTAAATTAATCCTGATAAATCAAATTATAATTCCTTCCTGCATCAAGGGGGTTTTTTTCCATTCAATTTATGGCAATTGCAAATTTATGTAATTATCTGTATTTATGTCCCTTAAGACTATACTGGTGTTAGTGCTGTGTTGCAGTCAAATACTTCTGTAGTGTTTTAAATACAAGTCAGCAAGCACTGAGCATCCCTGATTTCCCTCCTTTTTTCTTTTAATTTTGCTTTCTCGTTTTCTCTTTCTCTACTTTTAACTTTGGAAAGATTCATCACTACCATCACGAGGTTCAGCAGTGCCTCCATTTTTCTTTTTTTCCCACTAACAAGTTCCAGAATAATTTGGTAGTTGCTGTGCAAGTTCTGTGTGTCACATTCATTAATTTTTCTGAGCAATGGTGTGACTGTTCTCCTTTTGCAAAGTAACCTGCTGTTGAATGGAAGCATCACATATTGAGAATTCCTACAGTGGGAGATGATTCTGTGTTTAACTATTTGGTACAATCTGGCACATCTGGTCCCTGCAGAGAAGCTTTCTAAACAATCTGGAAAACCTTTTTCTAGCATTTGCCAGAATTTCTACTGTCTGATCCCACTACTGAACTTGAACTGGTGGATTGAACGATGTAAATGTGAAAATTAAAACACAGTGAGATACATAAACTGCTATCATATATATATAAATATATATGGCCCATATCTTGAGATATATTACCAATCACTGTGTTCTTTCATCTGGCATAAATCTGTCACTGCCTTTGCTTTCCTGTACTATTTCTAGCATCAACTGTAGTTAATATGCCTTCCATCACCACTAGATTCCACCAGTATTCGTTCACTTCTGCCACAAAAAGACCTGAACAGAAGAAATGCACTAAGAATCAAAAATAAAAATTAATTGAAACTCATGTAAATTTAAAAAGTTAGAAAGGTTTTTAACAACTTTCATCTAAGAGGCAGAAATAAATGTCTTAAGTTCTGTTCACCAGTGAGAACAGGAATGGAGTTAGCATTTTCCTCTTCTAGCTGCTCTCAATGCTGTCATAAATTAAGGGGGGTTTTTTTGGGTCTTTTAAGTGTATGTTATAAAACAAGACAGAGGAGGTTGTGCAAATTAAGTAGCAGAAAGCTGTAAAAATCCTTGCACAGAAACTCCCAGAGATTTCAGTCAGAGGGGCCATAAAAAACAGACTCTGGCCAAATATTTGAGTTAGAAATTCTCAGATTTTGGGGCATAAAATCAATAGTTTGAAGGCCAGGGTGTGGTCAGAGCAGCTGTATAAAAATTACTGATGAGCATCCTCATCTCTGAAATTCTTGACGACCCCATCACACCTCACACTATTCATATCTCCATGAACCTTCTTTCTGAGCATTGTTTTCCAGCATGAAACCCAAACCCAGCCACACAGTTTATAGTGAAGAGTTTGCTTCGACTCGTTTTAATGCCAAAAATGATCTGTAAAGTAATTGGAGAGTACACATGGAAGATCATATTTGCCATAAACAGAAAAATTGAAATGATTGGAGGCTGCATTCTGTCTTTCTTGAGAGCAACAGAGGAAAGAGGCCAAAATTGAAGGGTTCTGTGAAAAACCAATGAGCATGTGCCTGTGTGAGTTAGTCTCTGCCTGTGTACATCCTTGGAGATAACCTGCCCCTGGGCACAAAAGAATAGCTGCATTTGTGGCAGGGGGGCGAGAAAAGATTTCCCATTTAAAAATTCATCAGCTGAAAGTAATAAAACATTACATAATTGGGTTATTTTCATGAACTATTAATAACTTCCTGATTATTTAGCTTTTTGTGCTGGCTGGCTTTTGTTCACGGAAAATCTGTTAGAAATGTATGGTTCACACCAACTTTCTTCTTTAGTGGCCACAGTGATTTACCCCATCCTTTATATTCTCTCTCAATGACGATTTGTAAGTATGTTCTTGGTGATGAGCTTTTGCTGAAGATTGAGCTATCACAGAATAACCTTCTGCAATCCTGGATGATGATCTCAGCATTTTCAGGACTGTTAATTCCTTGTCTCTCCCTGCACAACCGTGCTGTTATCTCTGTTGTGGTGAGATAAGGGGAAAACCCAAAGAACGTGTCGATTGAGAGAAACAAACACTGCGAGCTAACAAGCTCCTTCCCATGGGCTTTTTAACCTCAAAACCACTTTTCCAGCTGACTTCCCCAACATCCACCTGCCTCCCTGACTGTGGGGCTCTGAGACTGCAGCACGCATTTGTTTTCACGTTATCTCACAAGGAGGAGGTGCAGGTTGGCAAATTTTCTGTCAACTGCTGAGAATTTCACGGTGGCTTGGCAGGAACCTGTGCAAAACACGACCAGTGGTGATGTTGGTGTCACTGACAAACTGTTCTGGCTGTTTGAGGTCTTCTGGGGATGGATACAAGGGCAGGTGTGCTGCTGCAAGCACTGAAAAACTGATCAGTTTTTTTTTTTTTTTTTTTTTTTTTGTTTTGTTTTGTTTTGTTTTGTTTTGTTTTTTTGGTTTTTTTTTTTTTTTTTGGTGTCCAGAGGAAAGAGAGCAGTGGTGTTTTCCTCTGCCTGAGCTTGGCTCAGTGTTGCAGAAAACAGGTAATTAAATTATGGGGCTGTTCAGCACGCTGGGTTTCTCAGATGCCCTGGAAGAGATTGGTAGCAGATTGCTATTAGGAGAGCTGTTCCTAAAAATCAATTAGCTGATCACTGAAAGTGATAGTAAGAGAATGAGAGCCTTCTTTTCTCCCAAAGGCCGTGGATGGAAAAGCTTGGGAACAGCTATGTTTCTGCAGGTGTCCATCTGGGCAAAGCTAAGAGAAATTGACTTTGGAATTGAGTGCAGGAAACAAGGTCTGTGGTTCAATGTGGTTTCTGAGTGTTTTGCAGAAAAGCTAACAAGTGGTGGCTTTTAGAGACCTTCCTGAGATCAGATGGAAGGTGACAGCTGTGATTAGGAGGTGTGACAGGCAGTCCCTGGGGAGTTTGAGCCTGGGCACCTTTAGACAACATTGAGGTTTTTGTTCAACACGTGCCTGTGAGGCAGCTGTAGCTGGGATTGCAAACATCTCCCAGACCTGGTCTGAGCTCCACCAGAGCTGCAGGAGTAGCTGAAGGGAGACAAAGATATGTGACTGAGAAAAGTGATGTCTGAAATAATAAAGTGCTCTCCAAAAATACTCATGGTTAGTTAATGAAGCCAACACAGCCAGTTCCTCTGGAATGCTTCTTGCACTCAGTGGAATTTATAGCAGGTACTCCAGGCATAAGTGCCCAGATGATTTTGATTCCAAATTTAAAGAATGCTTTACGTAATCACTGGAATTCATGTGGCATCTCAATATTTTGGAGTCTCTAAAGATGCTGGGATGTTCAGCCTTACAAGTGCTATTGAACCTGTTGCAATCAGTAGCAATGACTTTTGGCTTGGTGTTTGTTGCCCCTGCCTAAATGTGCTAGAAGTGAAAGTTATATTAGAAATCCAAAACCTCTGCCAGGAATATGCCTCTGAATGTTTAATTTGCATTTGTTGCCGTGTTGCCTCTGCCTATACATAACCTGCTACAGATTCCTTTGAAAATAAATTCCCTTTATGTCAGAAAGATCTTGGGGAATAGATCTCAAGACATGGTTGAAAGATAGTTATACACAAAACCCTTTCAGAAGCCTTGTGTTTGGGAAGTCAGTGTCTGGGACTGGAACCCCAAACAAAATATTCATCATTTAGAAATAACTCTGGCAAACAGCAGTGGCTGTCAGCTGTCAGAAAAAGAGGCTGTGCAAGGCCTGGGGAGGGAAGTGTGCACAGGAAACGTGTGCCAGGAATGTTCAGGTGTCTTCTATAGGCTGGCTTTCTCTTCCTACAAGATAGAGTCTTCTGAGTCAGAAATAAATATCATAAAATAAATAAAACTATAAAATGAATCTTATAAAATGCTAAACATTTTTTTTATTTTTGTGCCAGTTGAACAAGCATTTTGTAACACACATTCTCAGTGTGATCAGGCTGAATGCTGGCACTTTTGTGATGGTTGGGTCAGGACCAGCCCCTGAGTTTGCACAGAGCATTCCTGAGCAACGAAAGCAACCAAAACATTGATGACAGCCTGCAGCAAGTAAATTAATGACACCAATAAAACAGCCACTTCTATTCATGTGTCCTGTCTTCCAAAGGTTTCTGGTACCATTAACGACAAAGTGATGAGGACAAGGGAATGGGAGCCATGCCCAAGTGAATGATGCTCTCCTGGTGTGCTGCAGATTTTAATGCTGCAACTCTGAACCACAGTGAAAACAAAAAAACCCACTTTCAAGAAGACAGTGAGGTACTTGCAGTCTCCTGTTCCTGTACCTTCGAGCCTCTTCCCCTCTGTGAAAGTTCTTAGAAAATGACCCTATAAAGGGTGATGAGGTGTTCAGAAACCGTTGTGATAAGGATTACCTGAGTGCACCCTCTGAAAACATTCCAGATCCAAACTGTATGGAATATGGGGATGGTTTAGATACACATGCAAAGTATTTCATATTAATGCAATGTGAACTAAAGAGTCCAGGATTTGGCTGGTTCAAAACTGCTGTCTGCTCTGATGTTTTCACTACTAGTTTGTGTTTTATCCACTTAGAGGCTCATAAGATCTTTCCATCCTCTGGACAATGAGGGCTTCAGGCTTGTTAATGCACAGCCCTGACTTTTGCTGCTGAACTGACAGAGCAAAATCTGCTTTTTGAAATCTTGCTGTGAAGGAGCGTGTGGATGGAAACAGTGAGAAATTAACTCAATGAGAAGCTTATTTTAAACACAAGGGAATGTGTATGTGACTAAATAGGTAGTGTAAATAATTAATGCTGTATCTGCAGTATAAACAATGATAATGTTCATCAGGCTGAGCCTGCCTGGGGGTCCTGTAAGAGCTGTGCCCTGTGTTTGCCCCATGGGAGCAGGAGAAACCAGCAGAGGTTCTGCATTTCATCAGAGCTTTCCACAGGTTTGTAGCTCTCAGGCCTGCTGGGATAAGAGGTTGGCCTTACACGACTCTGTCAGATGAGAGGTAGTGTAAACAGGTTTCTTTGGCGGGGTTTTCTCCGTGTTTTCCATGATACTGGATGTTCCCGTGCGGATGAGCGGGCAGCTGGCAACTCGTGTGTGCTTTGAGCAAATGCTCTGCAAGCATCCTCAGCCCTGCTGGAAACTGATACAGGACAGGTGTGACAATGCCAACATTCTGAGGGAAGTGGGTAGAAACCTTCTTTTGCATTTGTTTTGTTTCTACCCACCCAAGATGCTGCAGAGATTACGTCCTGCACTTAGGCAGTTGATGAAATATTTCATTTAATACATGTTCTGAAAACCCGTCGAGCATTGCAGGATCCAGAATCTAGTGTCCTCCCTTTGCTCTCTGTTACTGACCTGTACATCTGATCACTAGAAATTTATACATTTTTTGTTGTTCTCTGTTAGCAGGAACTGCTGGGCTAAGAAGAGCTGAGCAAGACCAGAAACTCAGGATTAGTTTAGCTAATTTCTCTGATTATTTCATAAAGATAGTAATCAAAACCAACTTTCATTTTTCTTCCAGCAGCAAGAGGAATACAGTGGCAACTCCTATCAGCATTTCATTTTTGTAGCAGACAGATGTAGAGGAAAGCTTGCATACAGCTGCTGAACATGGTTAAGCTAAAATCTTTGGTTCTCTCTTTTCTTAGTTTTTCACTCACTCAAAGCCATGATGTGGAAGTATTCCACCACTGAGAATGTCCACAGTGTTAATGTATTCAGCACTGAATAAAGCTAAAATCCTCTTTATGTCTCACTTTTAGGTGGCTGTGACTGCTTTGTTCATTCTGAGGGAAAGATTCTGTAATGAAGAAATAGATTTTTCATTCTGCTGGTACACTTTCTTTGGGTTTCCTATTCCTCCAAAATATGGAGTTGTTCAATAGTGTTTTTAAATCATTATATCAGTCCCTTTTTTATTTTCAAAGAAATTGTAATAAAGGAATAATTTAAACTACATTCATATGTATAAATAACACCATAGTAGGTGTTACAGCACTTTTTAAAACTTTCCACCAGTGACATACACTTTGGCTTTATTGCTCTGCTCCTTCCTATATGGATTCCCTATGCTTTTCAAGGTTCAGAGGGTGGAATTATGCACTAACAGTGCTCAAGGGGCCCCTGCTAGGCTTTGATTATGATCTTTTCTGGGTCAGATTAATAATTCATGCAATATTTCTCTGTGAAAAGAAATATGTTGCCTGTCATCTCCTGTCACCTTTTTAAGGTTTGTTTGAAGCCTCTAACAGGACTGAGGCCAGATAAAGGTTCACTTGAGGATTAAATTTCAGGAAAAGGATAATTACTAGGTTATACAAGCAGGCACCAAGTAAAGAGCATTTTTAAGTTGGATGTGTTTTCTGGATCTTCAGCTATTAGACTGTGAAGCATCTTCTCATGGAAAATGATGGAATATCCATTACATGAGGTACTTAAATGCAATTGATAACTTCTGATGGGGAAAAAAAATACATCACTGTGGGGAATAAATTTGCTCTGTGAAAGAGCTGTAGAGACAAATAAAATTTGCAGCGTATTTGAGGGAAGCAATGAATTTTTCATGCATCCTTTATCTGGCTGCTTTAGGCCATTTCATTACTCATAAGATCTTGTTCACGTTCTTTTGGGGTACAAGAGTTATTTGATGTAGATTCTCTATGTTTTGGTTTTAAAAGATGGTGTTTGATTTAAGAAGGAAAATGTATCAGTTTACCTCAATTTGTAACTGAGTGAGGAGCTCCATTTTCAGGAGTGAAGGTGATGTCACAAGCGTGGATTTGGACTGAACACTCCAAATCAGAAAATGATGCCCAGGCAGCCTGATCAGCTTTGCACTGCCTCATGGGGTTTGGGGTGCTTTTGTTTTATTTTCCCCCAGTTGTGCTCGGTTTGCCTGTGCTTGGGGCAGAGTGTTTGCTGTGCCCTTGCCTGTTGCTCTCTTCCATGAGCAAAAGGGGCCAAATGTGGCTTGGGAGTTTCATTGGGCTCCTCATCCTCTGAAATGATGTTCAAGGAGAGCTCTGGGCAGGGATGAGGGGACCCTCCTTGTGTATACAACCTCCCTAATATAACCTATAACCTATAACCTCCCTAATATAACCTATAACCTCCCTAATATAACCTGTAACCTATAACCTCCCTAATATAACCTATAACCTCCTATAAGGCTTGAGCAACCCTTCCTGCAGGGAGCAGCTGGAGAGAGAAGGCTGTCCAGCCCCAGCCATGGCAATGCTTGCTGAAATCCTTGTCAAATAAAGGAATTGTGTCTGACTCAGGGAATGTTTTCTATCCCTGCCTACACAGCCGAATCTGTGGAAGAACCTGTTAAGCTGATTTACTCTGTACTAGAAAAATTGGACTCTGTGTGTGTGTTCTTCTTCTCCTGGAACCATGGCCCTGACATGGAAGGAGGCTTCTGCTGCAGAGCAGTCATGCTGCATTCTCTAGATAAAGAAAATGGCAATTTAACTTCACGTGAAATCTCGGCATCCAAGTCTGAAATGATTTTGAGCACTTTACACTGAATTGAAACAAATAACTGGAGAATGAATAATATTGCAGTACCAAGATGAAGTCTTGCTGTCTTTTGTTTGAAGGAGACATGAACATATGAAGGCTAATAATGTTAATATTTTCTGCATAGATAGTTGATGAGAACTGTGCTTTTCTTTCACATTCTAACAGCCTGGGAGAGATTAACTTCTAAAATATCAGCAGGGATTACAGCATAAAACATACTGACGTAGGAGGAGCATAGAATTTCTCTCTTTTTAAATGATATGGATATGGTGAAATTGCAGCTGAGGGACTGAAACTTTTTAATTTAGCAGTGTGAAAAGGTAGATAGGGCTAAATTACTCTTTGAGGCACAGATTTCAAGAACACTGCAGAATCACACTGAGAGGATGGCAACATGACTTGCAAGGGAAGTATTAAGCACAAAGAAATTTGTGTTGAGATAGAAAGGCCTGATTGTATATGTAAGCACTTAATCTGTGGAGAGCTTGAGACAGCTTAGACTGCATCTGGAAGAAAAGGAAGTGGGCTCTGAGATTATCTGTGCTACATTTTCTAAGGAGAACCAGGACTCTTTTTGAAGACTAAAAGCAGCAGCACCTGGTTGGCACGAGATGGAATTAAAGGTATCCTTAAGCACAGCCTCCAAATAAATTGTTTTGGGGAGAATTATCAGTGTTTGCTGTCAGTGTTTCCAAACACTTCACCCTGTTATTAAATTCTTACTGTACTGGGAGGGCGAGAAACATCTGCTGTGAGATTTGCCCTGCCAGTGTTGTATCCTCTGAGGATTATTCTGAGCTGGGAGAATCCCATTCCTCAGACAGGTGTGGGAACTTTCTGGAGGTGTTTAACTCGCACATCTTTGCCTCACACTGAGCAAAACTGTGCCTTGCTGTTCCTTGTTTGGCTGGACTGGATGCAGAGGGAAGGTTCCCATTGGAAAGAGTAAAGGATGCTGTGAGTGAAATCCCTAGTGTGGTTCATCAAAATGCGTGTGGGGTGTGGAAAAATGGGAGCTTTTCCACTGTAACTCCCTGTGTCTTTGTTAATTCCTTCAGTGCTTGAATACAACTACAGTTGTCATCACTTTAAAGTCAACAAACACACTGGAAAAGCACAAAGATCTCTTTCTCTCTCTCTCCTGTCCTTGCTTCTCTCTTATCCCAGTATTTTGTGTTTTATACCAGACATTATAACACTGTTTAGAGGACAGCAACCTAATGATGATTGCATGGCTCTCTTGCAGTCAGTAAATAGATTTCTAATAGATTATTACAATATTTGCTATAAAAATGCATCAGGAGCAAAATAAAGTCAAGCCTTTTCACTTTTCTCTGAAGACAGCCAGTATATCACTGGAATCTTACCTTGACATCGCATAAAAGAGCTGGCTTAGATCCCAACTTTCTCCAATGGATTTTATTTGAAGCAGAGTATTTCAATGAAATACACAAAATGTATTTACTAGAACTGCAATTTGTAAAGCAGTATTGTCAGAAAGCTCTGGGCTGACAAATCAATCTGAGGTGCAATGGCTGAGATGCCTTCACTCTTTAGAATACAGAATCCATTTTCAGGAGGGTTCTAATGGTTATCACCACACCACCAGTACGTTTCAAGGGAAAAAATGAAAACCACAGGATTTCTACCCTGCTGCAAATCTTTTTTTCTGACCTGTGCATTTGCTCTGCTTCAAGAAGGTTTGGCTATGTGGCTAAAACATAATTTCAGAGTTTCACAGTGTAATCCACGAGGCTCAAAGAGTAAATTCACCCCTTGAGTTATTGTGATGTAGTTTCTCTGGAAGAAGCTGCCTTGCTGTGATGTTTAACAAAACTCAGACCATAGAAACAAATAAGCCAAAAGGGGTTAAAAAAAAAAGGAATGAAGGGCTGGAGTTGGTTAGAGTTATTTCATAGGAGACCTATAATTTGGGTTTTTGGATGTACAGTCAATGGGTTTTTCTGTTTTTAAACTTTCATTGGTGGCAGTTAAAAAGCAGATACCTTTTATGAGAGAATATGATTTTATTGCTAATTCTAAAGACTGTCACTCAAAACTATGGCTTGTTCTGCTCTAAAACCTATTTTCAGTTTTCACTTGCCTGAAAAATATGAAAACAAATAAAACTGAAGAAATGTTTGTACCCAATCTTGTTTTGCAGTTTCTTCACGCTGTTATTAGAGCTTCTGTTTCAGGCTGAGATTCTGGGATGAAATTTTGTGGTGAAGGAATAAACTGTGTGTCTGTAGCATTGCAGGAGGCGTGGTGGATGGCAGATTTAATTATGTGTAGACCTTCTGTGCTGTGTGAGATTTTGCTTAGGAAAGACGTTTCTCAGGATCAGTGGTTATTACCCAGTCTGTAGAAGAGGAAAAAACCTGAATTCTTGCTTCTCAACTCTGTCTGTTCTTTGATAAAGTTATTAGTGGCACATGTTTATGCTCATACATAAAACAGGTTATCCTACTGCTCATGATTCAAAAATCCTTGACGTTTTGGTAGTATTTACAAAATTGGATATGATCCTACCAAAAGAGTGAGTTAAGAGAATCCCAGAATCATTAAAAAGAACTGCTGTGCACTTGATTCATTAACAAGGAGTGCATTTCATAGGTGATGTGCAGTCATAGGTGAAAAAAGAATGCTATTTATTTGGTTACTATTACCGTATTGTAAGGACTGGTCTATGCTCAAAAGCTAATTCCTGCTAGAATTTGGAGGTTTGGAGGCTTTATTTCACTTCAGTCAGGATGTTGTTCTGTGAAATGAGTTATATTTAATGCTTGCCTTCTCTAGTTGCATACTATTTTCTTTGCACACTATTTTCTGTTTGGACTCACAAATTATCTTCTCAAAATTTCACAGCTGTAAACTTGATGATTTAATAGACTCAGACACATGAGAATAAGATCTGAATACCTTAAATGCACTTATAAATTATCTGACACTCTTCATCTCTGCTGTTTTCGTTGATGAATAGGTGGGAAAACTTACTAGGTACATCTTAAAAAGGGATTTGAAATTGCCTTTTAGTTCACATTCAAAAATTATTAGAAAATTTTCTGGTTTTATGAAGAACACCTTCAAATGGCAGCAAATTGTAAATGTGCAAAAGAAATTTAATTACACATTTAAAAAATTGAACTCATCAACAAAGTAAAACAAAAAATGGCTAATAGACTAAGGAGGAAGACAGCTCTCCTGCCTACCTGCTAAGAGATGAAAATGAGTATTTTAAAATGTTGGATATAATTTATCTTGGAACATATGTCAGTTGAGTTTAAATGACACATCCATTGAAAAGAATATCCAAATTGCTGCTTGCAGTATTAAAATCACAGTTCTGTTCCAGCAGACCTGTTTAATAACTTCCATGAATTATATTTAAAGAAATATTATGCCCTTTTTGATGGTGAATGTTCTAGTTTACAGCTCTGGTGTCCAGGCACTTGGCTTTCATTGAGAAAATTGGTTTTGATCAGGAGTTTCCTGTCAAAAAGGAAAATATTTGGTCTCTGACTTCCTGCATGTGTCTGGTATGGACAGGAAAGAAGAAAGTAGTGATCATAACGTTGTGTATTTTTACTCTTTACTGAATTTTTCATAAACCTCTATTTTTCTGCCTTCCCGAGCTGCTTATTACCTACTTGATACCACGCTGAAACCTTCTGCACTTTCTGCTAGTGAGTAGAATGCTGTTTAAATTGCAGATTTTGGCATGATTGTGATTGTCAGCACTGAAAGCTGCACTCCAGTGCTGTCTGTGGGTTACTCACAGCAGCAAGGACAGAATGTTTGATCATTAAGCAACACACACTCTAATGTGTGTGGTGAATTATTTCCTGGCTTTTTAAATAATCCTTACCGTGGCACCATTGCTAATCACCTTCTGAGATTCTATTTGCACTTCACCATTAATTGTAGCAAAATCAGGGCTGTTCTTCTGCACGGGCTCTCCAAACATTTTGTAACACGACTTTTTTTTTTGCAGAGTGCAAATAGAAAGTTTATCTGTGTTTGTCCTAATTAGAATTATTTCTGGAGACCTGTTCTTTGTGTGTTCAGAGCAATATGACCTACTAGCCTGTTTTAAAGAAAAGAAAATGAGGTAGAGTTGCCATTACAGTGAAAACCTATCAAGAAATATGGGTTTCTTTTATTTACATGCAGCGATATGCGAAGATGTATTGAAGCTAATTGGCTTCCTTTGAGAAGCAGACTCAGACGATTAAAGGGAGGTGTAAATTATCAGAAACACAAAGACTTTAGGTAGATCTGACAATCAGGCATAGCTCATTTCATCTGGAGTGTTAAAAGCACATGACAGCTTTTAGCCTGAGTGATTAATCCCTTGAGGTTTCTGTTTGGAAGCACAGATCCTTTCCAAAGACCTTGCTAATAATAACATGCTGTTAGATCCACACCTCAACACAGGGATGGAGGTTAAAAAGTTATTAGAATTGCTTCCCTTCACCCCTCAATGAAGGCAAGGTGCATAGACAGAAGGCATAGAAGGCTTCAGAAATTCAGAATTCAGCTTCAGTCTGTATAATCAAGCAGAGAATGGTGTCAAATCAGAAGCAGAGGGTTTATCTGATGAAACACACTCCACAAACCCTTGATTACTCTTTTCTAACGAGAGCTGACTTGGGATAATAGCCAAGAAAAACCACTTTTTCCTTCACTGAAAGTTTAAATAAAAGCAAATGTCTTTATTTAAAGCCATTTACGGTGCCAGAAAAATTAAGTTTTGTCGTTGCAAAATCAAGAAAGGCTTGAAGGGAGAAAAAGGGATTTCTGCACTAACTGATGGTATTTTTCAATCTGGTGATAAAAAGTCAAAGCTGAAGGTTATAAATTCAATAAATTCATATCCCTCTCTAAATTCAATTTAAAATATCCAAATGAGAGCTATTCCTCCGTAATCATTACTTTTGGACACACAGTAATATGAATTGGATGAAAAAACGCAGACAGCATGAAGAATTATTTCGCCAGATCACCACGCTTCTGAAACTCCAAAAGGTTCAAACTGAAGTGTTTGAAAACCATCCTGTAAGGCTAATTGTGTTTCCTCAAGCCCCAAGGGAACACATGATGTCTCCATGGCAACCTCTCCTTACTTTTTTATTTAGAAAAGTGTTTATGCATCACACTTCACATATTGTCAGGTATAGGGAAAATGTAATACTGGAGGATTTTAATAGTCAGCAGCTTTTCCTTTTCCAGTACTGCCCTTAGAGTGGGTAATACAGTTGTGTTTTCTGATCTTAACTCCATTTTCTCAATGAAGCGGTCATTACATTTTATTTTTGCATCGTAAAACACTTTACCTGACGACAACAACAACAACAAAAAAGATGTCTCATTTTCTTGCATTATTGCAGTGACAATTCAGCAGATTCAAACTGCCCTTCCTGTGTGTGCAAGTTTCATGTTAATTCAGCAGAGGTACCAGAGCTGTGGCAGGGATTGGCATGGACACCAAATCGAGCACAATGAACCAGATTATTTTTGATTTTTTCAATCCATACCATGTGATTGGTACCTGGCTACTTCCCCAGCTACAAAGTGGTGCAGAATTAGGTCTAACACACTGAGAAGGGAACCCAGGCTCCTGGGGGTGAATAGGAACCTGCTCTCTCTGCTGTTCAGGCTGGCATATTCAGGAGATGCACACCCAGAGCCTGTATTTGCCTTTCAAATGAACTGGCAAAATGAATGCCAACAACTCATTTTACCTCTGTAACTCAGCTCCTGCATCCACAGGTGGCATTAATGATTTGTTTTTCCAAAACACTGCAACATCTGCACTTTTGCAAAGAGGTGAATTGCAGCTCAAGGCTTTTGCCTCTTGCCGAACACGAACCCGCTCCCTTTCTGGAAATATTTTGCCATTGTCAGTCCTTGCCTGTTTGTTTTTATTTACACTGGTGATCCCAGGGCTCTGTGGCCATTTCGGTCACCTGCCCAGCTCTTGTGCTTGCAGTCACTCTAGAGACTTACTCAGCAGTTTCAGTTTTACCTGCTCATTTTTGTCAACCTAGTCTTTTTGCTGGGACTACAGAATTGTATTTATATTTGACCCAGACCAGGTTGGAGGGCTCCTGGCCAGCTGTCACCACCTGTACATTAAATCACAGCTAAAACTGTGCCAGGACAGGCAGGAGATCTATTTAACCTGCTGAGATCCCCTCCAAATCTATTTCTACAGCTTTCTGGTACTTTTCAATAAAGATATTTATGTTTTTAAATTTTATTTTAAAACTCTAATTTACTGACTATATTTTTTCCTTCAAACATTTGAGTTTGACATTAGTGTGCATAAAACTCCACATAATGGCAGGCTTTAAAGCAAGAATTGATTTAGATGCCTTATGGAATTGAAGTCTGTCCTCTCACTGCCCCATTCTGGTTCTTCTCCTTGAGGAATATGAGCCCAGAATGATGATGACTAAACTGCTGCTGTTGTTGTGGTGGTGTTTGGGTGCATCAGTGAGGAATTTTTTTAAGAACATTCCCTATAGTTTCAGTTAAGCTTCAATAAATCAAGGAACAATAAAACTACAGTGTGACCTTGATAAAAAATAACTTCAATGACCTAACACTAACATAGAGAAAGCAGTTCCCAGACAGTTTGGAGAGTATAAATTGCTCCTCCAGAATAATCAGGCAGTAATGATCACATCTATAAAGAATTTATAATTGGTTTTTATGGAAAATATGCCAACGCCACCCTTGCCCCAATGGTGTAAGAGCAATAATTAATTATTCAATGGCATCTGTCCTATAACAAACTGCCAGTCTATGTTCTCGCTTGTACTGAGAAGAACTTTCAGTCTCCTGTGCTAGAGGAAATATTGGAAAGCAGACTTAGACATGCATTTTGTGCCAGCTGATCCAGGCATTTAGCTGCTTCCATTCAAACAGGTGAACAACTCGCTTGTGGTTTTTGCTTGCACAAAAAGCACAGCCGTAAATCTGTGCACTGCCATGAAACTGAACACAAACTAGTTGTTACCAGTTGGCAGGAGAGAAAAGTGTTGGCTTAAAATGTGTTTGTTTTAGTCTTTTTGGATTTGTTTTTTCCCAACAGCAGTAACAAGCAAGGACGTGCTGTGGAGTGACTGCATCCCATTCGTAATGGCATTGCTTTTTCCAAAACCTGGTAGCAACAGCAGTGGTGGCATTTATTTAATGTTTTACCTTTAATAACACCAAAGAGATGAGCTATAATTTTCCAGGAATATTGCAAATACATAGTAACAGTCCCTGCTTGAGACTCTCAGACTTTTTCCATCTAATTGTGATTTGTTCACATGCCTGACTTGTTACAGAAGACATTTCTGATACTTGACATCTCCAACTCTGAGCTCTTCCTTCAGATCAGGGCTAAACCTTCAGCTTTTGTTTTTATATTTTTAAAAAAATGAAGTATGATCTACTGTAGGAGCTTTGGGGGCTCCTGAAGAAGCCCAAAGAGAACAGGGGAGTTGCACACCATTTGTCAGATGGGTAATTGTAAAAACCATAACACTGACTGCACACCTCCTAAAGACTGAAGGCAGAAAGCCTGGTAGGAAAAATCTGGCTGCTTTCTGGTGCATTCTCAGTGCAGAATAACAACAATGCACCATAAAAATAGAAAATCTGCTTTCAGAATTAATAGTCATATCCACTTTAGGTATTTTTGTGATCCTAATGGGTTCTACCTCTACAGAAATGCTGGGGCTTGTCCCTTGTGTTATGGAGGATGTTTCCAAAATGAAAGAAAAAAAATTCAATTGTGTAAAAAAAATAAGTGAAAATGAGAAGCATTCCAGAATGTATAATCCTCTCCCAGTAGCAATTTTAACTCCTTTGGTGAAAATCCATTCCCAGAAACACAAATGTTGAATCCAGCAAGGATTTGAGGCATGGCTTTTACACTGTGCTGAGCCCTTTAGGCTTAACCTGAAACAAAAAGAAGTCGAGTAGCTGATGGAAATCTCTCTTTCTTGAGTAATATTTGTATTAGGTAGGATTTTTTTCAAATTAAGAGTTTCAATACCAATTAAAACATAAGTATGCAAGGTACAAGGAGAAATGATCGTTGACAAATAATGTAAATATGAATTGAAGGGATTTGAGTTAAAGATATTGAAAAAATCAAAATTTTAATAAATAGGAATATAATTTTTTTTTCTAAGCACAAACTTCTGTGGATTGCAAACAAACAGCACTAAAATTCGGGTCAGAAATTGTGGGAGAGTTGTGAAAGATGGCAAAAGGAAAATGCAGAAAATGGGGAACAAAGGGTTAGAGTTTCTTTTCTCCATCACTTTATTAGTTTTCCATTCCTTTTGTCCAGGTACTAAAATGATATGTAAATTTCCATGATTTCCATTAATTGACAAGTAGCTTTAAAGAGATGTGTTAATGTTAGGTTTAAGAGGAGATTTATGGAAGAAATGTAATTATGTGATAACATCTGGGTCTTAGCTTGGAGATGGAACTCCTGAAGGACCTTCAATATTCCTGCCATTATCCCACACGGTTCATGGGTGCAGAAATACCAGGGATTGCAATACCAAAAACAGGGAAGGAGCTCTAGGAATAAATTGACTCGTGAGAAAAAAAAAA
>VZSR01003183.1:374653-430859 GCA_013398615.1 Brachypodius melanocephalos | reverse complement strand
AAAAAAAAAAAAGAAAAAGAAAGAAAGAAAGAAAGAAAGAAATCTGATTTCCCATAAAAGACATTCATTTGAAAAAAGTGGCAGGAAAGGAAACACAGAACTCAGAGAAACAGATTGCTTTTTATGGCTGTATTTTTAGCACTTTTCATGGGTGGCAATTACTGTGGAAAAACAGCTTCTCTAGTACACTTGTTCTCAATATTATGTGTGTGTGAGTACAAATATACATACAGGGTTGATAAAGAAAAAATTTTAGCGTGGCATCAGTCATTTACTGCATGCATTAATTCCCATTTAAATTATTTATTTTATTTAAAATTGTTTATTTTATTATTTATTCGATCGTGTTTTTTAAGGCTACATTTCTGTAGAAAGGCAATGAAAGGTTGTTTCTTTCACTAGTCACAAATATGATCTGCTAATTTAAAGCTACCCGGGGTTGTTTATTCTGTGCCATGGGGGCACATAAAAGCTGATATTTTCCATTCTCCTTTTTGGTAAAGAAACAAACAGATTTCTCCTGATGTGCCTGGAGATGAAATGGAGTATCAGGAGACCCAGCTGATCCCTCATTCCTTTGAAGGTGTCACAACATCTTGATGTAAGTCAGGGTTTAGGGACCACAGCAGAGTCCTCTTGATTTGCACTTTTCGCTTCTGAAATGTTCTCCTTTGCCATTG
Source organism: Brachypodius melanocephalos (assembly GCA_013398615.1). Taxonomy (NCBI): domain Eukaryota; kingdom Metazoa; phylum Chordata; class Aves; order Passeriformes; family Pycnonotidae; genus Brachypodius; species Brachypodius melanocephalos. Next base: position 430,179 of record VZSR01003183.1, on the reverse strand, counting down.
CAGATATATTGATTAAACTGAGAATATTAAGAAAGCTTGTTCCTCCTGTTTACCAGCCCAGGAAGAAGCCACAGACATGCACAAACATTAATTGTGTGTAGTCTAGTTAAACCAAGTAAATAATGAATTTGATTGAATCAAGGATAATGGAAACCATAACATTAGGGTTTCTTAGCATCAGAAACCATGGAAGCTAAGGGAATTTTCCAGGAGAAACAGACTGGAGATTTTGATGCAGGTTAATCTTTAGAACCAGTACAGGCTGCATATGTCATAAACGAAAGCAGCATTTCATGAACAGCAATTTTAGTTTATTAGGTAGAGTAGTTTAATTTTGGCATCCTGAAATAACAGATGAAACACTTTGCTCCATTTTCATTTTTACGTGTATTTATGTGGCTCTGCTTTTTTTTTTCTTTTTTTTTTTTTGTTTCATTTGTTTTGGAACCTTTGCAGATCTTCTTTGACAACCCATTAAAGCTGTCAGGATTTTTTTCTACATCATTGCCTTTAATTCCAGTCCTGTCTCATTTTTTCCCCATCACATTTTTCGTCTCCTCTCCATCTCTCTTGCTGTTGTGTACTTTTCTTCTTTATGGATCTCTTGCTGCTTTGCTTTCTGATTCATTATTTGAAGTAAAACTTTCTCCATATGATGAAGAATCACAGGCAGGAATAACATGATATATTCTTTCCTCAAATGCAGACATTTATCCCAAATGGCAGGCAGGAGCTTCTGAATAATGTGGTATCTGTTAAATCCCTTTAGTTTCAGCAGAACACTGATAACTTCTCTGATAATGTTGTTCAAACTCAAAAAGACTGTCATTGACTTAGGAAAGATAAGTGGGAGGCCACTCTGAATTTGATGTGAGGAGAAAGTACACTGGGACAAAATAAAATCCCTTAAAAGCAAAGCCTTGTAAAAATAAACAAGGCTAAAAGCTGGGTGTATTTATTATGGAATGTGTTTCATATTTTTACTCGTCATCTCTTGCATAACTGGGAAATACATCAAATAAATGCAGTTTGTATCTAATATAGACAGACAGACAAATAGATTTCAAGTGTCTGGAGCAATGGGAGCTGTTTGCAGTCACACCCCTGAACTGGTTGCACTTACATGGGACAAGCTTTCCAGCAGTAATGAGTAACCTTGAGTGTCTACATTCTGATGTCACAAGGGGACTTGCTCTAAGCTCCTGCTGTAAATTATATTTGTCTCTTTCCCTAAATGTATTCCCAGCTAGGCACCAAAAATAGAAGCCCGCTGAATCAGCAGAACCTGTTAATTTTGCTTTAAAAGAAGTTGTTCTGGGGAAAATTCTTGTCCTCCTCACCTGGGGCCTTTTGAGAGAAGGGTCAGCATGAGGGGTTTCACAACAAAACAATGGGACTGGTGAGAAGAACCAGCAGCAGGATTAATTACTGTTCCTTCAGTGGCGTCCCTGTGCTGCCTTGGCAGGAGAGGGGCAAAATGTTTCCATTTAATAGCATGCTCTCAGTGGATAAATGGACAGAAGATGGTGCAGTGCAGCTTCCACAGGGCTGCAGAGCCAAGCTGTCTGAAAACACCAAGGAGTCAATCGCAGAGTGACTCGATAATGACAGAGCTGCTCCCATCAGCCTGCCTGGTGGGTCCCCTCCGCTGCCTGACGGGTGATTAGCCATTTGGAAAGTCATTAACACAGAGATGAGCACTGTCACTCCAGCCTCTGCTGGGCTGAGGCATTGGCAGACCTTGGAACCATTCAGCCTGGAGAAGGGACGGTGCTGCCCTGATTTTCCAGCCTTCTGATGGTTTTGCATTCCTTAGTGGAGTTCTCACAGATTTTCGTGTAAACAATGTACATTTTTGGAACTATCTTCTTTTATTTGTGTTTTTCTCCTCGAGGAGGAGACAAGTTGATGGACTGTGATTTTCACCAGTGAGCTTGGAGAGATGGCAGCTCCATTCTCCAATCTCTGACCTTTGTTAGAAATCTATACAAATGGAGTCAGGAAATAAACTTCCTTTCTTTGCCTCTGAACTCGACCTAGAGTCAGTCTCCTTCTTTTGTGTCCTATAGTGACAAGACAGCTCCAGAGAGACCTCCCAGCAGCCTTCCAGCGCCAAAAGGGGCTGCAGGAAAGGTGAGAGAGGCTCTTTGAAAGGGTTTATAGTGACAGCACAAGCAGTAGGGACTTTAAACTGACAGAGGGAAGGGTTAGATGGGATATTGGGAAGAAATTCTTTACTGTGAGGATGGTGAGGCCCTGGCACAGGCTGCCCAGAGAAGCTGTGACTGCTCCATCCCTGGAGGTGTCCAAGGCCAGGCTGGGTGGGGCTCTGAGCAACCTGGGATAGTGGAACCATGGCAGGGGGGTTGGAACTGGTTGATCCTTCAGGCCTCTTCCAACAAACCATTCTATAATTCTATCATTCTATCATTTTATGATTCTATCATTCTATCATCCTATCATTCTATCATCCTATGATTTTATCATTCTATCATTCTACCATTTTACCATTCTGCCTTTCTACCATTCTACCTTTCTATCCATTTTATGATTCCATGATTCTAATGGCGATGCTGAAAGGTTAAAAATCATGACCTGGCAGAAGTTCCCAGTGGTTCATGATGGATCTGACAGAAACCATGAATACTTTGCTATCATCCAGTCATTCTCCTTCTTTTCTGACATCTGTGGCCGCATCGTATCCCTCCACAAAGGATGATTTACACAGGTTAATAATATCCTTAAATGAGGATTTAGTTTTTTAATACTGAACAAAAAGAAGCACTGCAGTCTTCTGTTAATTTCCTATGTGTTCTGGTCCTTGTATTTTAGGTGTGAAAATAAATGAGCAGGTTAAGCAAAACCATGTTAAGCAACTTGTTGAGTTATTATTTTATAAGCTGAAGCATACATTAAAGCAGGTATAATTTTTTCCTCATTGTTGCCAATGGCAATATTCCCAGTAGTGTTATTAAACACAAGAACAAGCCAGATAGCTGCTTGTGCCTGAATTAAATGAGGGTACAATAGATTGTTCTTTCAAGAATTTGGAGCCTATTTAAAACATTTTTTATTTGGGATTTTGTTGTTGGTTTTTGATTTTGTTTTGTTTTTAATGAGATTAGCATCGTGCAGTTGTTCTTTGCATGAAAAGTGCACTAAAACTTGATTAAAATATTTTAATGAGTCACTGAGGGACTGCACTAATGCCTTCCTGTGTTAGATCATATGCAAAATACATACATTTGTATGCAAAAGGAAGGACTGTGCCATGCAAACTCAGTGCTTAAATCACAGTGTAAAGCTGTAAAAGGAATTGTTTGCTGCAACAGTTTGAAAGACAGAGACTCCAGGTTAGTCTGGACTAGGGGCCTTCTAGCAAACCTAATGGAAAACTTCCCTCAGAGATTAGATGGAGTCAGTAGCACCTTGTGGTTTCTCAGCGGATGGCCAGAAGTTCTCCAAAATTTAAATCTGAAAGAAGGGCTCCAATTCTGCCCTTTCAAAGTCGTGGCTGAGACAAGGCTACAGCCCGAGAGCACTGCGGAATCTGCCACGTGAGCTCCACCAGACACCCAGAACTGCAGAAAATTATAAATATCCAGACAGAACAGGCAAAGTTTATTAGAACTCACAAATCCAAAAATCATAAATCACGTGAGGGCCACATGAAAAGTCTCTTGGCGTCTAAACATGACTAATATGGACTAGTAAATTTACTCTCTCATCCTGAACATTCTGATTTTTCCAGATACTTTCTCAGAAACTAAGTGAAAGTTGAGATACTCATCCAGTGTCTTGGTTCTTCCTTGATTGTAAGAGAAAATTCTGAACATGTAACACTGATGGGAAAAAAAAAAAAAGTGATATTTTGTGTCACTAAAAACCAGAATGCATTTAAAGGCAGAACAAAAGCATTTGGATGGAATTTAGGTGCCCAGATCCAAAGCTGCAGTTTTGAATCTTTCAGGAGTATTGATATATTTATGTGAGATTTGCAGATGGATTAGACCTGTGAGATGACGAGGATTTAAGCAACTTAATCAAAACTGAATGTGGAGTTATATTTTATAACGCAGTTATATTTTATATGAAAAAGATAATGAACAAAATACAGAAAAAACCTTGGACTTCAGCTGACCAGCAAATTTTTCCAGCTGTCTGCTGAAAATACAAGAGACAGGAAACAGTTCTGGACATTCCTGACCGAACAGTGGCAGGTCTTGGTCAAATAATAACAGCTTATAATATAATTTAGGCAGGAAATATTATAAAATGGTGCAAATTCTCTAAAAAACCCCATTGTATTTAGTTTTATAAGTTTCCAAGTATTTTTAGGATTTCTGTTATTATTGTTCTTTGACATTGTCAGTAATTTAGGTAATCATACTTGTACAAAATTTTGAATATTATAACTTCCTATATGATGTTTATTATGCAATGTAAATGTTCCCTTTTCAAATGTTTTTTTAAAATTTTAGAGTGGCCCATTTACAACTGGTCAAACATAATGATGGGTCAGTGGAAATATCTCCCATTTTCTCTGAGTTTGTTTCAGGAGTAATTTAGATTATAAGCAAAAAATTAATATTTTTTAAAATTAGTTATATGATAAACTCTCACCCAAATACTCTAGGCTTTCTTTACCATTACTGGCAGCCTGTCCGCTTCACCATCCTGACAGAAACAAAACACCTGATGGGATTCCAGCTGAAGTTGTGGACATCAGCTTACACCTGTGAGGCAGCACAGAGTCTGACCTCAGTACAAACACCTAGGAACTTTCATCGACAGGCTTGGAACTAAACTCAAACTCTGATTGCATCTAAAGCCCAGTTCCAGGGGTAGGAAGGACCAGAAACAGACTCAGAGCTGTGCCACTTGGGAACCATCTCTCCTTGATCTTCATTTCCCTGCTCATGTTCAAGGCTTAGAGCGCCAAAGCCAGCCGTGTGAATTTCTATGAATATTCACATTTGCGTGTGTGAGCCATGCAAAATCCATCCTGCAAAGGTGTCATTCTGGGGGACATTTCCTGATGCACCAGGCAGGGACGAGGGCAAGGATGCTTCTTGCTGAGAAGATGAAATAAATGGTTGATCCTTTGAAATACATTTTTCTAGAGAAATGATTAACAGGACACGTTTTGAATAAATTCTGTGTCTGAAGGAGAAATACACTTCTGATGAAAAATAAAAATACCCAGGGAAAACCTTCTATGTACGTGCAGCCAAAGGAGTTGCAGGAAGGCAGAGGAAGGAGGAAATGAATTGTAAAAGGATGTCTGAAGTAAGATTATTTTGGAGATGAGAAATAGATCTACACTGTACTTTTCTTAGCATTTCCCAGGATATGTCCTGTGTTTTTCATTTTATTGGCTTAAGGGAAATGCTTTTATTTCCAGAACACAAACCAAGGCAAGGAAGAGGAATGCCCAGAGTAGGCAGTGCAGAAGGAAATGTCAGGGACTGAAGGCAAAATACTCATATCAGATTGCATTCTTCTGTCTAAAGTGATACTGGAATTCATTCATCCAGTTCAGTAGAACCCAAACCTTTATCTTTCTAAAGCCACTACAGGGCTTTTTCCAGAGACACAGTGAGTGACATGAGGATTCATGATAGAAGAAGGTCATTTTCCTTGGCTGGGTTTGTTCAGTATCCTCCACATAATCAGGAGTGATGTCCACCACTCGTGACACCAGGATGTTGGAAAACATGTTTATGACTCATGTAATTTAAAAAAATACAACATTAAGGGGAATTTGCTTATAGGATTACCCAGGTTGTGGTTTATAGTTAAAGGCAGATCAAAGGAAATACTGCAAAGCCCTGAGCCCTGCTGTGCTTACTGGAAATGGGGCATTCCTTCACATTCATGCCTGGCACTACTCAGAATTACTGTGACATAAGCACAGCCATCAGCAGAGGGATGAAAAAATTTTTACACTGGAGGAAAAGAAGTCTTTGAGTCAGAGATGATCTGTACTGAAGACACTGTAGCATAAAGGAAAATACTGGAAGCTCAAGGTCTCACACAGCTCGTCCATCAGCTTCAAGGCACTGATGATGCCAGGAAGGCTCCAAAGGCCCAGCAGGGAGGGATGAGTGCCTCCTGCACTCACTCTGCTGCTTCTTTCCACAAGATCCCCAAAAGGGAACACTGAGCTCTCCCTGCAGAGCATCCCTGGCAAAAACCTGCTTCAGAGCTGTCACACTTGGCACAGGAATTGTGTCAGTAGGTGGAAGGAGATCAAGAGGACACTAAGCTTTTTCTTTTTTTTAAAGCTCTTGAAATACACACCAGTCCCTTGATTTTACCTGACACACAGCCCTGGGCAGCACAAAAATGTGTGTTTATGCACCCCCTCTACTGTTCTGTTCCTTTGGTAAGCAGATCAGAATGAAGAAAGCACAGAAGTTTTGTGAGTGTCTGATGTGTGTGTCTGGTTGCAGGGAAAAAAAAAATTATATTACTGAAGGTCAAAGTTGGGAAGTCAGGGCAAAATTCTGGAGCAAAAAGGCTGTGCTGCCAGACCAAAGTGGTGATGGCAGATGCAGATTGGTACCCACAAAATAGGTTTGGGATCAATTAGCTTTTATCCCATGGACCTGCAGTGGTTAAACCAGACCTGATTTTACCCCTCAGTTAACAACTTGGTGATTGTATAGCCCTCCATGAAGAAAAGAGATAAAAGGCTCTGCTTGGAGCTCCAATCTCCATAGAGGAATTATGCTTTTCTTCAGTTATTCAATTAATGTGGTAATTTTTCGCTTGGAAACAAATTTTTGTAGGTTCAGGAATCTGGGAATCTGTGCAATTCTATTCATGAGCAGGATTAGATGGTAATGATTTAATTGATAGTTGAGCATGCAGACAAACCATGCATAAAAGATCTTTTCAATAATTATATCTTTTCATGGAGCAACAGGTTTTTGTAATTTAGGTTCCAGACAGTAATTACAAACCAGATGCTATTTTAGGCACAGTCTGCAGCACACCCTTGGTACTTACTAGGAAATTCAAAACAAACACGAAACCACTGCTGGAACACTTGAGGCAGAAAGGTGAATTAAAGTGAGGTAATGTGGTATCACACATAAATTGCTATAAGAATATTGTATATATCATTATAATAACCTCTGTCTGGGGTCACTGCCATGGAGCAGGAGGCGTTTGGGTGGGATTTTATTTTTTTTAATGTTTTGCATTGAACCTTCTACGTCAAAAAGTTCAGGTTTTATTTGCAGCTATTGGGTGCTTGGAAAAGAAGGGATGAATTGATTCCTGATTTGGAGGTTTGACCCTGGTGGGAGCTCAGGCACCCACTGGAGCTGCTCCCTGCAGCCCCACATCCACCAACACCTTGCCATGCAAACAAAGCACACTGATAAAAATTGAGCCTTGTTAGCAAACTGTGAAAGCCATTCCTGCAACAGGATGTTAGGGGAGTCTGGATAAGAGAAATATTGCAGTTTGGGAACAAGAAATGTGAGACGTTTAACTTCTGTGGGGGGCCAGGAGTCCTTAGCACTGAGCACAGGATGATTTGCATTCCCCGCACATTGAAATGCTGCTGACTCCTCTTAAACCCTGAAATGTGGGGTTTACTCAGGCAGCCAAAAAAAAAAAAAAAAAGATTTACAGCTCCTTTTTTTTTTCTTTGTCACAAGTAATTACCCTTTTTGAAACAGTTCGCAGCAGGTGCCAAAGGAGAAAGGAAATTAATACAGAGCTGTAAGTGCAAATCTCCCTTCTTTAGAGATCCTTTCTCCTAAGGACAGCAGAATTAGAGTTTGCTGTGCCTTTGGTTTAAATAAAAATTCTCAGAAGATATTTCTCAATTAATTGTTTTTCTTTGGACAGCTGGATAGCTGTGTCTGTTCCTCTGAATCCTCTGGCAACTCCTTTTATAAACACAGCTCTCTCGCTTGTCTGTTTGCTCTCTGTGTGGCTGAACATTACATTGGACAGGTGTCAGAATGTTCTGACATCTCAAGCTGTGTTATGGCCTCAAAGATTTTATTAAGGTGCTTATTCAAACACCTGAAGACATCAAATGTTTGATGTCTTTAGGAACAGACATGAGTAGCTATTGATTTTGTGATTTGCTGTCACCTTGGATTTTGCAGCATTCATCAAAAATGTTTCAGGCCTGGCCATTACTATTAACTCATTAAATTGAAAACTGGCAACTTAATTCTATTGTGTCCTCACATTCTGCAGCAGCCCTTATGTCCCTTCAATTTTGGACTGTTACCTGAAGAGAAAACACACACCTTTGTAATGAAAATGTTATTGCTGTGAGGTGAGTGGCAGGTGAAATGTGAGTAAAGGCTGAAACAGATCATCATCAGCCTGGTCTGTTGGCTCCCTGGGAGAATTAGTATGTGAAGAATGAGAACAACTGAACCCATCTGTCCAGTGAAAATCACTAAGGGAAAGAGGATGGGGGACAGGAGGAGGAAAAAATGCATGAATCAGAACTAGAAAAGCCATAATAATAGTAATAATAATAGTAATAATAATAGTAATAGTAATAATAGTAATAATAGTAATAATAGTAATAATAATAATAATAGTAATAATAGTAATAATAATAATAATAATAATAATAATAATAATAATAGTAGTACCACCAGTTGACGATTAAAATGAAAATCTGTCAGGCAGAATTTCATATATCTAGATGTAACTTGGAAGTTGTTTCTACTTGCAATGGAATTTCCAAGGCAAATGGTCACAGATCTTGTCTGAAAAGCTGCAGAACTTTTGAAGGTTTAGCTGAAATGTGCTGCTCTGCCTTGGCAGGGCAAGGGCAGAAAAGGGAGTGGGACAGAGTGGCACTTCAGTTCCCAGGCAGATAGAAGGAAATGGAAAAGCCTTTAAGCAGAGCTCCACACCCAATCATAAAGATGGTCCTGATGACAGGAAGGATTTTTTTTTTTTGAGTGATCTCAACCTATTATTTGGAACAATGAATTTTTATTTAAAATGGATTTATAGTAAGAGTAGGAGGAAGTTACTTCCTGTTTTTTCTGAGCAAGAGATGATACAGCTCCAATTTCATATTGGAAATTGCTCCTTCTGTTTCAATCCACTTTAACTTTTCAAGTAGTTTAAGTAGTGTAGAAAGGGAAGAAGTCTTGAGACATTTACAAACAATTGGGTAAAGATGCAAGGAATGAAATAATTTGGGGAAATCCGACAGAAAACCTTAGCTCCTGCCAGGAATAGCAAAACTTATTTTATTTATTTTCCAGAACTGTACCTGTATTTCTAATTGATTCAAGGCCAGATTTAGAAAAGATCTTCTGAGGAGTTACTGTTCTTTTCCTGAAACATGGTCTGTATTAAACCCATTTGAAGTGAAAGGAAAATGCCAACATGTTTGGAGAGCTGAGGTTCTGAAGTGAGGAAATGCCAGTATCAAAGGTTGTTTTCTGGCAGATGGAAGAGGTATTTCCACCAGAACAGCAAGATATTTGGACTTGAGCTTCACTAAAATACAAAAACTGATTGATGAGTTGGAATTTTTTCTAAGCTATGTGATTATTCTTCAAATGTCAACCAGGTGGTTTTTTTTTAATACTATTTTATGTTGGGAATGATATTTTTTTTTTTTTAGGAAGGCAAAAGTTATTGAAAAGGGTCCAAACTGTTGCATTTTGAAAAGATGGTAGAACTATATTCCATTTTTGGGAGACCTAATATAGCTGAACTCCATTTAATATATTTTTAAATATATTATATTATATTATATTATATTATATTATATTATATTATATTATATTATATTATATTATATTATATTATATTATATTATATTATATATATTATATATTATATATTACAGTTTTAAAACACTTTTTTGTGTCAGTTACCAGGGTATAAATGATAGGATTACCGTAACATTCTTGAAACAGAATTTTGCCTGCTAAATTGAAAATTACGAAGTAAGGGTACGGTGTAGAATTTGTTGTTATTACTAAGAATTGTTTCTCCAACAAAAATAGTTTTATTGACAGTTTTATCTTTGGGTGAGGATCTAACAGTAGTTAGCTTATTGACATTTCTGACACTTCTAAATGATTCTTTAATATTAGACAGCTTTAGTCAAGGTCTTTGAACCAGACTGTTCAGGCACTTCTGATGTCTTGGAACATTCACAGATTTTCCTACATGTGCTGGTATTGGAACATGGATTCACTGAATCTTTTTTGGCATGTTATCAAGTGGTTTAAAGCCATGACCTTTTTGGATAGTGTGGTGGGCTAGGATGAAGTGTGTGGCTAATTAATGTGGGAATGATAAATGCATAAGTACTGCAACACATAAGTGTACTCAGAGAATTATGGGATTCTATTTAAATGGCAATATACCAATCAGGGAGAAAAAAACCCCCATGTTGTTTATATGAGGAACCTCTGTTATGGCCCACTGTGACAAATTTCAATGACAATACTGTCAGAGGTGAATGGAATTAGTTCTCAGAACAAGACACTGTGATTTCCTTCCCTGGAAAGGTTACTTTTGGAGCTGCCAAGTCTCCTGGCAGGATCCTGCCTTTAGAAGCAGATCTTGCAGCCCTGCTCTGTGCCTCTGCCCCTTCCTGAGGTACTGATTCCTCTGGAAGAGCTCGTGTCCTCAGCTCTTTGGGAGCATCCCTGCACTCCCACTCCTGTCACTTCAGGCTCTTCCCAGGCTCTGCTGTGTCCTCACCAGGCATTCCCCCTGCGGGAAGTCACGGGCAGCAGCCAGCAAAGCTCCTCATTAACAAGGCACCTCCGATAATTTTCATCTCACTGCTGATTAGCTGTGCAGGATTACAGGGTTTCTCAGGTTTAAGGCTATATGGGATGCCTTGCTATTGATCAGGCTTTTCCAGGGAGGTTTCTCAAACTTTGGCTTGCAGTCCTTAGCAGCTTGTTGCAAGCACTGTCCCTTTTTCTTTTTCCAAGTCTGAAGGCTACATATAAAGACTTAAAGGATGATTCTGTTGGAAAAGTGTCTCTAAAGGAGAGATGTGTGGGCCTGTTTTGACAGAGGAAGAGGTTTTGCTCACTTATTAACAGAGAAATAGAGACATGCAAACCAGTATTACTGAAAGACATTAAAAACAGTTTTGAAGTTCACACACCTCCTCTGCTGAGGTGTATTTTATGGTGGCTTAAGGGACAGAGAGGGATAATTAGCACTACATTCACTGCCAGGGACAAAATGCCTATAGATGTGTCCCTTGTCGCTCTTCCATCTCCCAGTACCCCAGCACACCTCTGGAAAAACAGGACTCTACCCAGGGCCTAAAGGCATTCCCATTATTAAGGACAGTATCAACTCCAAAACTCCAGGCCTGTTCTCATTTCTTTTCCCTGTGTCTGTGAGACCCGATATTCCTGAGAGGAGAGCAGAACTAAATTAATTTCTTAGTGGCATGAAATCCTGTTTCGTGCCTTACGTTACATCTAATAATGCGGTGTGTGCAAGGAGGCCAGATCTTCCAAATTAGGAGAGACTGAGCTTATCCCTAAAGACACAGAGAGGCTCTTCCTTAATTAGAAGTCAGGCACGTGGTAGGACTTTTGCTGGTGGCTGTGTAAGTGCAGTTGGTGTAAAAGAGAAGGAAAAAGGGCAAGAGTGTTGCCTTTTTGGCCGCAGTTTGTGTGGTCATACCAGATGTATTTTTGCTCTTCTCCATTTGTTTCCAGGCTCTGCCAGGGGACCTCTTAGAATTTCCTGGAGCTACATGTCAGGTGTTGACAGGAGGGTTGCTAATTTTGCCAGCATGCCATGCTAAATATTAATTTAGGTAATTTAACACTTGATAGAAGCACTTCTGTAGCTTTTTGATCTTCTTAATATGAAACGTAGATGAGATTCACCATTGATATGTCAAATAATCTTTCTGCCATGATGACTGGGGACATGGGATGAAACACGAGGAGCTTTCAGTACCCAAACTCCTAAATTTTGTGTGAGTGCTGTAAAGTTAAAGGCTTTTTCTCTCTGGCCTCATGTATTTTATCAAAACAAAGGAAAAACTGGAGAAAAACTGAGCAAAAACATTTCCAAAATGTTTGCTGGCTTTCTGAATAATGAGTTGAACTTTAATATTTATTAAATACAAAATAGTAATAAATTACAATTGCACAATTTCTTACAGTTTTTATTAAGATCAAAACTTATTTGTTCAGACTAGATTTATATAAATAAATCACAGTACATTTTTACTTGTGTTTAGAAGATTGTAATACATATTACAAAATTAAGAATTTTTCGTCCCTCAAACCATCACTGCGAAAGGAATCATGCATTATTTCTACTAAACAAACAAAATGCCCACCTAATTGAGAGAGCCTCGATACAGATATGGCCCTACTCTCCAAAATTAGACATGAAACATAGAGATACCAGGACTATTTATTGAACAAGAAATAATAAAGTATATAGTACAATGTCCATGTGTTATCAAAACCAAAAGGATACCAAAACAACACACCTCTCTTCACGCACCTTTGCGATGGGTATCGAGGATGGCAGCTGGCCAGCATGCAACCCAGTAAAACACCTCAGTTTTACAATGTCTACGTTTGAGCAAAAGAGGGGGAGGAACTAAAGAGCCCAGACAAAACAAACGAACAAATGGAGAGCCCAGATGTTTACAAGTCCTCCCGTCACCTTCCCCTCTGCGCCACGTGCGCCGCCTTCGCTCAGCGGGTGACGCCTTTCCTGGGCAGAGCCACCAGTGCCCTCTGTGCACCTCCAAAGGCATGGATGTGCTGCCAGAGAGCTGCAGGGCCCTGCAGAATTCCAGCTGTGGTTCCTTGCCCAACCCACTGTGTTAGAAAAGAACTTTAACGCAGCTCTTGGGACTGCCCAGCCTTGGTGCCGCTGCGGTGCCGATGGAATACAACTGGCACAGCTCGGCTCGGCTGTCACTTCAGCACAGGATCATGGTGGCACTAATTGCAGCAAGATTCAAGGTGATGCTGTCACCAAGCCTGTCCTGCTGCTCTATTTCACAGCACAGGGGGCTTCTGTTAAATTCTACACTGTTGTGATTACTTTCTCTACCTGTTTATTTTCCTCCCTACTAGATAAGAAATCCATTGTTTTCTCTCTTGATACTGAGATGTAATCATTTGGCAATGCACTGTTCTAAAGGGACAAAAGCATTTCATCAATGACACCTGAGAGGGAGTCACCTGATCCACATATTTCAACTCCTTCTGTTCAAACAAAATGTATTAACAGCAAAGTCATTTCAGATGGATTTCTAGGTGGGTCAAACAGATTTTTCAACTGAATTTCCTGGTCACCGTTTATTGTTTGTTACTTTTAAACTAAAAGAGTTTTCATCTATTTTTTATTTCAGTTGCAGATACATCCCCTCAGTGCTCGAATGTTGCTAGGTGATAAGCAAGTAAATCAATATATCTCTTGTGTCTCTGGATTTGGGTGCTCATGTTAACATAGCTACAAACCATGCTTGGTGTTTAAAACACATGAATGAAACCAAACGAAACGAAACCAAAGAATAAAAACAACCCCAAAGCCCCCTCAACAACCACTCCTCAAGCCAACAAGGGTGGACTAAAATAACCTCTTTTTTTCATTATTTTGCACTGCCCTTTGCTGTTGTTCCATTTTGTATTGATCCAAGAGTTCCCCTAGCTGCGTTTAAATTGGATCTCTATGTAACCAGTGTCTCATATGTGCTGCTTTTGTGTTTTATGGATCTGCTGGCATGGAAAACTGAGCCATGCAAGGGCTGATAAGAACAGTTTAGACCCTGCGTCTTTTATGCTACATATTTCTTTTCTGTTCTGGTAGTCCCTGCTTCCCCAGATTGAGATGAATATTTGCTTGTCCACTGCCAGGGCCATTTGCAGGGAAAAGTGAAACAAAAGAAAGCAACAATGCTTTTAATGTCTTGTGATTTCAACAGAAGCAGATAAAGAAATATTTGAGCACTCAGCTGCAGAGGAGCTGGGCTGTGAGTGTTTGTCATGGGAATATCAGGCCACTGTCCTTGGTGCTCGGCCTCACTGTCATTAACCTGGAAGGTTTTCCCATTGCCACTCACTGCTTTTCCACAGAACAACACCTGACACAGAGGCTTGTTAAGGAAAACTAAAAGCAACAATTGAATAGCGCACTGTGAAAGAGCAAAATGGGATTAAAATCTTGCTGAGATGCATTTCTAAGAGATTTTCTCTTCTACTTTGGAGTTAACATACCTGTCATACCGTGTAATAATGCATTCACAGTAAAGAAGAAAAGAAATGAGGATTTCAGCTTTGAAATCATTCTTGGGAGTCTAGTGCTAATTTACCACTGAGGATCATAGTTCAGAAAAGAGAGACTGAGCAGCGTGGGGACCAGAGCTTTCCCTGGGTTTCCAGTTGAGCTTGTAGCAGAATTATCTATCCTCTGGTCCTTCCAGCAGGCTGTGGTATTATTGTAACACAGTCTGAAGACAGCAGCAGTCTACTGGCCAACCAGAGCCAGAACACAAAAATATTTCTGGTCTAGGGAATGTCACCAGTTAAGTGGAGTATAAAGGTGAAGAGTGAAGTATCCAAATATAGAAAATGTCTATCATTCCATTGATGCACTACTATGATAAGGCAGGTATTTGTAAAAAGCACATAGTAATGCCACAGCCTGAGTAACAGTTTGCAAGCCATGAGCAAAAATTAGAATTCAATAAATTTAGGGGTTTTTTCTCATCTCCAAGCCACTGAAGTCTGCTGGATTCCACTTTAAATGCTCACTGTCACAGAGATTTCTTTCCCTGTTTTAGTTCAAAATAATTCTTTTGATGCTAGACCCTTGAGCATTAAATAAACTAAGCATGGTAATAAAAAAAAAAAGAACTGCAACCCACTGGCAATTATCATAACACCACCTTTCAGCGGATGTCACTTTGAGCTGCTGGGGACAAATCCTACAAAGGCTCCTGCACTTTTCCATGGACACAAACTGAGTCTGGTGTTTTCCACTTCCCAGCAGTTTCTGTTGCTAACAATGCAGTGGGAAGCGTGCCCACCCTGCATTCCAGGCAGAGGTGCAATGTGGAATGATTTGTCCAGGAAATCAGAGAACTCCACTCCAAAGGAAGAGCTCCTCCTCCTTTGCTCATGCTCATCTCCTCTGGCTGACTCTTGGGAGATGAGCCTTGGTGAAGAGCACAGGATTCTGCCCGAGGGGAGGCTCATGCATGAACAGATATGCACATTGTCATGTACTACTGGCCTCCTGATAGAAAGCTGAAGGTGCAGTGAAACAGTTTTGCCATGGCAACATTATTTTCATTCTTTTGGAAATGGCCAGTGGTTGCCCTCCTGAAACTCTGCTTGGGCAGGTTTGGAAGTGCTGTTTAGTTTGCCAGGTATACCCTTGCCTGTGGCAGCTGTATTCTCCACAGAGTAGCAAGAGATTTTTAAAAACTGCTCTGCTTACAGGAATTCTGATTTATACCTGCAGCATACATTTACAACAGATCCAAGATCTCCTGCAAGTTCCAAGATATCCTTTACCCACAAGTAATTCTGGTTTTGTGGAAGATCCTCACTGAAAGGTTATGAAACCAATTTTTCTGACTGGAGGCCAAAATTTTAGATATTTCTTCAATCTGTGCATGCATATTTGTGTCAGCAGAGTTGCAGATCCAAAATGCTTGGTGAACATTCATCACATACAAGATGTGAAGCAATGTGTGTGCACACAAACTTATCTGAAGTCTATTTAATTGATCAGGGCTCCCTCTCTGTAAGAACAGAGCAGACAGCTGTTTTGTATGAAACATCCATACTTTGCATTTGCATCTTTTAAACAAAAAATTCCCATGTAAAGACGTGAGTCAAGTTCTCCATAGAAAACAGTGGAGGATGAGAGAAGTCCATGCGTGGCTGGGTAAGTGGTGAAAAATTTATCCCAGGGTCTCCTGCTTTGGGGCACAAATTTCATTACATGACAGAATGATTCATTTCTTTGATTTATTTTCTTTTAATGGTCAGAATTCATCAGAATTTACAATATACCATCATGTAAAACAGCCCTGCTAATTCTACCACAAATAATAAAGGAAGTCTTTACAGGCACTATATATTTGGAACAGCATTTTCAAACGACATGAGGTGTGTGTGTATTTGTTTGTATGATCCAGCAATCCCACCTGGGACACACTTCCAACAGTTTGCAGTGTCCTGGACATGACTCAGAAAAGTTGACTGGAAAATCATCTACAAAGGTTGAGGACTATCAACCTCCATGTTATACAGATGGTTATCTCCTTTCTCAAAGAACATGCTGTCATTACAAATACCATATGCATCTTGTTCTCACCCAGCAGAACTTTTTTTACAGTTTTTCAGATTTGAAGGATATCTGCAAGGAACCATAATAGTTTGTTTTCATGTCAGGTGAAAGGAGGCACCAGCTGAGACTGAGGACGCAACTTGTCATCAAAAAATAAATATCTGATGGCAATCATTGTTGAAAAAAAATACTTAGAAAGCTAACCATTCACAATACTGCACCTTTTTTTGCAAATACAAGGACAATGTTTGTTGCTGTTTCCCATACTGGTTGGTTTACATTGCTATCATTTTGCTTGTAAAACCTGGGTTATTCTACTGAACAGAAACGATGACTCAAATTTGGGTGATGCTTACGACCATACAAATAATCTATCAGTAGCAGTAGTGTCAGCTGGAGAATCAATGCTACAAGTGGATAACATCACTCTATTTGAAACCAATAGCTCTTCACACAGTAGAAGACTGAGGGTCCTATTCAGCAAATATTCAGGGTCCTATGGCTGTGGCCACAGAGGTTCCAGAAGCTCTTGCTGAGTCTAATCCTGATTCAGGAACCAAAATGATATGCTGTGTATGTATTTCTCTGCACAGCCTGGATGCGCTGGACACCCTCCCCCACTTGATTCCTGGGAAGGAAAAAAATATGTCTCTGTTTAGCTTTCAGTAACATGAAAAGCAATCCACAGTAATGAAATCTAAAGAAGTTAGCCAGGCATGTATGAAAAGAACAGGATGCCTGTGAAAAGGGAAGAGCTGTCAAAACCTAATTGTGGGCTCTGGCTGCAATGAAATTTATCAAAGAGGGAAGACAGGTTGGATATAAGGATGTAGACAACTTCTGCTCAGAGACACTTGTGGGCAATAGTAACCCTTACATTACACCTCGTGTGCTGTGACAGGACATTCCTATCAACACTTGGCTACAGCTGAGAGCTCCCAAATGCCCAGGTCGGCATTTCAAGCGTGGCACTTCAGCCAGCATCTTCTACCCTGTCACTGGGGGCACAAACACCTGGGCAGAGCTGCCCCACTGCTGGCAGCACCTGTGCTGAGAAGGCATCCAGCCTTCCTCCTGCCACACAGCCCTTGGGCAGTCCCTGCTCAAACTGTGCTGCTGGGGCGCCCAGGCACCAGGAAACGCAATTCCTTACGGACGCAGGACAAGACTGTGGGATTCTTCCCAGCTTGCAGCATCTTCATAATGCCTGACAATCTTCTCTGGAACTGCCTATGGCCAGTGCTCACAACCAAGCAGGGAAATCTTCAGTGGCACTGGTAAAACAGCTGCACTCTGGTGCAGAAAGTAATCTCAGAGGGGCTATGAACTGCCTGCCTCCAAGTATTAGTGCCCACAGCATCATGCCTGGCTTCATATGGGTACTGTGCTCTTTCCTGTCTTTCAACATTGAGGATAACTCTGGGGCTGTTCCTAAACAAGATACTTCCCTTTGACTGGGAGTACTGCCTGACTCAGCCAGTGAGAGCAACAATGGGAGTAAGTCATGGCAACTTTAGGAAGCAATTTAGTCCGATCTTTGATGAATTTCTGTGTCTCATGAATCAGGATTAGTGTTCCCTGTATTGGGGAGAGGATTAGACAGAGGGATTAAAAGGACATCTTTACCCCACTGGACTCTGTGGAATAGCCCCTGAGGATATGGCTAAGAAAGAGTTCAACAGGAATGCCAAATTTCTGCTGAATAGGTTAAAAGGGTGAGGAAGCCTCTTCGGCAGCCATCCAAGCGCAGAAGACCTGCATAACATTCCTGCTGAATAGGGCCCTAAAGACAAAAAACAAAACAAAACAAAACAAAACAAAAAAACATAGGAACCTTGAAAAGCTTTTCTGATTGTGTCGCTTCTTATCAGAACCTCAGATCTCCAGAGACACTTAACATATTCTTTTCAGTGCAGTTAGGCATCCTTTGAGATGTGCTAGTGCCATGGATGATATATTGTTACAAGAAAAGAAGTAAAATTAGGTTGTTGTATATAAAAAAAAAAAAAATAGGTCTTTGATTGTTCTGTAAACAAGGTCCGCTTCTTTAGATCAATTAACAGTGAGAGTTACCCAAAATCTTATTTAAAAAGCAAAACCAAACCCTCGATTGAGTGTATAATGTTTGGTGTTCTCATGTCTATATATTATACACAACAATTACCTTCTGTCTCCCTGAAATTGAAAGGAGCAGACCTAACCTGTGTGTTCTGTTTCAATTTTGAAGCCTTTCCAAACCCTTCTCTAGGATTTACTTCATGCGTGCGGATCTTGGATTTGCCCATAAAATCTTATCCAACTTCTAACGCCGTGTGGGAGAATATTCACCATGATTGCAAGGGGGAAAGCAATAAATCAAAGCCTTACCTCCACAAGAGGATGCCAGTGAGCGATGGGCTTCCGAGGGTACGAGAGCATTTCGTTCCAGTGGTCGCGACCGAGACTCTCCGCATCGTTGCCTACTTGACAGACTCCAATGACCTCATTGTGACCTACACTGTGAAAATGGTCCATAACATTTTTTTCTTAAAATTTTACCTTCGGAACCACATCGTTTGCATATTTCATCAGAAACTTTACTCGTGGATTTTTTTTTAGGGTTAATTCTTGCCTGGAGAATACAACGCACTAGGGAATACTCTAGGTTTTGCTCTTGGCGTTTCCCACTGCTCAGAGCATTTTGATATTTCTCCCCTTGTAGCACACAAAAGGTTCTTTGCTCGTGTTCTGTAATTAGCTGCAAGGGCAAACAGGCTCTAAGACACAACTTTATAAATGGAGCGTGTGTGTAAATGTACAAACAACATCAGTGCGTGACCTCTCCGATTAAATGCCCAGTTACCTCAGTTCTGCTGAACACATGTGCAGCTTACTGATGTCAGTTGTGGATGCAAATCTATATTTTTAAATTTAGCACGAGAATTCTGCCTGACAAAACAAAAAGAAAAATTGGGGGTTTCTACCTGGCTCAGCATGACATTAATTCCCCGCTTATAGGGAATAAAATAATAACTTTATTTCTGGGTGCAAATCTATTGTGCAGGATTTTATCAGCCAACATCTGACAGCTACAGGCATCTCACCGGTCATAATCCATAACAGCTATCGACAAGTTAATTTGGTCAATGTTTTCTGGAGGGACGTCAAAGACTATGGCTTCATTGTAAACGGGATTTAGGGTGTTCCTCTTGGTGGAAGTTTTCCGTTTCTTTAGCCGCCTTCCTTCGCACATTAAAGAAACCTTCACGTAGGGATCTGTGTGGGTCATAAGAACAATGTTGATCTTTGACAAATGCAAATGGAAAGTGAAGGGAGACTTCCTGTGTGCCCATACCTGCTTGCAGGATCAATCTCCTGGACCTGGCTGGAATTTGAGGTTCTCTGTTACCATGGAATGCACGGGAGGCAGTGCAGCTTTGAAAGCTTTACCTGGTTGACTGCTCGTAATGAACTTTTTAGGTTCAAGAAGCTCCTGGTTGTGCACTAGTTTCTCAAAGGGTATTAAAATATCCACTGAAGCATGTTATACATGACTATTTTATACAACAGCCTGGGTATCAGCCTATTTATAGCAGCCTAATTACTTGTTAGATTTGTAGGACAGACAGAAGATGACAATGTTTTTCACAATGGGATTTACTGATGTATGGTTAAATACAATTCAAAGCATAACAATCAGTGGCTTATATTTCTCAAGAGAATATAATTATTTTTAAACTCCTGAATGTAGCAAAAAAAAGAAAGCTATTTCTTTGTAGCTCCTTTCTGAGAGCTCTACAACTCCCTGCTAGTATTTAAAAGTCATCTAAGAAAACTTATTCATGTTTATAATTTTTATTGTGGGATCTTGAAAGGGTTGCTGAAAGGATTTTTGGGATGATCACTGCTTTCTCCATATGCCAGCAACAGCAGAACTGGCTCAGTGGCTCTTGGGGACTGTCAGAGAGGGCCAGTCTGCCTCTGTGTCATAGCTGTGACAGTCTGCTGCACAAACAAATTCCCAGTGCTGGGGGAATGCATTTTGGCCAACTTGTTTCACTCTGAATTACAGTGGCATTGGAAATAATAATCTTGCAGTCTTTTTGAGAGAGCAACTTATTTTAAACTGTTGCTTGGAACTAAGCAAACTAAAATGTATGATTTATTCCTCTTAAACTCCTGTACTTAAGCAGAGCTCACAGTATAACAACCCTCCTCTCAAAAATCATTCTGGGATTTGACAGTGTTGAATTCTGTGTCTTGGGAGGGAAATGGGACAGAAATCCACACTGAGAATTAAATTAATTCCTACCTGATGCTCCTGTGATATCCATTGCCTTCAAATTTCTTGCCTTTATTATTGTAATAGTTAGTCTACCAGCTGTTGGAAGGTAGCAGAGCGAAAACATAAGGTCACCAAGGTCCACGTTATCCTGTTCCAAGAAAAGAAAGATAATGTGATGTAGTAATAGCAATATTTCTACTCCTAGCAGGATTTAAAGACAAAAAGATACATTTTGAGATCTACAGATATGCAGTAAAAACTGAATTCTCATTCTGAAACATATCTGAGAAAACCAGCCATCCATGTGCATACAAAATTCGAGTCACTCTGTTGCTAGACCACCAAAGATCTCCAGGGTAAATGACGTTACAGTTTGTACCACTCAGTCCTTGGAGATGACACACCTTCAAATGATGAGGTGTCCTGTGAGGGACTGGAAAACCTTTGCTCTGTTTTACGGTTTTTTAGTGATTTGCAGCCACAAATGTCTGTGCCTTTCCCTCTGGCCTGCAGGGGGAAACCCACAGAGATATTCATAGAAAAAAACCCCATGGATTGGGCAGGACAAAGCTTTGTGCAACTCTCAAATTTGCATGAACTCAGGTGTGGCAGTCTGAAGCATCAATGGCAATGAGACAGTCTCCACCAGAAGCAAAGTAAGGGTTATTATTAATCCTAATAACAACAATAATAACAACAGCAACTTCCTGTGCCTCACACAGACAAGCTTAAGTAGACTTACCCATCTGTTTCATTGATAGAGTAATTTGCAACCTTTTCCTGTGTTAATGGCACCAGGGTTCCAGAAAAGTACTAGAAAATTCACAAACCTTGTTGGCAGTTACAAAGCATCACTATTATTTTAAGAGGGAAATCCAGCTCTTTTATTAAAAAAATAGCAAAGGAAAGATTGCATTAAATGATTGATTTGGTTTGATTTTGCATTTTTTTGACTAAGCAGTGAATTCACACTTTCATAGACCTGCTTCCTGTAACCTAATATTTCATTCTTGACTGAGAAAAAAAAATTACCTGATCCTTGAAATTAGCAATTTCAAGGCCATGTTCCAGTTATTATAGGGAAGGGGAATGCAGCTGTTGTGGAGTATGTTTATCTTGTTTACTTGGCTTTGTGCAATAGCTGCTCATCTTTCCCAAGCTGGCTCCTTTTCTATCAGTCACCAAAAGCTGAAGGGTGGTGGATGACATAGAAGGAGAGGGGAAATACCTGGAAATAGCCCCCAGCACAGGTTTGTCTCTGAGGCAGCTGCTGCTCAGACCGATGCCCAGAGCCTGTGCAGTCACTTTCTGTCACTTCATGAGTTAGCAGGGGACATGAGTGAGACAGAGAGCATTGCTGGCACAGAGCTGTGGAAAAATGTTTTGTCAGGAGGGAATTCTAGAGGTCACTTGATCCAACCCTTTGCTCAAGAGAGGCATCTTTGCTTTAGCTCAGAGCTCATTCAAAGAAGAAACCAAACACTGTACAGTCATTCAAAAGTAGCTCCTTTCCTCGTGCTGTCATTTAAGAGATGCAGTCAAAGAAGGGAAAGGCTGATATTATGGGCCATTTGTCAGGAATAACCAGCTTTTAACCCTATCACCTTTTCCATTCTAAAGATCAGTGTTTTCAGGGTGGCTGAAAAGCTAATAAAGGCTGGGACAACATCGAGATGGATGCTATGACTCAGACTATTTAGTGCCTCTTGATAGCTCCCACTTGGAAGCAAACCTGCTGCAACAAACTCTGTCACTGACTCACTTGGTGGGAGGATCAAAGTGCTGCTTGGGATGCTGTGAGAAGTCCTACAGGTTAAAGAGGTGTCAGCACATCCAAGAGAAATTTCTCTTGGCTAACACCTGCCCTTAACACTACAGGAAAACTACTGATCTCTGAAATTTTCTCAGTCATCAGCTGGAGCTTGATACCTACAAGCAGGAAAACAGGAAGCAAAGTTTTCACTTGTCCTTCCCACTGTGAGAGCAACTTCCAGCACTTGAATGTACTTCTCCAGCTCCGGGGCGCTGAGATTCATAGCTGTGAAAATCTCTCTTGTGCTGCAACTCTGAGGGGACCAGAATTTCATAAGCCATTTAAAGACATTATTGACTGAAGCCATCTTTTAGGAATTTGTCACTCTCGCAAATTTTGACAGATGTTTTTTTTTCCTGAATTGGTCACTACCCTTCAGAAGGAGACAGCATTGTTGGATCAGTCAGGCTTTCCCTGACCACAAGGAAGTCATCTGTTGTTTTAACAGTGTATTTTGGCATCCTTCAATATTGCCAGCCACTGTGTATTCAACTCCAGTGCTCCACGTGGTAACTAGGAATTCATTCTGTGAGTACTGCAAATTCACTGCCACTACCAAATACAAAAGTTTCCATTCTCCAGACTTGATCATCCTGAACGAACAATTTTAGAAAGTTTGATCCAATTTTTATCAAGAAGTTTAGCGGTAAATGAGCTATCATACCATTGTTTTAGGAATTGAATTCAGATGCCAAGAAAAATCAGAGAATCATAGAATATCCTGATTTGGAAGGGACCCACAAGGATCACAGAGCCCAACTCCTGTCCCTGCACAGAACAGCCCCTAGAGTCACACCCTGTGCCTGAGAGCATTGTGTCAACACTTCTGGAGCTCTGTCAGGTTCTGATGCTGTGACCACTTGTCTGGGGAGCGTGTTCCAGGCCAACCATCGCTTGGGTAAAGACTCTTTCCTAATGTCTAACCTAAACCTTCCCTGATCCAGCTTTCTGCCTTTCCCTTGTGTCCCATCACCGATCACTGGAAAGAAGAGTTAAAATATAACTGCACAAATGGACTGCTTAGGAAAAAAATGGATCACACCTGTTGAATGCAGTATTAGCAATTATGCCATAATATACTTACCCACAAGCTTTGCCTTATAACTGAACAATAATTCTCACCTGCACGGTGATGTACTTTTTTTAGCAAGTGCTGTGATGACAATACTTTGTTGATGCTTTTCGAAAAACTGCACTGGGCATTATATGGGAAAAAAACCCCAACAAACCAGAGTTATACCGGAAACAGAGCCTGTGATTTTTTTAGTCTTTTCCAGTTCTAGAAGTTGTAGATGTTGTAGCAATAGGTCACAGATGATTATGAGACTACAAGCCAATGCCTGAGAATGTGACTGAAGGGAAGCTTGCAGGCAGCAGCTGAGAAGAGACACCTTTTGCCATGCAAATCCTTCTCGCTGCCTGAAAAAGAAGCCCTGTCTTCTCTTTCATATTAAATTGTAGGGAATTAAGGACTACTCCATCCTACTGGCTACTTGTAAAGGTTTTCTAAAGTTTGGAAAGAATTTTTATAACAGAGAGAGCCTTTCCCCTTGCCCTGGCTATTCCTCCCTGTCTTACCCCTGTTTTCTGTAATCAAAAGGCAACATTGAAAATTGTCGCAGACAATGGGTCCTCAAGGTTCAGTCAGGAAGGTTTAATGAGGGATTGTTCTTCAGAGAGTCCCACAAACCACGGCTGCCCCCCAGAATCTGCAGGTGTGTGCTCACCTCCCTGGGTCACTGCAGGGGAACGGGCACCATGCTCTGACTGCAGAGCAGCGTTGTCACAGGCACGACCCTCCCATCCCGCAAACACGGGTTTTCTCTACAAATTCAGCTTTCTAACAGAACCAAAGCTGATGAACCAGGGCGCAGAGAGGATTACTGCACATCCTCACAAGTTCAGAATCACTGAGCTACACAGCTTAAGCCACGGATTGTCACTAAAGGTGTGCTGTACTAGCAAGAAATCGCTTCGAGGAGCAGAATTAACAAGCATAGAGGGCAGGATCTTCTGCAAGGATTAGTTCCTGCTCGAATTGAGTGCTAATGCATTGCTGTGTATGCTCCACAAAACGGGGCACTACAGGCATTACACTGCCAGAGACATTTTGGAATTCCTGCTGAGGAAAAGATTTTGTAAATAGTGTAGGTTATCAAGCCACGCATGTTGTACTTTCCAAATTTTTAAATAACCTCATTCAGTGTGGTTGTCATACCATACTGGGCATGTTGCAGTGCATGTCACCAAAAATATAACCAGACCAAAAGGCTGGTCAGTTTTCCTAATAACTCAAAAGAAAATAATCAGAAGATAATTAAATTGCAATTATAGTTTACTTGTATGTGAATACCCTGTATTATTTTTCTTTTGGTCCCACTCAGCAGGAAGCAGAACTGAATAAATATCCTCTAACAAACATACTGCTCTCCCATTGTTCTCAGAAATTGCCCAGATTCAGAGGTAGAAACACAACCTTTATTTTTAATCTGTAACTGCCTGTTCCTGTATTCTAAAAAAGGTGAAACAAGATTTGGATCAGCTTTGCTTTTCCAGTGCCTCAGGCTTGGGCCCCAGGCTCTGGGTGAGGGCTGAGTGCCTTGATGATGTGAGCTGTGCCTTACAGGGAGCCTCTGATAATCCCACCTGGATTTCTCTCTGAGCCCTCGCTGCGTTCATGCAGTTCTTTATTCAACGGAGCAAGAGCATGAAAATTCTTCCTTGAAAATGTCCCAGTGTTACCTGGGAGAGCTCAAACCAGAGGTGTAAATCACAAGGTTTGCCTGAAAACTGCAAACAGGATGAATCCACGAAACCTCAAGGTAAATAAGATTGCTCTCAGGAGCACGGATGGCCCTCTCTCTTATTGTGCTTCCTTCTTGCTCTGTTCCTGGTGGAAATACTTAATACATTATAAAAATCGTATTTTTTGAATGATTTTCAGTGGCTTCTACTGAAAGCACTACTGTTCCTGCTTTTCCCAGAAAACATTTTGGGTTTCCCCCCCGGTAAAACTAACCCAAAATAAATATACCTTTGAATATTCTGACCGCTAATAGTACCGTTAGTAGGTTTTTAGTCTACAATCACGCAGTATTTATAGTTTTTAAAATGATTCCATTTTGCTGGAGATGAGCTTGCAGGATAAATCACTCCCCAGTACTGTATCAGCAGCTCCATGCTGTTGCTTAGTGAGTATAACTCAGCATATTAAACAGGGAGATGTGCAACCTCAAAGAGGATGGTGACTGAGGGCCCCGAAATGGCCTCACCTTTGATGCCTTTGAGGCTGCATTAAGCAGCTCAGGCTGGATCAAACCTTCCCAGTGAAAGCTCTAAGTCACCTGGTTGTTAGGGATATTCTGACAAATGGGAATGACATTTGGGATCAGAGCTCTGCTCTTCCTTCTCATAAATACAATTGAGTACAGAAAATGGGTATGTAAAACAGGCAGCAGGGGATGGAAGGAAACAAGACAATTTACAGGTTATATATTCTGCTTCTGCCTCTGATCTGGAAGGAGATTTGCTGTCCCTGAGTTAGGCATTCAGAAGGTTTGTGCCCATTTCTTTGGCAACTTGAGTTCTGTCTTTCTGGAGCAGAGGAGCTGTGATAGGCCTGCACCACGCAGTGCCTGTGCCACTCTAATTAAAGCATATGTCTCAATTATACCGGGTTCCTCAGTTCTCCAGCTATAAAAAGACAGACACTACTTTTTCACTTTTCTCCCATGTTGCAAAACTAATTATGGGTTGTGAGGTGCCCACATGTATTTTTATGCACCTCACCAACCTAAATTGACTGGAGCACTTAGCAGGCACTGATGCCCTTGCTTATTTCCTATTAAGTCAGTAACCCTTGAGAGAGGTTTTCGAGGCAGAAGAGGTTTTAGAGATTTGCTAAATTCCTGCTGCTGTGTCAGAGCTGCACAGCTGAGGCAATGGTAGCTTTAGCAGCTGGACATGTCTCTGCAAAGGACACAGGAAAACAGAAGCAGAGCAGAGGTGTCATGGAATGAGATGGTATCATCTGAGTTTCTGAAGCACAGAAAGGACAGATTGCCATTATTTTATTAAAGTCTCTCCTCCTTCACCCCTCCAAGCTGAGGAGCATTAGTTGCATTTTAAACAACTAAAAAATATTATTCCTAGTTACTTCAAAATCTTTCCTGGAATTAAGGGAATTATACTGCTACAGGGCAAGATAAGTTTCACTGTACATCATTCTAATATTTGCTAATGTGGGGATTTGAATTTTGCAAGGATTTATTTCAGAGGAGATTCGCTCAGCTAAGACAAGGATGATTTAAGTATACTAGGTATATGTGTTAAGCCCAAATGACTTAAACATGCTTTAAGAAGTGTTATCTGCTTTTTGGGATACTCATTTATTAAATTGCTCATCTGTGTTGAGAAGCCTGGAACAAGATCTGAATGATAAGATATTAATTCTGCTGAGGAACATGTCCAGGACACAAATATTATGCAAATCCCATAGACTATAATCCGTTTGGGAACGATAGTAAATCTAAAATATCTAACATGAAGAATTTGTGAAGTTAGCTCTACATTTTTTATAACTTCATCATAGAGTCATTTTGGGTTATATCTATGAGAAATATGTACCGATAAAAAAACTCCTTTGAAATGTTGGATTTTAATTGAATTTGCATGTGACTAGAAGAGTGCCCGTTGCTTCCCATCACACATTTTGAGATGAATAGAAAAGATATGACTGGAAAATTCTATTTTCGTGACATCTTCAATCAAAGAAATGAACTCTAGCAAAGCAGATATTTATTAATGCCTGAATCAATCCACATCTACAGAGATGTGATTAAGTAAAGTAAGTGGAAAATGGGAATGGCCTATCTTTTATAATTATTTTTTCAATACATCAATGTCAGGCTATATTTCATGCTTTAAGTTAATTTTCAAGTGGTACCATTTTCTCACTGTGATTTTTTTTTTTTTTTTGTATTTCATTGTCTGTATTTCTTTTCTTTATGTTTTTCTTTAAAAATGATAGCAAGTAAGTAAAGAAGCCTTTTGAGCTTGGTATGTCTGATTTCACTTACTGGGAAAGAACATGAACAAACAATTCAGAAGCTGGTTTCACTGCAGTGAAGGAATATGAGAAAGCTGAAGTGTTGGCAGGTAATTCACTCTGGACTTTGCACTCATAGTTTCCCAAGCATTCTGGTAACTTCTCTATAAAGACAGTATCAAAAATAAACCCGATACCATATCCTCTGTCTTCAGAGTGTGAAGATCTTTTAACGTGGATTTTCAGAATTTGTGTTTTGGGGGTTTTTTGGTTTCTTTCCTCTCCTGACTGTCGCCCTGCTTCTGCATGTTTTAAACTTGCCTTCTGATAATTTAACTAAGCCTTCTGATGTTTGTAGAACTCAGAGAGAGTTCTCACAGTTTTCATGTAAACAAGAGGATGTTTTTGCATTCTTCTGCTCCAGGAGGAGCTTTTGATTGATGGTGATGTTCACCAACCTGATTGATGGGGTGATCATCTCTCTGACCAATAACTGGTCACTTATGTACAGTGTATATATGGAGTCAGATTTGGAAATAAAGAGGACATTCCCTGCTGACCTTGGACCCTGTCTTGCCTCATCCTTTCCTGGCACCTATGACATATGGTGACAATATTACAACACCTGACTCCATTATCCTTGTGTCATGACTACTTTTCTTTAATCCAGGCCACGTAAGAAGGATTCTCCAGCCACAACTTTGTGCTGTGCCAGTCAATTAAGATGCCTCAGAAATTATTCTGTATTAGGATCCTTTAAAAAAAGCCTCCATTCAGTACAGATAAACTTTATCCCATACCTGTTCTTAAACATATGCTTAATTCTTCTAGATTTTACTGGCTTTCAATCCTTTATGCAGATTTTCAATTCGCAACAACTACAGTGGTTTGCTGAATCTGGGCCTAATAGTGAATCTAATGAATTATCCTGGAACCATTGAGATAGAAACAATGTCTTAATTTGTTCCAAACGAAATTGATGAACTGCAGAGATAGTCTGAATTGAGCTAATGGAAATGAGCAGAGACATGACTGGAAAAGCTGGAATTCTTGTCCTTTTATGTGCGTGTGCCTGTGTCAGAAATGGATTTCATGGGAAAAACAGAAATGAAGCCTTCTGAAAGTGAAACTTTTGTAAAGTTAACAGAAGTAATTTTTAACTCCCTCATCAGTTATTAAGGGAAGAGTGAGCACAGAGTTGGCTCTGAAGGCTTACTAGGTGGCATTGTTGGCCAGAGAGAAAAGTTAATTGATGTTTAAGTTTCTCCTTGCAAATTAAACTATTCCTCTGAAAGGTATTTTAATTTCTTGAATTGTTACTGCCTTTTTTTTTTAAATTATTCTATGACTTGTCACTTTCTAGAAAATGGGAAGTGCAGTATAGATTTAATAATACAAGCTCCTTGTTTCCCAAGGCGTTGCAGGCTGCCTTGGATAATTTTGGTTGGCACTGAGAGGCAGGGGGTGCAAGTTTGTGGATGTGTGGATGTAGGGCAAGGAAGGCTTGAAAAGCAGAGGAAATCACTGCACTTTCATGATGGAAGGTGTAAGAATGCCATAACCTGTGAGATGTGAGTTTCCAAGCAAGGTGCTGTGCAGAAATTGGCTCCCTCTTTTCTCCCACCTGGAGGAATCCCACCTCGTCAGCGTTCACAGGCCGCCACCTTTGGAATGACACTTCCAGAGTCTCATGAGGGTGGGTTTGATTTCCCACTGCTAAAGCTTTAAGGGGGAGCACTCTGGCACAGAGCTGACTCAGACCTTGCCCTCTGCAGGGAAGGCAGTGGTTGCTTCAGAAATACTGACAAGCTTGGGAATAGCGATGAAATGCAAATTTCCCTAGACAGGAATATGTGTTTGGAGGGCAAGGGCTTTCTCAAAAGGAAATGAGGAGGGAGCTTCCACTGGGAAAAATAAAGAGTTTTGATGTCAGGTGAAGGTGGTAGAAATGGAAGGACAGGTAGGTCAGGCAGACAGGGAATGTTTCGCAGAGGGCAGTGTCTCAAACCAGTTGAAGGGTGCAATCTGGAAAATTAGCACACTGACAGGATTTGTTCTGAAGCATTCATTGCCTAAATTAAGGACAAAAGTTTTTATGAATGTCCATGAGCATCTGTCATGTGAAACTCAGTGATTTTTCCACAGGCTGTTGCTGATTTGGATGAGACCTCTCTTCTTTTGTGAAATAGTGAGATTAAAAAGAACAAAGTGAAGCAGAGGTTAATGGCACTGTAGTATGCATTACCTTAAAGCAATTTAACTTGGAGGGCCTCAACCTTGCAGATTTAAAAGAAAACTTTTGGTGAACATCACAGAGACAGAAAGAGATGAGAAAATAACCTCCCATGCTTTCAAGGCTAAAGGCTGGCTTTTGTATGAAGGGGAAGGCTAAATTATGTGTTAACTGTTCAGTATCTCCAGGCAAACATCAGCTTGAAGAAAATGAAGCAGCAAATTCGTTCTAATGCATAAAATTATTTCTACCACAAATTATTTGCCAGTTACCTCTGCTTCCATTCTGACGTAAGTTGAAAGATATGTTCAATTATCTCCATATACCACTAATAATGAATATTTCAAATACATCCAAGAAAAATTGCAAAGGAGGAAGCCGGTTTGAAAAGGAAGTAAACTAATCAAAATGGTTTAATCTAAAATGTCTTGCCTGTTAATTTTTCCCCCCTATGTTTTAAAATGAAAATGTCAATTGAAACTAGATCTGTATGCAAATGAGTGGATTGGCCTTTCACTCTTCCTTGAGTTACAATGGCTGCATGTGAACTTACAGCTTCACTAAAATATGAATGCCATTTTCAGAGCAGGCAGTTTGTGTTGTGCAAAGCAGCTGTCTGTTACATGGTGCATTCTGAGCACATCACTCTGAGGAGGAGAGAAACTAGGTACCTGGGCAATGCTGAAAAATGATGAGAAAGTCACAGTATCAGGGAAAAAAAAAAGTTCTTTTCAGTCTGCAGAAGCACCTATAATATGTTGTGGATGTATTCATTACACTCACATTAGGTGTTCTGTGCTGACTTTGATACCCAGGCTTAGCACAAGGCATTCACGAAATGTGTAATGAGGAGAGGTAATTCTCACAAATCTGAATCTACTATTAGTCCAAATTTTCTCTACAGTTTTGCAGAAATCGATATAAAAAAGAGAACAGTTCAAATAGTATCATGCTTGAAAAATAGAAAGTTAAGGTCAAACTCTATGCTGCAGTAGCCTGCCATTCTAGACATTTTCTCTGAGATATGTTTAATTTTATTTTTTTTTTAATCAGATGTCTCTTGATAGATTTTTTCCATCTGCAGTGGAATTGCACTCCAGGTGTGATTTCAGGGAGGAAAATATGGTGGCCAATGTGAAGAATGCAGAAGCTGGAGAAGCACATGTGCCTTGCTCCCTGCAAACAGGCAGCAGTGCAGCACTTTGACCCTAGAACCTGACCCCTTGGATATCATGTGCTCCCTTCACATGACCACAAAAATAACTTCAGTGCCATTAATCCAAACCCTGTCTGATCATTTAAAAATTCTACTGAGTGGAACAGGCTGCCCAGGGAGATGGTGGAGTCACCCATGCCTGGAAGGACTGAGAAGGCATGGAGATGTGGCACCCAGAAACAGGGTTCACTGGTGGCCTTGGCAATGCTGGGTTAATGGTTGGACTATGTGATATGAAGGGTCTTGTCCAACCTAAACAATTCTGTGATATCAGGATATCAAATCCACGTTCAATGAAATCCCTGGTGCACCTTTTGTCTGTCTCTCTCTGATCCTTTTTGGCTTCTCATCCCATTAAAAAGTAATACAAGTATTATTACCTAGGCTGGACTTTTCAAAAGCAGCATCATCTGTGAGAAGCTCCTTTTAAGTTCAGTGTCAATTTAGCAGGTGGGGAAAGACACATGGGCTTACAGATCTATTTCTCCTACTTTTTTTTTCTTGAGTTACAAAGTGATTTTCTTCATTGCTATTAAATTTTTTTCTTTTCTTTTCTTTTCAATAAGTACTCTTTCTAGGCATCCTTGTGATTTTAAAGCCAATAATCAAGTGTCTTTCTGCTGAAATTTCTCCACGTGTTTTGTTTGTCTGGAGACAATTTTGTCACCTCATGTCATGCATGCCCTCAGGTCAGGCAACAGTGAGAATGCTTCTCGTGTTTGCTGCCAAAAAGCAACTTCATTTCTAGAGTCCCCTGATGCTGAAATTCTGTTACCTTTGACTTGGTCACTGTTATGTGGTGCCACTAAATACAAAAAAATTACATTTTCTGATCTGTCACCTGTGTAATAGTAACCTAAATAACAGTAATTGCTGTATGACACTAACAGTGCCAGACTCCAATGCACCATCCACAGAAAGTTTCCTCCACCAGAGAAAAGGTGAAAAGGGATCATTATAACTTAAAACCAACTCTCAGAGCATTCCATCTAACCTTCCATCAGAAGGAATGCACAACTAAACTTCACAACATGCATTTTAGTAGTAATGTTCCTCTATAAAATTGCCCACTTTTACAAACAGAGAAAACAATTTCCATAGAAGTTCCCTTAACTTATTTATATGGATAATATAGAAAAGAAAATGGTACCTTGGGAAGGCTGACCTGGAACAGAGACTGGACAGAGCTAGAGAATAAAGTAGATATTTACAAAAAGGCCTTTAAGGATACACCTTGGGCAGGACAGGAGCCTGACGCTTTTATAAGTTTTGGTCAATTTGTATATTGGGGTTTCATTGTCCAATTACTGCTTCAGATTATGAAGTCCCATCCTTCTTGTTCCTTCCTTCAGTCCACTGTTGTTTGTGCTTTTGGGCCTGAAAACTTGTACCTGTTGTCCTTGATCTCCAGCAGGAAAAAGATTTGCTTTTTCTACTCTGTGAAGAGAGCTCGCTAACACTGAATATGAGGCTCAGAATTGCACCCCTAGGCAGCACAGAACCTGAAAAACATGGAAGCTAAAATTTAAGGCATCAAAAATATCTACAAATTTCAAAGTGAAGCAGCCAAGGTAAAGAGAATACTTCACTGCTGGAAGTATTCTGTTAATGGATGGGGTGCAAAGGTGTGTAGTTGAACTCCTTTGAGTGTCCTTGCACAGCCATTCCATTTTAATTGCAACTTAAATGGAAGAATACAATAATGGGCTTTAATCCTATAAAACCCAGTTATTAAATATGTCAATATGGATGAAACTCCTACATCGTCAACAATGCAAAATTACCTCATATTATAACTTAGAATCCCTCTGGTTTCCAAATACAAAAAGAATTAAAGCAGTAGAGGGAGGAAGAAAGAGGATGACAATAAAATTAATGACAAATAGACAGAATCATTCCAGAAGTGTGGACAAGAGGACAGTTTTCATCCTTTGGTTCTCAAACCATGCTAAAAAGAAAAGTACACATTTGAATTAGGAGAGATGTTGGGGTTTTGGTGATGTTTTTTTGAGGTGTGGGGAGGGGGGAACCATGGGAGACAAGGCTCTTCTGTTTCCTCCTAGAGGTGCTACTGATGATTTCCTAACAGACTGCAAAACTTGCTGGTTGCATGGCATGCTGAGATGCTGTTGGTATCTGATCCTGCCAGGGCAAACCTCCCTTCCCCACCTCCCAAACCAATGCCATGGAATCCTTCTCTCAGGCAGTACCAGGAACATTTCACTGTTTCTTGGTATCTTCATTGCTGGTGCTGCCCAGAAGTTCATGCAAATACAACTGCCTGCTTTTATTCAGAGACAGCTCTGGACCATTGTCATTAGGACACAAATTGACACACATTCAGATATGTGGATCTGGTCATGGAGAATTTATGCTGTTGCAGTGTATAATCCACCTACTTTACAAATAAACAGAATATTTTAATGATGAAGCTGCTAGGCACTTCACCAACCCAGCACTACCTCTACTTAGCAGTATGCAGAAAAAAAAAAAAAAAGAGTTTTAAACTGAAACAAAATACTGTGAGGAAGCTGAAGGAAGGTGAAGAGAGAAGAGTCCATTTTAGAAAATGCAGACCCTGAAACCGAGTGTATCATCCATCCAGGTGTCTACAGCACGAGCAGGGGACGATGTGGTTGTGCAGAGTGTGATCACAGTTCTTTTTCTGTAACACTTGTTCTCTGTCAGATGTGTTCGTGCCTCCCTATTATATTTAGACGTGCACTGGAGGCAATTTTAGGGCCACTTCAGTGAGCATTTTTCTCCTAAAAAATGCACAGAGGATAGTGTAAGATGTGAGATAGAGAGCACTAAATATAGAAGTGCTTTAAGTCCATAAAGATGAGTCAACAGAACTCCCTCCTCCTAGCAGACTTTTCTTCTCACTTGTTTTACCTTACACGTGCTACATGTGAAACTCACCTAGGGAGGAAAATGACTGCTTTCTGCAGCTTGTTCTGTTCTTCCTCATGGAATGATGAGGTGAGTGTGGTGAGCTGGCCAGACTTAGAGCTGGTCATTACTATTATGTTCAGGATAAATGGTATTATTCAGTACATACCCATTTATGGGTAGGAAAAAAGAAGTAGCACTGTTAGGCAGCCTGTGACTTAAAATCTCATGGTCACTTAGATGCCTTCTAAAGTTTTTGGTTTAGTTGAATCAGTTTGATTAGTTTTGTAATTTAAATAATTTGATGAATTTTAGATTAAATCAGAGTTGTGAACTGGCTTGTCCTAAACTATGTGTATACTCTGGAACTCACTTTAGAAGTCTGTTAATCTGATTTTGGGTACTTGATCTGATACCTTAAAAGGGCCCAACTTCAATTTTTTGGAAGTATGATTTTGAAAGAATTTAGTCTAGTTATCTCTGATCCTCCTGACTCAAAACTGTGAGAAAAGAAGGATGTGTGTGCCGATTTAGCACTGAAAGGTTTCCCAAAATAAGTAACTTTTGAGAAGAACATGATGATGATGGGGATGAGGATAGTGAGCATCTAATGCTATACATATATTTGTTTATAAAAGTACCTGTATTGTAACAAAAAAAGTATTACTGTTACTGATAGGATAAGAAGCTTTTTCTCCTTTCCTGAGAAAAATCCAGTGTTGAATGAAGTGTTTGTCATGGCTTTCCCAAAAATGCTGGTGGCTCTATAAATTAAGCAAAGTGAAAGATTTGAAAAAAGAGCTGGAAAATGAGAAATTATGCTGAGCTATCAGAAGGAATGGGTCAGGGTGCTCACAGCTGAAACCTTGGGGGAAAAGAATCCATTTTCATTCCCTCAGGATGGCTGCAGCCAGTCAAAAATTGAAGCTGTGAATGTAGAATTCCAGTCATTTCTGATGGAGAGGTTTCTATCTGCTTTCTCCAAAATCAAAGTTGATAGCTTAGTCATGTTTTAATCATCAAATTTGAGAGGGGAGGAGGAGTACCTTCAAATCTCTGTTGAGTAGGTCATTGCCAGGTATATCTTTTGCAGAGAGGAATAAAAGGGTGGTAATTTGTGTTCTTCTGTTCTAGTGCATTTCCTGATGTCTGTCTCAGGTTACCTGTTTACATGATTTCGTCTGGCTTTTTGTACTGTTTACCAGATACTATTTCCAGACTACAGCAAGAGCATGTGCATGAAATCTGAGCTTCAGTGGGAATTCTTTCCCTGACTTTAGAGTAGAGTCAGGATCCAATCCTGAGCCCTACTCATTTCTACCTGCACAAAGTGTTGTGGTCCCAACAGAGTGAAGTTTATAGTTAAATTAGCATTTACTGTAAGATTCTGTGCTCAGTGGAGTGCAGATATTGAAAGGTTTTCATTATTTTAAAGTGATTCCTTTCTTCCTGATGATCATAAATGACTCTCTAGGGTGCTTGAAACCAAAGTCTGCTTTTTTTTTCCTATCATTTTTGTACACACTTTTGTTTCACTTTACTGCATACATATTTATTTTATTGTTGGGGTTATTTAGAAGAGTTATCATAATGCAGATCAGATGGTTGATTAAATCACAGCTGGCTTTTAAAAATACTTATAAAACCCCAGCATGCTTTTAAAGAGAAAACACATATAGAATTAAAGGAATTCTGAAAACAGAAGTACAAAATACAGTATGGAGAATTGTTCTTTTGTTCTTTGGAGCTAACCTTCAAAAGGAGAAACACTATTGACTGCTTCTTTCCAAATAATTTTCCTGCAGGAAACAGGAGATGTTAGGTAAGAGGGGCAATGACTTCAGGTTCTGAGGATGTCAGTAATTGGTTGCATGGCAAACAAGGTGATGTTTCCTGATGTTGTGATAAACTGCTAATTTTTAGATGCCAGATTTGCCCCAAATATCTCAGTGGGGGATCTTTCCCCAACAGTTCATATAATCGACGGTGAAACCTCCGGCTGTCAGTTGTTTTCTGCTTCCCTGCCCATCACAAGCAAGATGCCATCACTAGTCAGGAATCTTCTTCCAGATGGTGTACATAATTTTAATTTGAAGTTTGCCTGGTGGAGGGAGTAGTGAATGATTAAGCACTCACTAAGGTAAGAGGCAGCTTGTGACTCCTGTTTTCTTGAGTAAATAGAGCAAGGTGTTTAATCAAGCAGTGAAGGGCCAGGAGAACGTAGCTACACAAATCTCAAATGTCATGGCAGCGCAGACATTGCTAATGCATCCCCATCAGTTGAGCCTGTCACTTCTCCAGAGTACATGGTGTGAAATGCTCACTCTAAATCTCTGTTAGGGAGCCACAGGAAGGCTCAGACACTGCAAAAGCCACTCTGCCTCTTTTATCCCTGTGAATACTTCCAGGAACTTCAGCAAGGAGTCATAATATCCCTGACTTTAGAACTGGAGTGTGCATTGAGCATTCATTGCCTTTGTAAGAACCAGGGCAGAACTCAGAGATTTGTATGTCTGTCATTTAATCTCCCCCAGGCAAGCACAAAGTGATGTTGCCGTGGGCTGTTGGATTTTTTGCAGGAAACACCACACTTTTTGTGTTGTTCCTGATGCACATGTATTCAGGATGTTTAGAGAAACGAGCGTACATGACAGGAAATGAAATTAAACTGTGATTTAAAATGAAGTTCTCTGCTGCAAAGACGTCATAAACTTGGGGCTGATAAGTCTTGATGAAAAAGCTTTCAGTCAGCTCCTCAACTTTGCCATTGCTTCTTTAGCTCTGCCCTCAGAAAAAACAGCTGACTTAGCATGAAAGAGTGATGCCTTTCCACCCCTCTTCCCCTGGACGGTTTGGCTGCCTATTTTTCAGGAAGTGCAGGAATGGAGGAGCAGAGCTATGGATCTTTCTGCAATGACCTGAGCAAGGCTCCCTGCAGAGCCTCGGCAGCAGCCCCCATGCTCTGAGGGGCTGTGACTGGACACAGAAAAGCTGCCACACAACCCAACCTCCACAGCCACCCAGGGACAAACAGCGCCTGCACAACACCTGGAATAGCACTTCTCACAGCCTGACAGAATGTGCTGGGTGGGAAGGAGCCCACAAGGATCATCCAGGCCAACTCTTGAGTGAGCAGCCCTTGTAGGGATGGAACCCACAACCTCGGCATTATCAGCACCATGCTCTGGCCAGCAGAGCTAAACTTGCACTAAATCTTAGGGAAAATGGTTTGCGTGTCCTTTGAAGTCTCTGCTGGCATTTATGGCAGTTCAAAGTCTCCTGGATGAGGAGAAAAGCTAGAAAAGCTATAGATACATATATAGATACATACTGTGGGAATAATATGTCCTTCTCCACAGGTCAGTTCCCACTTCAGCTGCAGCTTCTCATGTTTTACAAAGGCAGTGAGAGGTCTGAAGACAGTCCTCATGATTATTTAGTAAATGGTATAGCCTTATCTTAATTTTGGCAAGATCTATAATTTAATCTCATGCCTCCTAGCACTAACTATGATCCAGCAATTCCTCCCTTCCGTACAGACGAATTTTTGTGCTCTGTTACACATCCTGTAATCCTGAAAAGTTAAAGTGTGAGACAGGTGACATCCTCTAACAAGAGTTTGAAGGGGGGCAGGCAAATCTTTTGGTGAGAAAAGAGCCTGTGTGTGGTGGCACTTTCTCTTGTACCTGTTTTCCTGGGTCACAGGTGTACTAGAGAAGATGAAGTCAGGACTGCACACATCCACATTTCAGGTTGTGTTAGGATGTCAGCCTGTGGGATATCGTGTGCTGAAGGTGCTTCCCAAATAGCTCTGCTAATCCCCTGCCCCAAAAAGCAGCGCATCCTGCTGTGAGTTCAGGGCACAGTTACAGCGAATCCCTAAGGAAATGGCAACAGAAAAAGTCCACTTAACTCTTAAATAAAAGGCCCTGGGAAAATAACATGAGAACTGGGTAAACAGACTGCACAGAGAGGGAACTGTAAAACTCTGAAATACCCAGTTTGGTGGAGAAAGATGCCTGATGGCTGTGATATCTAGTGGGGATTAAAGGCTAAAAATGGCTTGAGGCTTTTCACATAAGCACAGTATGTTCAGAGGCAAGAATACTTTCAAGTTTGGCTCCAAATATTGAAACTTAATTTAAAGAGTAGGATTTTGCAGAAATTTTGATAAATCCATAAGCTATTGAAATGCTTTTTGTGACCTCTGCTAGAAAAAAAAAAAGACAGAGTAAGCATTCCCAAAACTGTTCAATAATTAAATGCGTGTTTGAAGCGATTTTTTTCCCCCTGCCTGGCTAAATACATGTTTAAATTGAAAGTTATATAACCCTGTAGAAAAAAGGCTATGGCACAGTCTAATCCTGAATTATGTGCAGAATGGTTACAACCAAGATCCCTTTAATACAGCTATTTTAGTCTTAGTGCTGTGCAAATGCTCTTCGCTTGTCTTCAAGAATTGCTGCCTGTGAATTGTAAAACACTGGAGCAAGATTTTTTTTTTGGTATTTGCAGCTCCCACTGACAATTTTGGAGGGTATAACTGAAAGACAGGCTTGGCTGACCGGGATCACATTTTGACTTTGGTTTATATGCAGTCAGTGCTGCTGTGAGCTTTTTCTCTGCCAGAGCCTTGCTTGAGAGAGATTTCTGGGGAAAAAAAGGATTGGCAGAGGAGGGTGAGAAGGGAGAAGGGGGACGTGTGGAACAGGGACACATAGAGACACTTCCACTGACAAGGAAGCAGGAATTTAGGATGGTGTCTGACCTTTTTCAGCATGCAGCTAATGTGTGGAGGAAAATATTCTTCATACACTACTGCTGTTCTGGAGCTGTTGTACCAGGGAAACATGGGGGATACAGGGACCACGGTGAACTCAAGGAGACACAACACTGATGGGCAGGGAAGGCATCAGTTTAGAAAGCAGCATTCTAATTTGAGAAGGAATTCTGAGTTATTTCCATTTTGAAGCAGAATACCCATCACTTGACTCGAAACAATTTGCTCTCAAAATATTTTAAAATATAGTCATTTTAGGAATCAGAAAGTCTTATTTTGAAATTTCGGTTTTCTCAAAATACTAACTTTGAACCACCTTCTTTTCTATTAAAATTTTTAACTGGGATGATGCCATTTCTACCACATAGGCTTTGTTTTTATTCTTTTGACTGCTTTAGTTTCTTTTGCTTGGTTGGTTGTTTGTACATATGGGGTTTTTTTGTTTTTGTTTTTGGTTTTCTTTCTTGTAGAGAAATATCCATCCTGAAAAATCTCCCTTGGAAATTCTGATGGCCACGCTCCCGGGCTCTGTAAACTTCACATGGTGCACCCACACGGACACAACTCTCTGAATTATTATTTCCTTAAACTGCTCCCAAACCCCCAGTAAATGGTAGCTGAAGCCTCAGTGATATTACAGGATCCATCCTGTTTCGGGCCATGCCTGTGGAATTACAAGGCTGTTGGGAAATCCCTTGCATGAAATAATCTGCACTCCTTTTAGAGCCAAGCTCGCAGTGTTTGTACCACTGACATGGGACCAACAGAAAAAAAAATCCTTATCAAACCACTGCTCTCCAAGGCATTTGACTTTTTTTTTTAAACTCCTGACCCTTCCCAAGTTTTGTTGTTTATTATTTTCACCATTACCCAACTGCTCCAGCAGAATTAGGCCTATGCTGCCTTTAACTTTCTAAAAAGCTGTTAGTATTTCCTCTCTACCCTGTGTGGTTGTTCATAACCACGTCTGTCCTTTGTTTAGCCGTGCTGAGTGCTGGGCCCTAATTATTTAAGTGTATGGCATTCCTGACAAATCTCCTGCAAAGTAATTATTACAATCATTAAATTTACAAAGAAAAAAAACCCCAAAAGACAAAAAGAAAAGCCCAGTTTTGAAAATGTATGCATTTAAATAGTAGCTAAAAAGATATTTAAAAAGATAAACACTGGCTGCAGCTGTTCTCTGCTGTGCACTGAGTGCTATACCTGTTGTGCTGATGCCGAAGCCTAATTAATTTCTATTTCATCCTTACTTTGGTGACCCTTAGGAATTGGAAGGATTAAAGATTGATGACATTCCAGCATCTTTTGGCTATGAAATGATTCATTACACATGCACTTTCATTTTCTTTTCTGTACAGCTGATTAAGAATAAACAGAAAAAATCATGCAACAAAGGGTGACCT
The DNA here is from genome assembly GCA_013398615.1 of Brachypodius melanocephalos. Classification (NCBI taxonomy): domain Eukaryota; kingdom Metazoa; phylum Chordata; class Aves; order Passeriformes; family Pycnonotidae; genus Brachypodius; species Brachypodius melanocephalos. The sequence goes on along the minus strand of VZSR01003183.1, from coordinate 390,205 downwards.
TGTGACTCAGGAGAAGATGAATATCCACTGATCTGCCTCTCAAAGGCAATTATGCTTTCTGCTTCTGGGTTTTTTTTGAGTACTTCTGGTTTTGATTGTGTTTTCTTGGATACTTTGATTTTAAATTTTAAACGAATTCATTAAACAAGGTGAATCTTATCCCTTGTGCTTACTGCCTTAAAATAGCCATGAAATAGTTGTTGTTGCTGCTAAGGTTTTGCCATGTTTTAAAACAGGGAAGATTCATGGGTTTGCAAATCTGCCTCTTCTGAAGACACTTGCATTTGCAAGTCAATGAAATAGATACATCTCCACAACCATAACTGGTTGCTTCCTGGTGCTAAAGCCTAAAGAAATAGAACACCAGGTTAATACAGGATAGGTTTTCTGTATTTAAAAAAAAAATTAATTTAAAAAAAATCAACTTTTGTTTCCCTTTTACTGACACAAAAAAAAAAAAGAGTAGATATGGCACTTGACATTGATGGGTTGGATTTGAATTCATAAACAGAGACTTGGTTTGTTTCTGTTCCCCCTCAAATTCAAAAATTTTGTTAACCACTGTAAATATTTGAAAGGCTTCTCTGAGCTCTTGCTCAATGCCATCGCTTCTCCAAACCCTGCAAGTTGCCAGAACAGGGATTTCAGAAACACTAGCTAAAACATCTTGACAAGCTAAACAGTTTTTAGAACTGGAGTAGGTGGACTTAGCTGACTTCCTGCCAGCTCCAGAGTCTGCACACTGTCGAGGGAGATAAGCAGTGCAAGCGGAGTGGATTAAGGATGGTGCCAGGAATCTGCAGATCCTGGCCCTGCTCTCATCCCCGAGCAAGTCACGTCCTTGTTGGCTGAGCCTGCTCCCCTGTAGGTGAGCTAGGGGCAGTGTTTACCTATTTCTTTCAAAGAATGTTTATTTTCCTGGATTTTGGAGGGTTTAAGCCCTTGGCCTTAAGACCTGCACCATTTGGCAGATGCTGAACTGCTCACAGCTCTTAGCAGGAATGGACCTGAGCAATGCAGCCTTTGAAGAAGGGTTTTTTTTTTTCAGATTTCAGTATTTTATACTATTATTATGCTTTCCATGAACAACTGACTGAAAAATTCAGCCTCTTTTCATCTCTCTTCCACACGTAGTGTGGCTGGCAATAACCCCTCCGAAACAGGGAACTTGAAACTTCCTTCTGGTGATGTTAGGATTCCAGTTGCATCTGTTATACAACATAAAAGCCTAAAAATACAAATTCTCAAATCTCTCCTGCTCGGGCAAACTCAAGAACAACAGCAGGGAACAATCAGCATTTTTAGAATGCAGAATTTCAAATAGTTATAACCACCCTAATTTTTAACTCTCTCCTTGTCAAAACACTAATGTGCATTTCAACATGTATCTTAAATTTTTTTTTCAATGTTTTATTGAAATTTATTGATTTTATGAATAACTGTCTTTTATTTCCTGAATCTGTGCAAAAGGAATTCAGCATTATCTGATACACTATTGTATTTTTGACCCAGACCCTAACAGATCTTGGAGATTCTTACAAACAGATGAAATCAATCTCTTGGCTTTGAAATTTCTGGCATTTGCTGGCTCTTTCTGGATGTCAAAGTGAACAACTTGATATACAGCTCATGTCTCTTCACAGCTTTGAACTATCCATAACTCTCTTTAGAGTTTCAGTAAACACATTCCTTAAAGTCTCTGGCATGTTGCTTCTCAAATTCTACCTGTATTACTCAGTGTCTTGTTTCTGTACTCTCTTCTCTCTTAGATTCAGAAATTTTCCCTAGATTTCTATTTCCTTTTGCACCCTGATCTACTGGGTTTTTTGAGATGAGAGAAAGCTGCCAATGGGGCATTAGGAACAGGATATTTCAAAGTGTATATATGAACTTAAACATTCATGAAAAATGAGCAGTTTTTGTTGTTCCATGCCTAGATATTAAATATAACTATATTTGACAACTGAAAAGATAGCATCAGTGGCAGAAGCTATTACTCTGTAAGACCAAAGCCACAAATTTGCCTGCTAAAATGACTTCCTTACTCCAGTTATCGCCCTCACCTAAGCTGAGACCACTCCTCTTCTCCAGAAAGTTCCCCTGCTTATTGAGTGCCAGTGGCTGAGCACTTTGAGAATCCCAGGAGCCAGGATGAACCAGAGCTGTGTTTCCAGTTGGCACAAATGCTCTCCGTGCCCTGCATCGGTCTGGTGATGTTTAACAAGCAATTCTTGACAAAGGACTTTCCTTCCTAGGGGCACAGCAAGTTATGTAAGAGGATACTTGGCACCTCCTGAAAGAGAAAGTTTTCCTTTATCTGAAATGGACCATCTGACACCTTCCTGTTTCGTATCTGACACCTTCTCCTTTCATGGTTTTCCATTTTATCTTGTGACAAGGCCATGTGTTTTCACTTGATCCCATTTGAGTTTGAAGATGGCAACCAAGGAAATATCAACCACTCATTTTTTCCTCTTCAAACATGCCATCAGCTCGTGAACAAATACAACCAAAAAACCCACCCCAAGCCCTGATTATGTTTTAGATGTTACTAAACAAAACATGCCAGCAAGAGAAACTCAGGCTAAAAATAAAAAGTATCTTTTTTTTCTTGATAAACCAGAAACCAGTTTAATCTGACTGGTAGATATAAAAATAAAAAAAGCTTCTCTCGTTCATTTCATGCTCATGCTGAAAGCTGATCCACTTAATTATTTCTGCCATTTCTGCTTTTTTTCAGCTTGGAAAAAGTGCCAGTGTTACAGGAGAGAGATTTTATGTTCAGAGGACCTGGGATTAGAAGAACAGTCATTTTGATATCGGAGATTCGTCTTTGGCACCAGACTGCGTTTAAGCATGTAAAAAATTTTTATGCTGACATGCATCTGTATTGGGAAATAATTTCAAACTCTGGGATGGTAACAGATGTTATAGTCTTGGTTTCTTACAAAAGAATGAAAACTGCTGGTTCAGGATAAAAAAAAAATCTTCCAGTGTTATTAGAAAACAGAAGAAAGCACATGGCATAATGGGTCAGTTCAATGGCATTGTTTGCACTAAAGCTGACATTTCAGGCATAATCTGCAGTGCTCACTTGAAGTAGGACATTTTGCTGGGCAGAGAAGGATTTGATACATTCTTTTATATTGCTGTGTCAAATTGGATTAGAACATAATAAAATGGAGAATGTAAAATAAAGGCCTTTGGGCTTGCTGGTTAGGCAGTGTAATAAGATGCACAAGGAATTAAAATGAATTGTACTCTTCAGAAGAATGACAAACTTGTCATGTGTAGTTTGTGTGGTGCTTCGCTTTTTCTCTTTCTTTTCCTAGGTTTATCCTTCCTGTGTGCACTTTTTGTTGACCCACATAAAGTGAATTCCCTTCAGTGACTTTGCCCAGCATTTTTCTGCTAATTATTATCTGAAGCAAGACGAAGTCCGAATATAAATTACTGAAAACCTGTTACAGTTGATAGAGTTTTGGTTTCCCACCATAACCTGCCCAATGGGGCTCCAAACTTTGCCAGAATTTCTTTCTGAGTTTCCCTAATGCTGCCTGCTGGCCTGGAGTGCAGCCACAGGAGTATTCACTGCAGCAGCCTCACGGAGTAGCCCTGGATCAGGATCCAGCTTCTGCTGTCAGGCTGAGAGATATCTCAGCTACACAGACAAGAAACCTGGTTTCTTAAATGATGCATGGAGTGTTTCTCATAACCTCATGGAATGGATTCTAACCTTTGAAATTTTGGAAATGTTAATTGGTAAGCTGGGTACTCCAGACTTTCATTTATCTGATACTCTTATCTCAGAACTCACATTACCCAAAATTGGATGTGTCTCCTATGTACCATGAGTCACTTGCTTTGAAAAGGCCTCTGCTAGCTGGAAAGCCAGTGACAAGTCTAGATGGCAGGTTGTGTGTTCTGTTTGGATAAACAGGGTTACACTTCACGGGAGAATTGGTATCAGGAGGAATTAATAAATGACTCATGTTTCAGTCCTGAATTTCATTTCAGATATTACAGAAAATCTGAATACAAATGATACGCTGCATGGCTTTTGAAATTTGTAAGAAGTGATTCAAAAGAAAATACCAGAGCCAATCTTTTGCCTGAATTAAAGCAGGGGAAAAGGACCCGTTCATATCAAAGCAGGCCCAGTGTGCGTGCACATTCAACTTTCAGTTGACTGTAAAAAATGAAGTTGATCTTTGGACACTTACTGCTGTATGAAGGCAGCCTTTCACTTGGAATGACTGTCAGCTGCTCTGTCACATCCTTATTTTTCCCTTGCAGCTGAAAAGCAGTAACTTCTACCAAAGTCAGGTTTATCCTTTCTGACACCAAGTGTCTGTGCCCTTCCACCTGCACCCTGTCTGAAGAACTGCTTGTGCTGCTGCTGCACTTCCATCCTCGTGTGGGACAGGATTGTGCAGAGAATTCACCTTTAAACTAGGAAAATATCCATTTTTATATAGTTTCCAAGAAAAAAAAAAAAAAAAGATTTAATCAATTTGGTCCGTAATATGGGCATGTTACCAGACCACAGAGGTATAAGGTGAGGGCTCGAATTCAGGCAAGTTGTCTCAGAACATCCTTTACTTTTCAGTGACTTCTTATTCTCAGTTAAGCAGATGCTTCAGTGCTTTACTGAACCAAGGTCTAACAAACGTACCCTTTGATCTTACTGCTAATGATGTCTGGTTTATTTGACTCTAAAATGTGCACTCCACTGGAGTAGGGTTTGACATAGCAAATGAAATATTTACTGACACTTGGCACTGGTGCCTTCACCCCTGTGGATTTCTGTAATGGATCATTCTTGCTGAAGGTCTGTCCTCCCGAGGATGCATGGGATTCATCTCTAATGGCATTACAATGAGGTTGGCTCCTGCTCTAAGTAGAAAGCTCCTTCTTTTTTGGAAGTAATTTCCATGATTTCATACCTGATCACTGTTTGGGTTCCTGCACAGAATGCAGTAATAGAGATAACTGAAATACTGACTTCTAAAATACATTCCCCATTTCCCCAGGAACACAGCGATGGTAACAAAGAGCTAAATCAATTCAGTGTGTTTCACTGCTTTCATGGAACAGCATTGTCTGAACTCTGGCTGGCTGGACTACAGCTGTGGGGTTTTCTTACTGTATGAGAATAGTTTTTTGAAGAACTGAAGATGGCTACGTAAGAAATGTTGAATCTGCAGTTCCGGCTGATTGGTGCACTGTAAGTTACATTAAAAAGCATGCAAAACAGGAAGACAGGCAAAATAAGAAAAGTAATATTTCCTTAAGTAAATTTCAGATTAAGTAGGCTTAAAACATTCTCCAGCATTTCTGCCCTATCAGCAGGGCAATGACTAAACCCACTGTCTCCTACATAAAACATTCTTTAATATATCCAAAGAACAAGAAATGAGGACTGAAAATGTACTGTCAATTTCCCTGGATTAAGGTCAAATCCTGAGAAAGAGAGAGAACAGAGTATTTTCTTTCACAAATTCAACTATTTCAGTTATAATCAGATTAGGGAAATAAAGTCAGAAACAAATAAAATTCAAAAAGAAAAATTATAATACTTACATTGGTGACATATTCAATATCCTTCCAAAGATTACATTCCCTGGGAAAATCTGCCAAATCTAAAAAATTATCCACTACCACTTGGCCAATCAAGTCGTGCCTGGAGAATCTGTCAAAGTCATACACAGAGAAATGGAGTTTCCTTGTGTTGAGATCATTGTATGGGACAGTAAATAAAAAAACTTCATCAAATACTGGATTTAGGGTCTTTCTGTGCACTTTAGTCTGGTGTTTTGTTTTCCTGTCAGGGAGCAGATATATCTTCACGTACGGATCCGAAGTCCCAGAGAAGTCCTTGGCCGGCAGGTTGACGGCCTTGTGAATCTTCACTATCAGCTGCTCTAAATCACAGTCATACTTGAGGATGAAGTTGAGTTTTCCACAGGCCTTGCTGTTGCTCCTGCGGCCGTCGTCCGTGTCCAGCGACCTCTGCTTGTACAGCTCTGGCTTGATGCGGCCGATGCCTGTTAGTTGCTCTTGCTTCTGAACCTGCTGGATGTTGAAGTCAGGGTTGGACAGATTGAGCTGCCTCCGGAGTGAATTGTGCCTTAAAGGAAAAAGCAAAGAGTTGAAACAGGCTGTGAGCACGCACTAAAGATTCTGCCTGCATTTGGCGCGTTTCTGTAGCACATAGCAGGGTCAGGTTTGTAACAAAGGGATAAACCGCCACACCCAACGTTTGTGAGAGCTGACCTTCAGCAGCAGACTGCTAACGCCACATTATTTTCTGTTCCCATGTCCCAAGCTGGGCTGAAATGGTTTGCTGACCACCCCAACAATTGTTTTCTTTTTCTCTCTCACACCTGATGTAATAAACTCTGCGGTACTTTGGGTGAAAAGCTCCTTTACTTTCATTAGCTGAGGATAAGAAGTTGCTTTTAGCTTCGGTCCAGTGAAATTTAGTAATTCACACTTACTGTGACTGAAATTTCTCCTTCATGGATGGTAACAAAAACGAAATTTGCAATCCCTGTTGAGGCAGCGAGATGTGAAAGATGGACTAGGTAAAACCCTAATCTTCTCTGAGTTCCATTTTTTTGTCCTACTCATATGCAGCAATCATTCAGTGTATTGGAGCACCAGGAGCTCAGGTTGAACACAGAAAGAGCACATGGAAAATGCCAGTACAGGATTAATCCAAAGCTATTTATATTGAACATAATCAGCAATAGTTCCTCTGATATAATTCATTCATTTCATTCAAATATCTGTTTACCTATGCTTAAAGCAGGAACAGCCTCTTATGTGCTATCCTATTTTTTTTTCTCTTGTTGCATAATAAATACATAATCTTACGGCTTTACATTAGTCATTTCCAGGATAAAATATCATGATGTCACCAAAGAAAAAAAAATCAACCCTTAAACTCCACATGGCAGTGGCAAGTGCAGAATACCCCGTGGAGGAATAAAAAGAAGAGTCTAGCAAAGAGCCACTGAGCTAGTGCTGTACCTTCTCCAACTGAAGTGCATCTGCTTTGACTCAGATATTTACTGGCTCTTCATATGCTGATCCTTATTTTTGCTGTATGAAACATGATCCTTTTACCACCTGCCCTTGCACACACTCTCAGCCTCCCCCTTTCCTCTTCCCTTGTCTACTGGTTCTCCAGTTCCCCTGGAGACTTCATGGGCTCTTGTTCATTCACTCTTCCCCCCACAGCCATGATTGTGGCTACCTAAAATCTATGATTTTTTTAATCCTATTTCTAACTCTTGCAAGAGTTTCATTAGCTTGCCCTACTTTTCTTCTTTGGAAAAATCTTTGAGGAGATGTTACTGAGTGTTCAGCACCAGTGCTAAGTGCAAATGAATATGCTTTACAAGCTAAATCTAGGCTGTCCTGGTGCTTTTAAGGGACGCCAGGATCTGTGTTATCCAGCTCCTGAGGGAAGAGCACCAATGAGACAGTAGTTGTGATGCCTTAGGGTTTTAGCTTTTATATTTTTCATTTATTTGTAATCCTGCAATTCTTGAGTGTATAACTCTAAACTCCATATTGAGTGTCAGCTACTGTTCTGTCATTTTGGTCAGACAAAACAATTCCTCTCCAGGCCTGGGAATCAAGGACACCTCACTGCCTCAGACCCCAGAGATATAAATAAAAGTGAGGTAGAGGAGAGCAAACTTGGGGTAAATGACTTAATTACCTGAAGCTGTAATTGGAAGATTAACCCTCAATATGCAAATGGACCAAACTTATAAAAATATGAAAACACATGACCCGTTGTCCATTTTTTTCAGTGTAGCCACTGGGGGGCTTTGTCTGTCCGAAATGTACCTGAAGGCCCTTCCATAAATAGAACCGTTGTTATTCCCTTAATTTTGTCTGGCCTCTGTTTTTAGGTAGTCCCAACAAGGCATCAGTTGAGAGAAGAGTGGAATAGGACTGTGATGCTGTCACTTCAAAACCTATGAGGTTTGTGCACCCCAGTGAATAACTTTTGTGCATTTTATTTTTTTAAAAGGTATGTGGTAAGAAGATGACACTTTTTTTTTACATTGGCACGCTGTGCTTTTTGGCTGTACCTGTACCGATGAATAAAAGAGAGAAATCGGAGTTACTGACCGGGCAGACGAGGTGGGCTCAGTGATCTGGCGCTGCATCCGCACATTGGGCACGCAGTTCTCCTTGGTTCCCGCCTGGGTGTCCAAGGGGAGGTCAGGGGAGGTGTGGCTGATCTTCATGGAGGCCTCGGGGTAGGCAGCGGGCTGCCCCAGGTAATCCTCGCTGTAGTCGCGGTCATTGGTGTCCGTGTCCGCGTAGTGCAGCGGCTCCTGCTTGCTGTCCTTGTTCCCGAAGGGCAAACCCCGCTCCCGCCACGGGATCCAGCACAGCTTCCAGGACACGAACAGGGACACACCAAACAGAGCCAGGCCACAGGCCGTGACAACCAGGGAGAGCAAGCTGATGGAGATATCTGCCAACGAGAGAAGCACAGCCAGGTCACGCCTCCGCGCTCTTTGGGGCTCGGCGTCTCCAGAGCACCAATAGGGGGGCAAGCACCTCTGGACTGCAAATTAAATTCTGGTCCCTGCAGCAGTCATAAAATACAGACTTACTAAAAGTTCTAATTTCTTTCCCACCAAGAGAAAAGGTTTGGAGTTCAGTATAAAACTTGAAATTAGCTTATAATTTCCCTCCAAAAGCAAGGTGGATTGAAAGGTCATTCTATACGTGAAAAGGGTTGCTCACTTGCTCACTCAACTTTCTACTGATGAAAGAGCTGTACCTGCAATACATTTTATTTTATTTCCATATAGTGTAGTTTCCACCACCTGTTTTTCTAGTTCTTACTAGCTTCTCTTCCAGAGCCTGTATTAGGCTTCAACACCATGAAAATATGCACACAAGCACCTCCGTGACATGAATTTTTCAGGTATTTCACTGATGTATCTTGGCTTGTTATTTTAATTCCATTCCATCTGATTTTAGACCCATTCCTATATTTGCAAATTATTTTTGACTGTCAATGCATGGCTTGCTCTTTTTAATTTAATTAGGATACCAGTATCTTCAAAATTGAGGTTTTTCTATTAAACTCCAAAGACTTTTCTTTTTTTTTTTTTCCAAATTTCTGGTATAAAAAGGAATGTGGAGATGAATTTTCTGTTGTTTTTCCCCACATTTCCAGCATTATCCTACTCCATCAACACAAATAAGTTACAACTGGGAGTGGGTTTTGCTCTGTTTTGCTTTAAGTTGTACGTTGGGAAAATGACTCAGTGGAACAGCTGTTTTTGTGGTTACAGTGTTTTTGAAATTAATCTCTCTGTGGATTACACAATACATCATGCCTTGAACACAATTAGTGAGGATTCTATTTTACTGCCTTAAATTATAAACACAAGCTGATCAAAGCAATTTTTCACACTGTGTGTAGGTTCAGAGTGTCAGGTTGCATCTCTCTACGCAAACAGCTAGCCTGAATTCTCAAAGGATGGCAGAAGGTTGAAATGTCCTGCTTCTACTAAGACAATTATTTAAGAATGACAATTCAGATGAAACAGCCCCAGTCCATTCCAAAATAAAAATAACATTTTTTTTTTCTTTTAGAAGTGAAAAAGTCAATACCTTCTGCCCCTGCTGTGAGTCTCACTTTCACTAGCCAGACAGATTAAATTTCCACAGTGGGGGGAGTGACACTGCAATCCATTTCACACAGGAGCTGTCCAGTTTATTTTGCATGCTGCAAACCAATTTCAAACAATTTTAGCCAGCATGGCCCTTTCTGTCCAAGTCATATGAAGACAAAGCTCATTAACAGTGGGGACAGCACGACATCTGCTTGGAATTACAGCAAAGAGTTTTTTCAGAGCTGAAATTAATTAAAGAAATTCCTCCCATGCATAAAAGGGAATTTGAGAGAAAGAGTAGAATGGTAGTTCTTGATAATTTTTGAATATTTATTGGTAAACAAATCTGGCAGTAGAGGCAAAGCACAACCTCTTTTTGATTAAAAAGCTGAGGATCAAGGATGAAGAAGTGAAAAGAGGCCTTTAGAATAAACCAATTTATCTTGGATTCCCTGGAGAAGAAGCAAGAAATCCATCAGAGGTCTGCAAAAAGGCCATTTCTTTCAAAGAACTGATTCAAGTAAATGACCCAGCATTGAAAGAAATGAAAAATTTGGAGGCACCAGAAGCAGCCAGAAGATTACAAGGTGAGAAGACTGCCTTGGGTGTGTGAGTATGAAGGTGAGGAAGAATTTGAAACGTAGACCAGCAGTCCCCTACCCTACCCTGAAGATGGCTTTAGCAGAGGAAGTTTTCAAGAGAACAGACACCGTGAGGAAAAACTCATGAGGGCAATATGAACTGTTTTTCATTTGGAGAAGTAGGGGGCTTTAATAACATATATATAACACCATTATCTCACAGCTTGCTCAGACAGGAGCTGGGCAGTAAACAGTGCAGGTCACAGCATGAGAGGGGAGTGTTTATCCTTCATCTTGGTTTCCTTTCTTCCTGACTCCTTTTTGTCAGGGAGAAGTTTTTGTATGAAATTTGTATTTCTTGGGTAGAAAAGAGACCATCACGTATCTGTCTCACTTCTGTGGAAGACAGTAGACTAAAGGGTAGTGCTCTAAGCTTCTCCCTTTTATCAGACAGTAATTTTCACATCCTGCGTGCCTGGCTGGCAATTTTCAACAACAGTGCAGATCCATTGTGAATAGCTGAGGTGAGCACAGTCCCACACTAAGAGATTTTTGTCTGCATCCCCGAGCTGCTTTCCTGTTAGCCACTTGTACTGTTACATACTGTATTTTCTGTATAATTTTTACTCCATCTTTCCAGATGTCTCAGCTTTTCTAAGCCTGTTTATCTGTATTCTCCTGTGGCAGCAGTACTCATCTGATGCCAGTGATTTCCTCTGCTTTGTAATAAGAGCATGGTAAGTCTTTACTTTTTTGTCCTCACAGAAATGAGATCTGCAGCATAGAAAGTGTTCCTCAGAAATCCAGCTGCCTCTAAATTCCCTCTGTGAATGCCACAACACCAACCAAGCATCCTGATACGAACCCAAGTCAAAATTTCATAATTGTACTTTTGTCATCATGGCTGCACTAAGAGCTGAGCTCCCAAATTCCAGCCTGTCACAATACCTGGATATTGATTATGTATTACAGTGTTCCCCACTAGCAAAGGAGGCCTTTTGATAAACAGAAAACAAGAGGACAGACCTTCAGGGTGGCCCAGGATTAAACATTCTTGAGACTTGGTAGCTGCCTCTAATTCTTTGTCTATTGAGATTGTGACTTCATTGGTAGAGGACTCAGGAGGCACTGCTATTATCTCCATGCAGCTCCAACCCCCAGGAATTCAGCTATGGTTTCCAGAAGGACACAGGCTCTCTGAATATCTTGCTCACAGCATTGTCTTACAGATATTCTGATGCAATAATCAATTTCTGACCAGGTTTCTATGTTTCAATCCCCTTTAATCTACTGGTTTAACTACTACGCTTATCAGGATAATTTTTTCTGGGGTTTTTTTTTTTGGTTTTGGTTTTGTTTGTTTGTTTGTTTTTTTCTGGTTTGGTTTGTTTGCAGCTTTTTGCTTGTGTTTTTGGTGGGGTGTTTTTTGTCTGGGTTTGGTTGTTTTGTTTGTTTATTGGTTTGTTGGTTTTTGGGTTTGGGGGTTTTTTTGGTAGCAATCACAAGGTTAAAAACAGCAAGTGAAATGGAGTTTTCAACCTATGGATCACACCATCAGTTGTTACCACGGACTGGAGAGATGAACATGGCCTTTCTGTCTGTGACAGATTTTATTACAATCAGTGAGATTAAAAAACCCTCAATCCTTTTATCAAAAAGACTCAGTTTGGTCATTGCTGAATGCTGAATATTTTTACATTTTTTTAACTTACATTTTAAATTAGATCTGTTACACAGAAAAGAAAATTCCCACTTTTTATGTCAAGAGATTGTATGATAGGAATATAAATTATTTTGTCTGTGTATTCTCCTACTAAAGAAAATCACAGAACCTTTGGGCAAAGGACTCTTCAGATCATTTAGTTCAATATTCTGCCCAAGCAAGGTCACCTCACACAGAATATGCCCAGATGAAATTTCTCCAAAGATAGAGGCCTCCCCAGCCTCTGTGGACAGCTTATTCCAATATTTGAAAACCACCAAGTAGGTTAATAGCATAATCTGACTTTGCTAGGGATAAAATACTAAGTGGGTAACATTTTTGAAATCACAGTAGCCAAAATTTCAGTAACATTGGAAGATATAACTGCATTTTGTAAATTATCTAGTAAAAAAAAAAATTAAATTATACTTCTGTTTATATTTCAAAGGTTTTTAGTATAGATCTACTGAACATAAACTTTTATATTGACTTTAAATAAAATCATAGATTGTTCTAGAAGAATTTGAATTGTCTTGGAAATTTTACATGGATGTTGCATGAGTGTTGTTCAGTATGGGAGAATGTCAGACCAAAGACAAATGCATGATTATTCCATTGAAATGCTGACAGTACAACATTGCAGGCCTGTGATTTGTGTTTTTCTGGAATAAATGGTTGTGCTTTATTCTCTAAAACTCTGATGCTGAAAAATCTCACCAAAAAGTTAGACAAGGAAAACACAGAAATGTGGTGGCCTTGTCTTTTCACATGTGAAACAAAGATTGAACTATTATATTTTTCCTCCTTGTATTTATTCAGTTAATTTGGATTGCTAAATTTTATACAAAATAAAATATCTAAATTAGCCAACAATGGGAAATGTCAATAGGTAATGCAGATCAATTTATGTGTCCAAACATGCAGTTGGAGGTATGGAGTCAGAAAGCACTAATTATACTGTTTGGATTTGTGTGACTCCAAAAGATTCAAATAAGAGCCAACATAGGATAAATAAAACCCAACTGAACTGGGAATTTCTCATCATCCAGGCACAGAGAGGACATTTAATCAAAGGAACTGCTGACCAATAATGTAATTATTTAGACAATCAAGTTGCTGGTTGCCTGGATGTGACTGCTGTTCTACCAAATGAACTCCCTTCCCAACAAACTGGCTATAATTTGGTTTAACTTGAAGCTGAAAGAGTTTTACTGGAAATCCTAGGTGGGAGAGTTCTTTCACACATTTTTATCAAAGTAAAACAAGCTTTCTTCTCTCTGCTGATTTACTCTCCTGGTTTTATTAAAATTACTACTCCAATATTCCAGCATTACTGTAATACACAGTTGATCTGTTGGGTGAAGTTTGGCTAGCAAGTGGTGAAACAAATCTTAGCAATTCAAAATCTTGAACACAGATATTTTTAGTCCAAGAGAAGCGATCTTTCCCTATTTATACCCAACAAATTTCAAAAGGCATTCAAATAAAATAATAAAGTTAATTTTTTTCTGAATAATCATATTACTAGAGTATAGGATATTTTGGGACAGATCAATCTTTGCGAAGATGATTATGTCTAAATTCAGTGGAAATTTCAAGCTATCATTTACTGAGGGGAAAAAAAATCCTCCTTTCATTACTTTTTTGTTGTTTGGGAGGAGATATTAAGGAATATGTGTAGAAATCCAGTTTCTTGAAAAACAGTGAAAACATCAGTGCCTATTGCATAAATCCCAGCTGTGCTTTTGACAACCTAAATTGCTTTTCTTTTGTGCAAATACATCTGTGGAGGGTTTGTAGCCATCACTGAGCTCAGTAGCTGTACTGCAGGAGCAACTGGAGTTGGTTTTTTTAACCTAGAAGTATAAGACCCGAAGTTTTCCAGAGGAGAAGTGTTCTTAGGATCAAGTACCTGCAGCAGTTTTAACCTGGTACTGCACTGTAGTTTCCTCTGTGCTTCACTGAGTTTTCCTTAATTAACATAACTGGCACTTGCTCAGGACAGAAGTTGTCCCTTGGCAAAGACTCCTGGGACAGAGGAGGAATAATTCTCAGCTAATGTATTCTTCTCTGAAATGCTGTTAATTATCCGTAATACTCTGTTTAGAAACTTTCAGTGCAATTCTTTAAAGGGAGGCAGCTGAAAGCCAAGGGAATGAATATCAAGTTATATTCGTTTTATAACACATACATGCTCCAGCTGTGTCTGGCCCTGAAATTTGGGAGCGTGGACCAACAAAACAGGCGTAAATGAGATCAATATCGGAGCTTCACATGGCAGTAACATTCTCCATGCTCTGAAAATGCATTTGTAGCTGGGTCTCACTGGTATTTGAGGCTGTTATTAGCTTTTAGTGAGATTTTTTTTTAATTCCCTGGTTGTGTGTTCTACATCTTCTAGGTAGGCTTTAGGGTATGTAAAGCTCTCGTGTTGGTTAAGACATTGTTCTAATCCTCTGAGTGGCTTGCAGGTCTTTTTTATTCCTGAAAAGTGTTACAAATTCCAGTTTATCAGTGTGTGCTTTCGCTTCATCTGCTTTGCTTCGGTTACAAATTTGCTTAATGTTTCTTCCAGGTATTGCTGAACACTAAGTCTCATAAATGTGATCCTAGGACTTCACCAAGGTACTTGTCAATTAGTTTACATCTACATAAATGTCACAGCACAATTTTGATATGAAATCAGAATTACTAAATGGCCATACAAAATAATCACAATAACAAGTGCAAAAGCAGTAACAGATTTATTTCTAGAGTTTTTTTCTAGCAGGAATTGCTGTGATACAACTCAAAATTGACGTGACATTGACATAATAGTTTATTGATAAGATGACAAAACTAAAGTTTTAAGGAAAAAAACCCCCAACAAATTAACAAAACCTAAAGCAAATTGGTCATGGACGATGGTTAGATAAGAAGAAAATAATTAAATAACAAGAAAAAAGTATTCACCTTATTTTGTTTTGCAAAAGAAAGTTTTGCTCATTAAGACAAGTTATGTAAGCAGAATGCCTTGTTTCTAATTCTGGTAAGGTCACTTCATACTTAGACAGTTGATTAATTACAATAAAAATTGTATGTGAACTTGTTCTAAGAAGAATTTATTACTGTTTGCACACCGGATCTCTAATATATTTGGTCTGCATTAATGTGAATTTCTTTGACAACTTAGCTGACACATAATATTGTGCTACAGTTTGTAAGTGACAGAAAAGCCTTTACTAATCAGACAGCTGGTTGAATGAACAGTGATTTTTAAAGGCAGAGTTGAGAGGAGTCATATGTCCAAGGGCTTGCATTTTTCCCTGCCATCCTGCAGCAGTATCTACTGACAAAGAATGATGTTTTTCCTCTGGTAGAAAGTAAAGCTTCTGCTCCACAAGTGACACGGACACAAAGCACAGTAGAAAAAAGAATTTTTCATGTCTGCATATACATGATTGCAGTAAGATTTTCCCAGGTTCCCATGCCTCATTCTTGGTTCTTTTTTGCTTGTTACCAAATTCTTTTTCAACACACACTTCACACAACTGATAAAATGTGCAAAAATTACTGTGTACCTTTGGTTTTCTAACTTCGAGTGTAAAATATTATAAAACTGGGGGGGGGG
>VZSR01003183.1:351307-374643 GCA_013398615.1 Brachypodius melanocephalos | reverse complement strand
ATCCATAAATGAAGATATAACAGAAGAGGGGACAGCAGTTCTAAAGATACCATGCCAGATTTTCAAGTACTCTGTGCATGGAAATGGCTTTAATGGCTCTATTTCAGCCTGTTAGGAACAATCATGGAGAGTGATACATTTGCAGGACAGGAAAAGTAGCTGGACCAAAGGGACATGAAATCTTCTAAAAGCCATTTGGCATTTGAGGCATGTTAGCTAAAAGGGAAAGTTGGTGATATTACACGTGGGAAAGAAACTTTGGGGTAGACACTCACACTGCAAATTCCTGTGACCATCAGGCCTGTGAGGTCCTTCACAGTGAGCAGTTGTGTTTTGTAGGAGTAAAGTTCCTGTGACTTCTTCTGCTTCTTCTTTACAAGTGTTAAATCACAGAATCAGATTATTTATTCCAAGGAAAACAATTAGTATTATACACTTAGACTTTTCTTTTTCTTGCAGGATCCTTCGCAAAGTGAGCGGAGCTGTTAATTAATGTTTTGCAAGTGTTTATCCTGGCTTTTTTACGGCATGCAAAATAGAAATTCATGCAGCAATTGAAGAATTTACCTGCTCATCTAGTCATACAAAATGACTAGTCACTTTTGGCAAATATTGTGTATGTTCCCTCATTAGCAGAATGAAAGGTTTTAATAGCAAAATGAATGATGGGGAATGAATAAAGAATAACCTAGGAGAAATTTTTGAGTAGAAAATTTTCTGGACAAATTGCCTGTGTTAAAAATTATGAAACCGTCAAGATTTGTGAATGTTTTAATGACTAAGCCATCGGAGCACACAGCAATCTTGAATATTATGACCCTATGAATAATAATGAAGAGAAATTGCCATTTATTTTTGCAGTATATAGCCAGCAGCAGGAAGTCCCCAGGTTATGGAAGAGCAAACAGCTTTTTTTGAACCACGCCAATAAGCTGCAAGTTCCATTATAGTCCTTGAAAGCCCAGTAAGTTGCAATAATAGTAAAGTGTTTTAGAGTACTAAAGGAAATGACAGAGCAACATTTCATTTCCCATTTGTATAAAACTGTACAGTAATATTCTACCAAAGTGCTTAAAGCAACAGCTCGGGAGATCATAAAATCATAGGATGGTTTGCATTGGAAGGGACCTTAAAAGATCATCCCATTCCAACCCCTCTGTGATGGGAAGGGACACCTTCCAAAATTTGTGAAATTAAGTTAATACAAAGGACTGGGAGATGTGGACAGAGCACTAAAGAGTATGAAGGGTTATTGGAGCTTTAGCAAAACTTAAGTTTCACGTTAATGCCTAAAGACTAAACATATACACACAAATCTGTAACGCGATGAAAATATGATTAAAAGATACTTTCACAGAGACAGCCAAATGGTCAATAGGAGTTGCGTTGCCCATATAGTTCTAGGCAAAATCTGTATTTTTCTTTCAAACTTCCAATCTTTTTCCTAGTAGAAGCATTCAGTTTCACACACCAATGTTCTTTCCTTCTTGATAATCTTATTAAGTCTAATGGAAACCCTTAGCTTTACTGATTTTGAATAACCTAACAAAAAAAAAATTCTATTTTTGAACCTTTCCTACTTTGTTGGGGTATTTTGGTTTTGGTTTCTATTTTAAATAAATATGTAAGAAATGAGAAGACAGTATTACTTTTCTGGACAATTTACACAGAGTAGAAGTGCAAGCTTCTCTTTGAAGTCAGATTGCTTGCAATGGAAACGAGGTCAATTATTTCATTAGCTTCCTTTTTCAGAATCAACTACTCTAAGCCCACATTATGGGAGTTTGGCACTTCACAGTGGTTCAATATTTACAATACTTGCTTTACATTTAAGGAAGAGCCAAGATTCATTTGCTTTCTCTATATTGCAAGATCATAAAAAGGTTGTCACAAGTGTTGAAACCTCACAATGGACATCAGGAAAGTTGCCTGCATACACTGATATGGATAAAGAGGAAATTTATTGCTTATTACCATCACAAATCACGAACATCTTTAGATGATTAAATAGCCTGATTTTTCTGTTAGGAGAGAGTTGCCAGCACAAAGGGAAATAAAAGCAGCCCTGAAAGCATTTATCTTTCTCAGATCAGGAGCCAGATCCACTGCAATGCTCACATTGACTTATTTTAAAAAGTATTTCAGCCCCAGCAAATGTATTCTGTGTCTGTTGTTCTTTGTGAACTTAGGGCTCCCCCTCAATGAAAGGAAGATTTTTGGGCTGATCCATAAGTATTAGGGTTGATGGAAGCCTTACTGGCAGGGATATTTACTACAAGGAAAGATAATGAATTAATAATTTACCATTGAATCATGTCTACTTTGAATTCACTGTTAGGAAAAAAAAAAAAAGGAATATATATTTTTTTCCATTCATGCTCCATTACTAGAGAGCAAAAGAAGTAGCTTAAGACTTTCAGACTTACGGGTGGGTAATTCTGGAAGTCATAAAATAATAGAATCATTTGGCTTGGAAAAGATCCTTAAGATCAAGTCCAAATGTCTTGTCTGTCGACAGCACTGTCTAAGAGAAAACTGCAGAACAGATATGAAAACAGAGAAAGTCAAGAGAAATCTAAAGTGAAACATCTTAGGAATGTAGCAGCTAAAGAACAGAACTGAGAAACAGATTCGATAAAATTATCATTCAGACTGCTCTTCTGCTTTTTCATTCCTAGACATGGATTATTTTAAAGCTGAGATGCTCTTGGAAGCCTTCCTAATTTTGTCAAATCTGAATACAGAAAAGAACTTCAACATGTTTATTTTTGCAAAGCATATATTAAAGAATGTATGCTTGCAGTAAGATTTGAATATATCTGGATTTCTGTTTTCTTGGAAGACATCTTGTCTTGCAAGACATTTTATTAAAAGAAATCTGTAGAAAGAACAAGTAGCAACAACTCCTATGAACTGACCAATTTCTTATGATCTGAATCATTTCATGTTGTACTTAGTTATGAATGTAAAATTGAAACTGGACAGCTTGAGGGGTTTTTCTTCTTGTATTTCTCACTCCACAGCAGGCAGGAGGCATCCAAATGTGCATCTTTCTCCTGCAACAGCAAACCAAAGGTACTGTAGTTCACTGAGGGATTAATTCACAGTTTTACTCTCTCCAGCTGCTGATTTAACCACTTTGATTGAACTATGACAGATTAGAAAGAGGAAAAAAAATCAAGATGATAATAAATCTGAGGCATTCACTTCAGCAACAGTGAAGCAGTGGGATTGCTGCTCTCCAACATAAATGTCAAAGTTCACGGATGAGATGCAAAAGTTCTGTCAGTGACTCAGGAAGATTAATGTATTAATATGCCCTTAAATTCCCTGAATCAAATTGGGCACCTGTACCTGGAGAAACAAGGCCCTGCCATATAGCCAAAGGGGCAGGCTCAACAAATCACTGACTGTGAAAAGGTCAGGAGTTGCTGAGAACCTGCTGGATTCATAAGGAAAACAAATCTTTAGAAGGAGACAGGTGAGGGACAAGGGACAAAGATGAAACTCGATATAACCCCATGTGCTGTCAACTTCCACCTTTGCTGACCCCTCTTGTACCTTCCTGTTAACAACACCCACAGCTTTGTACCCACAGAATAATAAAACAGAAATGCCACAGAACAGTATCAATAACTAGTTCATTAAGGCTAGGAATTCTGGCAACCCCCCAAGATTAAGATATTTCAGCATTTATGAAAAACAGCCTCTTTTCGCCCTTCTGCCTCTATGTAAAACCAGACATTTTCCAATAAATGCAGTCCCACAGAATGGCCTGCTGTCCTAGAAGTTCATTTATTTTTCATTCATCTTGACATAAAGGTCAAGATAGTAATGCCTCAGCATTTCAGGCTTTTAAGGCTGATAGTAGCTCCACCAAACACCTTAGCCTTGCATCTGTCTGGAGGTTTCAAATGCTGCAAGGGGCCTCGTGGTGCATTTTGCACCTAAAAAAAGCAGGAGGTTTCTTATTTTAGATATTTAAAATCACCGTGAGCCACAACTCAAGAAACTTGTGAACACCCGAGACTAAGGCCAAAGAAAGGATCAGAAGTTCTTATGCTGATACAAAAAGGCATTTATAGCAATGGCTGCCTGTTGAACTATTTAAGAGTATCAACCACTTTAAAGAAGATAATTTGATCCATGTAAAAATATCTAGCAATTAAAATATGAATGGTTAATATTTTCAAACTGTCCTGAAGATTTTCATCTATTTCCCTCTACAACAATGAACAGGCACAGTTCATACTATCCATTTATCCAACACTGCAGATGCATCCACACCCATTTACATTGGTTTGTGTATTCAGAGGCTTTTCCTTTGCTTTCTGTTCTTCTCCCTCTCTCCTTCCTTCCCCTTTGACATACACACTCACACATGGCCATCCCAAATCTAAGATACATCAGCATGGGTGGAAAGATAAGATTCTAATATATCAAATACATATAAATTGACCACTGACATAAACTTAATAAATTATGTTGCCTGTAGGGCTTTGGTGGTCTAAAAAATGGCTAATGATGAGTAGGACTGATCTGTATGGCTGCAGCCACAGTTCCTTGCTCTGTTGTGATGGAGCTGTAAGGAGCTGTGAGAGAAAGCCAAATGCAAGCTTCCCTCCTTGACCTTACAGGTGCTGAGCCACCATCCCTGGAGGTGTTTAAAAGGTGTCCAGACATGGCACCTTGGCACTCAGGGACAGGCTTAGTGGTGGAACTCCCAGTGCTGGGTTAAGAGCTGGACTCAATGATCTTAAAGGGTCTTTTCCATCCTTAAAGATTCTACGCTGCGATTCAATGAAGAAATCATCAGTCATCAACAATAGCGACCCCAGAAGTACAAAGCTAAACCATCTAAACACCTATGAGACCCTGATTGAAGGAGTCATTTAATATCTCTTCAGGAGTGATTAAGAGAAGGAGTTGACACTTTTCTTGTCCAAGTCTCCAGACCACCTCTCTGATGCACAGTTACTTTATTAATGTCCATCAACTTAAAATATGCCTCTTGATCTCTTGGATTATGACATGAAGGTCCATTAAAGATATTTTTCTCTGGTGCTTTCAAGTATCATATGAATAGGAAAAGATAAGAAAATCGAGATTTTTAATTGGAAATATTAAAGAGCAATTTGCAAGCTATTTTTTTCAGTCTTCATTCAAGTTTAGTGCTCTCTGCTATATACCTGAGACATAAATGACAGCCTTCTGTCCTCATTTAAATAATCAATGAATCTGCCATTGCTGATAGGTCTTTTTTTTTTTTTTTTAATCAAGATTTACTCATGAAAGCTGCGAGAAAGCATTAAAATGTGTCTGGACACACACAGTTAAAACCACTGCGAGTAAATCTGTATCTGAGGATTGCTAATGGAATGTAAACAGAGCAAGAATGTGTTCAGAAACCCTAGTGGATATTTGAAGAATTGTTTGTTTTTCTATTCACAATACCAAGCAGACTGTAGGACAAAGCTGTTAAATTATCTCAGTGATAAAACTGTTTATCACCAAGTAGCTTTTCCCTTTATAAATGTCAAAGTTACCTTAAAGGTCTTTTCAGAAACAGGAGCAGAAAGCCAAGACGCAGCACAGTTCTCAAGGTGAGCGTTTGTAAAACAGGTTGAAAAGTTAAAAATGGAACCTGGATCTTCTCACTCCTCTGTGAGTCCAGCAACTTTCCAGTTGCTTCTAGAGAAGCATGATGCAACTGAATTAAAGGGACACAGCAGTGCTTAGCACACAAGCAAGGTATTGGCCACCAGACAGATGAACAGCTTTTTCAAGTAATCCAGTTAAAAACGAGTTAATTAAATAACTGGGTCCTGAGAGAGCTGTCATCTCTCCAAATGCACCTGCTTTCTGGGAGGCGGCAGGCACACGGCCAACACGTGAAGGACTGAGAGGATGAACAGATTTTGGAGAAGGAAAGTGATACAGGCAGCTGAAAAGCCACGTCACTAACCCTGCAGAGGAAAAAACTCATGCTGAGCATCAGTTCTTAGGCTGTAAAACATAAGAATTTCTCTTTTTTTCCAGAGTAGATTCCAGGAAGACTGAAATACCATGAATCATAGAATAGTTTGGGTTGGAAGGGACCTTAAAAATCACCTACTTCCAAACCATCTGCCAAGGGCAGGGACACTTTCCAACAGACCAGGTTGCTCAGAACTCCATCCAACCTGGCCTGGGATACTTCCAGGGATGAGTCACCCATAACTTCTCTGGGCCTCACCACCCTCACAGCAAAGAAATTTTTCCTAATACCTAATCTAAACCTACTCTCTTTCAGTGTGAAGTCATTTCCCTTTGTCCTGTCAATACAGGCCCTTGTAAAAGTCCCTCTCCCTCTTTCTTCAGGTACTGGAAGGCCACAATTAAGTCACTTTCTCTTTTCTGAGCTGAACAACCCAAATTTTCTCATCCTTTCCTTGTAGGAGAGATGCTTCATCTCTCTAATCATTTTGTTGGCCTTTCTCTCGTTAATGTCCTTCCTGTGCAACTACGAAGTCCCTAATCAATTATAATCAACATCTGTAATTAAAAAAACTGAAATAGAGGTTTTGATAAATACAGCAACTCTGGAAGATCTAAGCAGAAAATCCTAGGAATGGTATTTATGTACAGTCTTCAATGATTCCTACAGTAAAGATTTGTAGTTGTCTTCCATGCCTCAAGTGGTGCACCCCATTTTCTTTTGGAATATGCAATTGTAATGGCACACGCAATTTCTATCATAGTTAATAGCCTCTCTCAAGTTGGAATTCTGCAGATTTCAATCTTGCTGTGCTTTCTTCTGAAGCAGCGTTTCTTTTATAATCTTTTATTATCAAAAGGCCATTTTACACATTACATAAGAACCTTAATCTGATAATTAATTAAACGGAGAATAGCAAAATAATTAACAGGATTAAAAGTAAGATCTAAACTAGTTTGAATATCCTGGAAATCAGTCCATGGTATTTAGGCTTGTTTTTTAATTTGCAAGAGTTAAAAAAAAAAAATCCTCTTTTCATCCAGCATTCTGATAGAAGATATTTTTAATGTCTTAGATGTACAATTATTACCACTATTTGTCATACCCAGACTCTTGGAGATATTTTGTGCTTGCAACAAGTAGAATCTACACTCTCTACTAGAAAATGTATTCTACTGGATTTGCATTTTCTTTAATTAAGTTAATTTAGCTCGATCTGTATCTTACCTCCTGAAATTATTTTCTCCAGAAAAAAATTAGAACAGCTAGTTTCTTAACATGAGGAACTGAAGAGTTATGCTTTAGCAAGTACAGCAAGGAAATTTCTGATTAGGAAAATTCTGAACAATCTTGAACTACCACATGAAAAGAGCAGGTGCTGTCATTCTAAACTTGAGAACTGGACCTGTCCTCCAGCATCCAGCCCCTGGATGACAGCAGGAGACAGTGCAGCTCTTTATAACTGAGAAGGAAGGAAAATTTTGCAGATTCCTGTTGTTGATCTGTGAGAAGGGCTTCACTTTTTTTTTTTTTTGGTTTGTTTGGGGTTTTTTTTGTTTGTTTTTTTTTGTTTGTTTGTTTTTTGTTTTTGTTTTGTTTTGGGTTTTTTTGTTTTTTTTTTTTTTTTGTTTTTTGGGTTTTTTTTGTCCTAGATGGTTTCTTGGCAAAGCTCTTTGTTTTATTGAGGTTTCTAGACAGTCCATGCTAATTCTGGAGCCTTGGCTGTTTAAATAGAAAATATTGCCAGGATAAACTGGCAGAGGAATTCATGTGAGCCATTCAGTGCTGCTTCTACCTTGTAACCTAGAAGATGTGGAACAAATACATTCCCTTAAAGGATTCCTGTCCAGTTCCACATGCAGAAGGAATTGCTCTGTCTTACAGACAGCACAAGAACTTATTAACTTTGGTCCATAACCACCCTGGTGTGCAGCTCCTCTTGCTGTGTCCCACAGGCTGGTACTTGTCATGCCCTCATGCACAAGTTGCTGTCCCTGAAATCAGGGAGTTTTCAAGTACAGGAGGGCCATGGCTTTGGAATATGAGCGATGTTAAAGTCTCTGTAGTTTTCTACTCTGAAGAAAAGTCCCTCACCACAAAGGTCCCCTTATTTTGAGTTGTGTTTTTGTGAGCAATTAACTCACCATTTTTTTGAGAACCAAACAGCAAACCAGCAGTGTGCTGTGTGCTTTAGAATAAATACAGTATAGCAATTACGGTTAATTGCATATGAGATTCTCAGTGAGACTGGGGATGAAACAAGGGTGACAAGCAATTTACCAGACTGCACTTTCAGTGCCAAAATCAATTACGACATTCCAAACCCTGTAAACACTAATAGCAAACTATGTGTCATTGTGCATCTTTGACTGATGTCCAGCCTGTACTGTCTGGTTGTGTTTAGCTATGGGCAAGATGAAGTAACAACTCCTTTAAAAGACATTCTACAGCACGTATTTATAGAGGGAGAACAAAATATCTGCATGTACATATATTGCTGCTGCTGCTGCCAGCGGCTCCAGTGTGTTTAGGTCAGCCTCTGGATGTCACTGATAGCATAAATACAGAGCAATAATTAATTTCTAGGCAATGCTAACCAACGCAGAATGAGGCTGAGTATGAGGCTGAATTCATAGCACTGAGCTTATTATTCAATTTGGCTCACTATTGGATGATAGTACCAAGGGATTACAAATCCCTCTGGGGGTTACTCTGCAGCGAAACACCACCAGTTGCACAGTATCCTACTTCTTCTAAAACAGAATTTCAAATGTGCTAGCTGCACTCAAGCAATAAACAAGAAAGAGAAGATAAACAACCTTACCAGAGAGAGAAATTATAATCATGGGTTACAGCACAGGTTTTTTTTAAGATGAGTTCAATTATAATCAGTGATACACTTTTCACATGGTGCACACAAACAAATGGGATGTAGAGAACGGACCATCAGCCTTGAAACCTTCTCCCTGCAGACTCATGGCTGCTCTTCCTTGAGCCTATTCCACGGGGAGAACCACTGTTCTCCTCATCTCCCTCCCTGAATTGAAGGAGTGCAAAGGAGATGTTGGTGTCAGCCCCTTGTTCCCAGAAATCAGAACACCACTGTGGCAGGATGCTCAGGAGAACAGCATGGAAACACTTTCACATCTTCTCTCCTCCCCCAAGATTTGCTCCGTTGGATTGCTCTCAAATCTGGGGGATTCCTGGGCTTTAAGAACTTAAAAAGTTCTGCTACTTTCTACGGGAAAAACAAACACAATGGATGGTCAATTTATAGTCACAGTTTTTTCATCTTCTGATCTCTAAAAATAGTAATGGGGGTTCTCATTTCTCCAGCCAGAGACAGCTACATCCCACTTTTCTTGCTAGCTAGAATACACTGATGGGATTTGCTAACTTTTCAGCCACTTCAGTGGAATGATTTTAGGATATTTTTTTGAGAACTTGGTACTTTTTTCTTTGTCATCCAACACAGGTGGATAATGCACCCACCAATATCTACTTCTTATCCTGGCTCCACGTGGTCCCTCAAAATAAATAAAGAAAACAAGGTTGAAAGAATAAAATCAAATCACTCATCTCATATCTTAATTATATTAGCAAAAAATATACCTAAAACTGAATTACATAGACATTACTTTAAATCTTTTCTTTAGACTCAGGGGCCTGTAGACATCCTTTTCTCAGGAAGGCCCTGTGATCCCATGTCCTTAAAATCAAAATGATTCCCACCATCAGATTGACTCAAGATGATTCTAGGAAAAAAAAAAAACCAATAATTTTTTGAATGACTAAATGTGAATGTTACGAAAATAGAAAACTTTTCTCTTGTAAGCATGAGATTACATTCATTAAGAAAAAACTGACAAAAAAAGAAGAAGAAGATGTGAAAAGGACCAAGCACTTCCAAGAACTGCATGTTCCAGCTCCCAGACTTGGGAAAGCTGTACTGTTAGTGGGTTGTTGAGTACAGTTACCCATTTTAATTTCTCTAGAGGATTTTCATGTGAGGTGTGGGTAATTCATTCTGTAAGTTTCCTAAACATGAGCACAACATGCATTGAGCTATACTGAAATGAATAAACAAATAGATACCCTTAAGAACAAGTAAATAGAGCCAGTAAAAATACACTCTTTAATCCCAAATGTGAGGGGCACACCAACTGGAAATGGGGCACATTAGAAACATGGCCCTCTCCAAGAAAAATATGTTTTATTCTGCATTTCTGCTACAACAATGTGAACAGGATTGCCATGATCATATTCCTTTCGATCTCAGTCTCAAATGGTGTCACGCCAAGATGTGCATTTGCAAGGCCATGAAAGCAAACTCTCAAAACTCTGAAATAATGCCGAAAACGGGGCAGTAAATGGGAAAATGCTGGGATATGCAAAAGATTACCTAAAGTTACCCTGTTAGAGCTGTTGCTGTGTCAGACACAGGCTGGAGTGAGCGGCATGATTCGAGTCTGAGAATGTAAATCCAGGCTTGCAAAAAGGTATCATGAATAAATTCCATAGCTAAACATATGAAACTCAGCACAGAAACGGAAGATTTGAAATCCTCCTCATGCTTTTGTTTAGTCCCATTTGAATGTGTATTCCACAAAATCACTGCCTCTCAATTATGGCTTCCTTGCTGATAACAGAGGCACATTTCTATTTGCTAACCTACACAGGAGGAAAATGTATTCTGTTTATTATTTATAAGAGTAAAGTGCTGGAGAGGCCTCAACAAAGCCCAGGCTCTTATTTTGTGTTTGCTATGAAAATAGATTGAGCCATATTCAGGCAGGCTACTTTCCACCTAAATCCTTGGGCCCACTTTTCTCTTGGCTGCTTTTTAGGCTGTTTTCTGCTCAGTGCTTTACTGACATCACACTTGAGACATGCCCTGCTTTCTCTGCTGATTACAGACAGGGCATTAGGTGGAATTTTTACTGCATATCAGTACTGAAAAGCAGCTGAAAGGGCGGGGAAAAACAGCACTGACAGATTTCTACAAGATCTCATCTCAAGTGCCTGGCAATTAAAAAACAGCCTTAGTTTTCACAGTCCCCAAGCAGTAATCTATTGCAGCCAACTAAAACATGACTCCTGTCTCTGAAAAACATCCCTGAGTCAAACACGTTTGTATTAACACATTGTTGAGAATTATTT
Organism: Brachypodius melanocephalos; assembly: GCA_013398615.1. NCBI lineage: Eukaryota > Metazoa > Chordata > Aves > Passeriformes > Pycnonotidae > Brachypodius > Brachypodius melanocephalos. The sequence goes on along the minus strand of VZSR01003183.1, from coordinate 363,506 downwards.
GATTAGCAGGATTTATAGGCCAGCACCTCCTGTGGTGTTTGTTTTGTATGTTCACAGTCCTCCTCAGCTGGGGTGAAGTCCTTCCATTACCTTGAACCAAGTGCGTCAGCATCGCTCCTTTCATTCAACTGCTGAGTCAGGAAATACTCTGTCAATGCTTGCTTTTTTCCCTTAGGTTTGTTTTTTTTTTTTTTTCCAAAGGCTCACAGGTAAAAGAATAAGCAACATTTGTGTTTTTAAAAACAACGGTATTAATATTTATCTCAGGATGACCTAGGGATTTAGGATCTATTTGTTGTCATTTACTGGGAACAGTACTTCTTGAAACGCTGCAAAAAGGGTGCTGCCCTGCTCATCAAGGCTGGTTATGCAACACTTCTCTATCTAACCTTTTTTCTATTCCTGTCCTAATAAAACTATTTTTATTTATTAGCAACATTTGCAAATTTAAGAACCCCAGCACGTGTTATACTATGAATCCAAGATCTCACGTCAATACCCACTGTGAGGTGATGTTTCTTTTAACGTCACTGATTCTATGAGTGCCATTATGAGTTGCCCACCATGTTTCCAACTCCTGAGACTGCCACAAAAAAGAAAGAATTGCTCTTCTTTTGCAGCTTGGGAAGTTTTATACTGCTGGAGTCCAAGGACTTACATATTTCCCAGATGCAGCTGGCTGTTCTTGCTGTCATGCAATCCACCACACTTCTTTACTGATTGCTTTATCACATCCAGTTTGCTCACATATCTTTGAGATAGCATTTTAAGGCATTTAATTTTTCAGCTTTCTGATCTGCTCTGCTTGGTGAGAAAATAAAAAGGGATTTTCACCGGCCTTGATGCAGCAATGAAGACTTGAGAAAGGAAAAGAGCAGAGGATGGAGGGACTGCACAGTTTCTTTGTCTCTCCATCTCCTGTACAGCATATGTCATAGCAGATACTGTCAGCAGGGCTGGAGAGAAGCAGCAGACAATGGCAGAAAGAAAAGCAAAGGGAAAAGAGCTGTTAAATTCACCCTTGGCAAAAACATCTCACAAAGGCAGCAAGACCGTCTTGAGAGGAAATCCAGTGTGGGAGAAAATTAGGGATGCTCCTCAAGAGAACAGGACCTGGTGAAATAAAAGGCAGTACTGATTTGGGGTTTTGAATTCCCTAATTCCCCTCCTCCCTGGCTCTCATGATTTTGAATGAAACATTAATACTGCTTCAGATGCTTCTTCCCTCCAAGGCCAATCAGCTGCTCGGCAGGGCGTGAAGCGGTTGTTCATTTGAACAGCTAACGAGGGAGTGGAAGGACAGAGCTAATTCTGAGGCTCTTCCAGCACTGCTGAAGCTCACATTTGTCTTGACACACAGGGAATGACCTGAAGAGCCTCTCTCCACTCTGGAAGGAGAGGAGCGGTGCGTTAATTCTGCGTAAACAACTCTGAGTTGTCAGAAGGGATAATTTTTCACAACACGGCCGTAAACATCCAGTTTTGAGACTGGAGGAGACACCTCGTCCTGCTCAGTGCCATGGCAACAACTACCACTGGAAATCTTCCATGCAGAGAGGGGTACAGAAAGAAAGGGAGGTAAAACTGCCAAACGACCAAAAATGTTAAATCCCAAGCCTTCCATTTTAACAAAATTACTGCTTCATCTCTCAGTGCACAGAGCTTTTAGGATAAGGAGTGAATCCCGAGACTGAATTTTAGATGTTCCTGAGGGCGAAAAACTGCTTCCCCCTAATCTGGGAAGGAAAGAAAAGTTGAAGTGGCCGAAGATGCTGCCAGTTCTGTTGCTATTAAGGTCTGTTCTGGTTTCCAGCTCCCAAGAAAAAGAGAAAAGAAGGAAGAAAAATCCATCAAAGGAAGAAAAGAGCAGGTTTTGTTCACAGTGCTGGGTCTGACTTGTAACACTACAGAAGGACCGATAGAGTAATCACTATCAAATCGCTCTGGCAAACCTATACCTGTGCACTGCTATTTTGGGAACTGCTTTTAGCTATTTTATCATCACTGGCTCCTAGCAGCAGCAGGAAAGAAATCATCTTGACTAGTCAATTCGCTCTTTATGACACAATGACAACAGAACAAGAGACAGGTACAGAACGAATAAGGGAGGCAGGAACAAGACATTAACTTGAGAACGAGAGCAGATATAAAAATGTTACACCCTCTGCAGCTAAGAGAAGCTGGCAGGAACAGTGATGCTGCTGCACAGGGAAGAGTCAAGGTGACAGCTTTTCCAGATTAGGGGAAGCCAAGCTTTCTCTTTCCTGATTAGCCATAGCCTTATTGTCAGCACCACATCATGATTTCTCAGGCTAGCTTAGAAAGCTACTGAAACCACAAAAAACCCACCAGTCAACAAACAAACCAGTGATAGGAGCCCCAAGACAGACAAAGAATTTGGACAGATCTGCTTTATCTATTTTTTTTTTTCTACAGCAAACTCCACAAAGAAGCTCAAAAGGCTTCAAAAATCAAGACAAAAAAGGCAAGTTTCAGTGTAATATACAACAGAAATAGAAATTCTTTCAACAGAGGTATGAGACTGTATATCCACAGCCTTTCCCGCCCACTGTGTCCCCACAGGCAGGTCCTCAGAACCCCAGGCTTCAACTCTGCTAACCCTAATTTCCAGGTGACAGCAAGTCCGCTTGGTGCTCTTTGGTCCCTTAGGAATGTAAGTTTTATCTCTCTCTTCAGAGGCCTGGATGCCTGTTCTGCTCTCCAGGTCCATCTCCTGAGCAGAACAAGTGACAAGCACCATGCTCGTTCCTGCTGCACCTCCCAGTTTCACCACTCTTTGTGAAACACCCAAGAACTCAGAACAAACAAAACAAATGGACAAAACTGGGTCAGCCCCTCACCTTCTGTTTACCTGCTAAGCCTAATTTCTCACCTCTACCTTTTTTTTTTTTTAACTCATTAATCATCTTTAATATTTGTCAACTTAAAATGAAAACATAAAGGAAGAAAAGTTTACATTAGACTTGTTATCATGGATGCCTAAGTGGCATCTGGAGAAATAAGAACCTTTCTTGATGGCATGATCTATTGCAGGAGAGAGCACAATCACAGAAGTAAACAAAATTTGAGCAATTGGTTTAGATTTGGGTCTTGTATTACCCCGGGTAAATTGGTATTGCTTAAAAAAAAAAATAGAATTGTACCGATAAGAGAATTTTCTCTTTAGAGCTTTACAGATTTTTGATGCAATAGAAGATCTGTTTTCTCCTGCATTTAGTTGCTAATGGACATAAAACCTCTTTACAGCAGGTAATGTCACTGCTACATGAATCCTACATCAGCCCTACTACAGGGAATAGGACAGCACTCAGCAAGAACAACTCAATACCTGCTGCATTTCCCTGCAGCCAGGCTCAGGAAACTCTTTTCTTTTATGCTGTGCAGAGAGAACTTAGCATAATGAATACTTGAGATCAGCATATTCAGGGTAGGCTTCCCAAAAAGAAATGGAATAACTAGGCATTAATCTTATCCATTTCACTTCTCTAGGGGAAAAAAATATACTCCTCTTCTAAATGGGTAAAACAGCTGCTACAAATGGAAACAGAAGATCATAAGGCTGTTGGTCTCATTGATCATTTTCTAATTTGCATTGTACATTCCTTTCTATAATAGTAGGATAATTTGTACAGAATTACAAATTGTAATTATTTATAAAATTGGATAGATGTGAGAAACAGCTTTTGGAATGTCTTAATAATGTACTGGTGAAACCATGAACTCCATAGCCACGAACCTCTTGCAAAGGACAAAAGAAGCAGAAAGCTTTGAAAGCGAGCTCTAAAGGAATTTTATATAGCTGCAGATAGATGCCCAGTGAGACAACAAGTGTGTATTACGGGTCAAACTTTATGTACTGACTGATTACACAGCTACTGAAATTCTTACTGCATTCTGAAATTTCACTAAATGTGAGAAGAAAACCAACTATATTGCCTGAGTCAGAGAACTAAAACAGAGATGAATTAAAGAGATTAAAAATGGGACAGTAAATAAAATGAGATGCTGCTTGAGAACTGGAGTGGGAACATCCAATGGGCAAACACATGGAACACTGGTGTATATACAAATATAATTTACAAAAGGGATGCAGAAACAAGGCACAAAGTAACCTGAATGGGAATCATGAAGACTGGTTTACCAGAAGAAATTTTCAAAGATAAATATTTAGTTCTTTGTATACACACAGGAAAGGTCCATCACAGGGGGAAAGGAAGTATTTAGGGAGTTTCACAGACTAAGGTAAGAATTAGATAGAATTAGGATATTCTAAGCAAGCTCCCTGATGAACATGTAACGAACTGAAGAAATGTATATCCAAGGGAAGTCAGCAAGGCTTTCTTTTTGTGTGCATGTGAAACTCAACAGGAACAAAAAGAAAGTAAGAAAGTATCCTGGCAGAAATTGTTCTATTTCAAATCCTCATTCTTCTTTTAAGAAGAAGTTTGGAAGGTTTTTAAAAAAGCCTGAAAGTTTTAACTCCAAAATCATTAGTGCCTGACGCTTTTTTTTTGTCAGCATGGTGGATTTACAGCAATAATCTGAAAGCTTTTTCTGACAGATGATAGACTCTTCCAACATTTATCTTTGGTAGATACACATCAACTGTAAATTGGCTTAAAACATACACACACACACATGCCAGTTTTGACTGCGTCTACTGTATTTCTGAATTCCAGCTAACCTTGGGAGATCCACAGGATCGAATCCTGCGGTGTACATGCCTGTCAAAGGAAGCCAAACTGATCTCACTTGGCTAATGAATGCCTAAATGCAAAAAATGAGAGGCAGCTGAATGTCTTGAGCAGCTTAAGCCACACAATACCCAGTGTGACTACAACTGCAAATGCAAGAAATGTGCAAACCAGCACCTGTTATACAGAACACTTTCAATACTCTCTACATCAGTAGTACAAGGCACACAAAAAAGATTGATCTTGTAAAATTATAAACTTCAGGAGCTGCAGTTGCAACTGACAGCATCTGTAATTAATTATTCTAAATTCTTATCCCTTGGACTAAAATTTTGTTAGCAATATGAAACGGCCATAAAGCTTTAGGTCAAAATAATCTCTCTTTATCTCTTTGGTCTAAATAAAGCCACAGAAGAGCTTAAATGAATGACAAAATATAGCAAAAGATGTACAGTGCAATGTTCTTAAGTACAGCTTTGCACTACATCAACAATGATCATTATTTTCAGCGGGGGAAGAGCTAAACCCTAGAAATGTGGTTTTAAACAAAAATACATAAATTGCAGCTTGTGCTCAGCCTCTACATATTGCACATCAAAGCTGGTACAGAGCTGCACAGCCTCGAGACTGAGTTTAAGCAGATCTGCTGTTATGACAGCAATAATTTTGGACTTACATTTCTAGGTCTCTGAATTGTCAGTGTAATTAAACTCACACAAATTAGTTTGGAAAGGAGTTTTCCAGAAAGCTATCTGGGGGAACATGTGGCTGATCGTTTGTAGTTGGGTCACTAAATGTGTAGATCACACAAATACCTAACAATTCAGCATTCTACTGTAATAAAATCCTAAATTCTAAAAATGTCATTATTGTAACACAAGTTAATGGAGTTTTTTATAACCCATTTAATAACCCATAAATCTGGTATATTTTGTAAATTAATGACCCATAAATCTGTTACAGTAACACCTCTGCTTAAGCAATCAGAGCTTTTTGTGAAAATGTAAACTGTGGCCAGCACAAAGATTATGGGTAACTCTAAGGAAAGCTTAATTAGAAAATTCTTTTCCCTCTTCCCCCATCTACGAGGAACGTGCAAATGCCATTGAAGTAGGAGCTATGACAAACGCAGTGATCAAGATTTAGTGGCTAAACCAGTTTGTATGTACAAGGGCTACATTAACCTATTGCTCTTCATCAGCAAAACTGGCACTTAGGACTCAGGGGTAAGACAGGCTGTATGCTATCTAGGCATCCCAATTTTCCAAGGTCGTTACTCTTCAGGCTGTTTTCAATGATAGATATTTGTGTTACTCGCAGTTGAAAATAACCCATCTTCCCTAATGTTCACTGCACACTTGGAAGAGATTTGCATAAACTGTGTGACTGTAGAGATAACTGATTTTTGATTCAGTTAGCACGTTATTCTAACTTGTAGTATTGCTTCACAAATGGGCTTGCAATGACTTCAGGAAATAAGTATTATTTCTATGTATGTCGTATTTGAGTAAACACATTTTTTTTCTGTTAGACACAAAGGGGCGTAGTTGGCATCAGCCTGTTTAACACAGTGTTACACATTGTTGTAGTTTCAGGGTATAAGGGCAGACCATAAACAACAAACATTTGGTAAAATCCCTATACAAGGGAGGATTAAAACCAAAATAGAAATGGAAGCTGCAGAAAGCTCCTACATTCCACACCTGTACCGAATGTGGATGCAGAGGCCAAGAGGGGCTGGGAGCCACCTTCCTCTTGCCTTTTTCTCAGAGACTGAAACATTTCTGCTCCCCACAGGGTGCAGGAGCAGCCATGGGAAAGCAGTGGAGTGAGGTTTGGTCACAGGGACTGCAGAAAACCTCCTCAAGTTTGGCTTCTCAGGTTAAAGTGCTGCTCCACTGCTGCTGCTCTGCACGTCTGGAAAATATCAAGTGATCTCAGCAGAGCAGGGCTCTTTCATATCTGAAGAGTATTTAACATGACTGTGTTCCAGCCTGATCAAAGCTCGGTTTTATCATGAGAAAAAGCTTTGTAGTCGTCCTTTTCTCTGGTTCTGGAGAGTAAATCATAACTTAAACACCTGTAACTCTTTAGATTACCTGCAAAAAGAACAAAAATGCACCCCAGGAAAATGTGATATGCGGTTATAATAAATTAGAATCTTTACTTTTATTTAAATTGATTTACCTTAATTATAGTTTCAAGCCATTATTAAGTGCACAGGTAGTCCCTTTACTTTGAACACGATTTGCTTTTTTCTACAATTTGTTTTCAAATTTAGCTATCTGTTTAAAATAGATTTCCAAGAAAAAAAAACAATATTAAACTCCTCCAGTATGACAGGAAAGTCTCTGAGAGCCTCTTTGTTCAGAGAGAATTCAACTAGCAGAGCATTTTAGAATTACAGGAAGTAATTGTTTTTACTTTCTTCAAACTTGTTCCTGACTTTTCAGAAGACAAAATGAATACCTATTTTTAGTTTAAAATGCATAATATCGCTGTGTATTTTTCAACTCTTGAAAGAGCACTTTGGTTCTCCAAACCCAAAGGAACTTGGGCCTCACACGTGTTCATTCATTTGACCTCAAGAGAGGAAATATGATTCACACTTGTCCTCCATCCTACAATGTCTTGTGCTAGCAGGACACATTGAATACTATCAGGAAAAGAAAATGAAAAAATATGGAAAACAACAGCTCACGGTGAAGGAAAATAAAAAGAAAAAACATACTGGAAGTTATTTCACCCACTCAAATGTTTTTCATGTCTTTAAAACTTGTAAATGCTTTTTGCATTTATCTAGATAAATCTAGATGTACTTAGTGTCTTGATGAAACTCTGCAGCTTGATATGCTCCTGGAAGATTAGGAGGGTGAGATGGGAATAAATCAGGAAGTAATTTAAGGCATAAAAATTTGAAAATACCTTTTTAAGGAATCAAACTACTTTCTGAAGACAGGTTTTGTTTTTCAACTCAGTTCTGAATTAAAGGGAAGCTTTCTGAGGTATGATTTAATTGCAAGTATGAGCTTTTTAGGGAATGAGCAGCCTATGGGAACCATGCTCTCCACAGGAAACCTTGGCTCTCACATTCCACCACAGGGCTGGGAGGCCACATTTATGCCTCTTCGACTCTTTGTTTCTTTATGCTTTTCTCTGTCCTGAAGTTGAAAGTAGACATTAAAAAGTAAAGTACTGATTCATAAAATGCTTTAATTCTACTGCAAGACCAAAACTGCAGTTTCTCATACATTTTGTCTTCAACATCTATTCCATTTCCACTGCCAGATTTTTTAATTTCTTAACTGCCAACTATCTTTACCTCCATCAAGTACTAAAATCTGACTTTCTGTCATTGTGAAATATTAATCTCATACTCATGACCTGTAAAATACTTTAGGCCTATTGGCCATCACTATGCTCACAATATTCACCATGTATTCTTTTTCAGCATCTATTAGTCAATTTTAAAAAACATAATTAAGAATATTATAAGACCTTGATGGCTCATCCATAAGGTGTGCAATCCAAAGCAACAGAAAAGAAGACTTTACTTTTTATTTATATTCATTTTTCCACTATAAAATTAATGAAAATTCACTATGATTAGTGGCCTGGACTTTTCGTTACAACCCTTATCTTCATAAGCAGCTTTTTTTCTTAATTCTTCTTTCAATGGTCAGTCCTCCTATCAAGATTTTCTGCTTTCATGATTTTGTTGTTGATGTTTTGGTTTACTGAATTTTTATTTTTTCACACATCAAAGGAATTCTTCTGCTCATTTCTCCTCTTCAATATTTGCTTTATCATGTGTCATGGGGTGATATTCCATGATCTTGTGGGATTATTTTCAAATGCCCATATGACAAATATTGTTTTTACTTGAGTATCTCTGAGAGGTCCATCTCACCCTCCTTTATGAATGTATTACATTCTTGATGTGTTCAGACTTTGCAATTTACCCTCATAAAGCCCTTCTGTGATACAGAAATATTATTGACATTTTACAATGGAACAGAAAATGAGTCGGCTTATTAAGGTATCTAAATGCTTAAGGATGCCTTTTGGGATTTTCAAGGTTGCTCTGACATACAACTCTTATTGAACTAATTGAAGATTTTTCACTAAATGCCTAATTTGCATTTTTAGTTTTCTGAAAAGCTTTAAAATCTGACTCACTCGTGTCACCCATGAAATCCAGTGGACCAGCATGTTGAACCCAGATCTCATTAGCCCTTACACTCGTGCTCAAAGCACGTGCAGCACTCCCCACAACAGGGGAAAACTGCTGAAATATACTGAAAAACTGAAAAATAAAGATGTGGCAGGCACCACAAGCATCCAGTCCCCTCCTGGCCTGAGTCACACAGACAGCAGGGAGCCACAGAGCCAAGTGCATCAGATGTCAGGCAAGAGAGGAGTGGATCTCCAGGGATCTGGCTGCTCTGTGCTGGGACTGAGGGGCGCCGGAGGCTGAGCTTGGACACAAACGCTGGCACCAGGCTCAGCAGCCCCTCAGCTCCCTCCCTCCCTCCCTCCCTCAGTTAGGGGTGAGTTTTTCTAACAAGTCCTGACAGGGATCAGAGCCAACATCCATGAATGGCTTCAGCCAAAGGTGCTGCAGAATTGTCTGTACCCATCATGTCACTGGGTTTAGGTAAGTGGCCACTTTATTTCAGGAACACTTTTCAAAGCACATCCCCACGCATTAATTCCTGTATAACACCTAGTCATGTACCTCATCAGGCACTTAATCACGCACTTTTCTCCACTCTGATGCTGTAGATCTCTTAGATTGCTGTTTTGGGTGGCCTAAGAGCTAGTTACTGAGTCTGACTAAAGCACGCCCCCTTCACACCTCCGGGGACAGGAGGCTGGAACAAGGACAGCTCCATCTTTTGCCCAGTTCTGATAAGGAGACTGCTGCTGTCCTTCAGCACCACTTTTCTCCACATCCCTCTTCAGGCCTCTAGCGGCTGGAAAGAGAACGCATCAGCTGTCAGGGCTTTTTAAGGCCGTTCTGCCCTTGTTAAGTCAATGAAACTCGCTACGTGAAGCAAGCTGGGTTTGGTCAGTGCCTCTCCTGCCCTTTCACTGTCAGTCGTATTGCTGCTCCATTTTGGCAGTCATGTGCACTGTCTTCTTACAGCCCACAGCACCACAACTAAGGGCCAGCTAAACAAACCACGTGGACAGCCATACTGGGATAACAACTATATTTTAGTCCAAGAAATACGAGATTAGGTGAATTAACAAACTCCTGACATGACTACCTCACAGAAGTGTTTTCCAAGTCAGGGTTTATGGGTAACACGTTGCCTTCTAGACCCTCTGAGACTGGCTGCAGCTGCAAAAAATAAAAAAACCCGTTCAGATTGAGGCCAATGGGAAGATGCAGCCTGCAGCATAATTGCTCACTGTTGTTGCACATTGGCTGGCGAAGGTTAGGGACTGCTGCTCTGTGTAATCGAGCAGGTTCGCAACAACACCGGGAGGCTGTTGTATAATAACAGTTCAAGCAAAACAGGTAGAAATAAACACACATTTTTAAATTTTTTTTTTCCCCATCTTTAGGTAGAGGTGATAAATTTTTACTGAGCACACCATGTTTTAAAATCACTCCCAAACAGATGCCAGGCACTCTTTTTGCCCGAGGCTGATGAAAAAAAAAAAAAAAGCAGGTAGCTTCTGAAAGAAATCTGAAAAGCTGTTATCCAAGTGGTGGAGGTTAAAGTCTCCATATGCATTTCAAGTAGTTTCGTACCCAAAGTGAGCACTGATTTAAGCAGACGGCCTTGGAATCATGACCTGATATACAAATATGTGACTGATCCTTTAGTAAATGAAAATTACAGAAAATCACAGGTGTCTGTCATAAAAATTACTGCTTATATGAACAAAGTAATTAAATCTGCCTATATGAACCAAACAATTAAATTTGCCTACTTTTAAAGAATCCCCATCAAACATTGCATGAATCACTTCAATTTGAATATTTTAAGTACTGAAAAGCCAGAACGGCTGCAAATAGCTTTGGGTACGAGAAAACTGAATGAAAATTCCTTATACATTTACTGTGACAGCACATCTTTTTTCTCCGATGAGTATTTTTTTACTTAGTTTTACTTGTCTTCTCCAGGCCTTCAGCATTCCCAAGGATTTGTCAGGAAGTTGCACTCTGAGTGTTACCGCAGGCTACCAAATTACAGAAGAGTATTTAAGAATAGAGTGTCATTAGACTGCCCTATGCTGAACGGACTGATTTATTTCACAGGATAATGAAGCAATGAATACTGTGCTGCGATGACTGGCTGATAGAACAGCAAGGCTTCCCAGTACTGCAAACGTTCATCAACTTCTGTCTTAACTCACTAAATTTGTCCTCATACCGAGCAAACTCAACTCGATGATGTAAAAAAAATATAATAAGCTCCTACTCTAAACTGCAATGTGTCCAGAGACAGATCCTCAGTCTTTTCACGTTTTTGTGCGGCTGGAGCTCAGCTTTCTTATGAGAAAGCTTCCTTAAGATAAAGTTTTTAAGTAAGAGTGTTATGCCACGATGCAGAAACCATAATCTTGACAAACACACAGAAAACCAATCCCGCGTACATCCTGCCAGACCTACAGCCCCCACATCTGCTAGAGAAACGCGAGGAACAGCCTTTTTAGCTTGTGACACACAGAACAGGGGAGTTGGGTTAAAGCGCGTTCCAGTTAAACCGAGCTACGGAGCCGCCTGGGCGCCTCACCCGGAGCGCTGGGAGGGCCAGGGGAGCAGCGGGGCACCCCGGGCACTGCAGCAGAGCGGCGGCGGCTCCGGGCAGGGCGGCTCCGACCCGCTCCGGGCGGGCAGCGCCCGCGCAAAGTTGCGCGCCCGCCCCCGGCGCTGCCGCACCCGCCGTGGGCTCGGGGAGCGCTGTGGGCTCGGGCTCCGCATCTTCCCCAGCGCCGGCCGCTAAAACCGAGCCTGGCGGCACCGAGCGCGGAGCGGCGTCCCTCCCGGGGAAGCCTCGCAGCCCCGCGGCCCCGGAGCATCCCCCCACCGCCTCCTTCCCTGCGCGGCCGCCCGCTGCCGGGCAGCCCCCGCCGCGCCGGCAGGCCTCTCCCATCGGCTCCCGGTCGCCCGGGGATGCTCGGGGGAGCTCGCCCTCCTCCTGCAGCCGGGGCCGGAGGGAGGCCGCCGGTGCCCGCGCCCCCGAGGGCGGCGGCCGTACCTGAGTCGCTGAGGCGGGGCCGGGCTCTGTCCCGCAGGTAGTAGATGAAATCCCGGCAGTTCTCGTTCTCCACCGCCCCGACGGAGCACAGCTCGGCCAGCAGCTGCAGCGCTTTCTGGCAGATCTCGTCCTCCCTGTCGCCGGGCATCGCCCCGCAGCATCCTCGGGAGCGGAGCGGAGCCCTGCGGTCAGGCGCCGCGCCGCTGCCCGCCGCCCGCCTGCGGCCGCCGCGCCGCCGCCCGCATCCTCCTCAGCCGGCGGCGCCCG